>NJCS01000579.1:0-149712 GCA_002234255.1 Fusarium sp. Na10 | reverse complement strand
CTACCTTTGGTCGTATGTGCTAGACTGTCCGGGAATTACGCCCTATACTCATACAGACTCGGTGGGTTCTTGAAGGAGTTTTAGTGGGTCGGTGCGCTGTTGCGGCCCAGAACTCCTACAGTCTGTAATTCCTATTGAAATGTATAGAATTTGTTATGCTTGGCTATTGCTGTATCTAAAACTGTTACCGAAAGTTACTTCAACTCTCCATAAGCTTTGGTTATCCTTTGGTGCTGTATTATTCGACGTCACAATCCCCGTTGTAGATGAGTATACGGATATCCAATTCATGAAACAATTTAGAACCCGATTGCAGCACGGAAAGTTGAGCAGATATCCGAATTAAATCATGGTCTGTTATCTCGAGCATTACTCCAAGCGAACGATACTTCAGCTAAGAAGCTTTTGCTTATATTTCCCCCTCATCGACCCTTTGCCAACGCAATGCGCACCATCCAGCAAACGAAGAGCTACCCTACAGAACTGGTGGATGAGATGCACAGCGATATTGTCCAGTCTCAAGCCGTAGTAGCGCCCTAGCTCCGTCAATCCTTCTCCAACATTCACCGCTGAGAAATCTCTGTTCTGATCGGCCCTTTGCAGTGTTTCTATAGCAATGGAATTGAACATTACTTGGCAGCCTCATCTATTTGCAGAATTCTCATTCAATCATGATGTTATTTGCTCAAGTCTCCGCGATACCCACTGAACCTGGTCGCATTTCTCCAGTAGCGAAATGAGGCTGACAAAAAAAAGTGGCTGGGCCAAAATCAGAGTTTTCACTCTGCCTCAGGCGCAACCCCCCAAGCCCCACTGTACCTCTCTATAAAAAACCAATCCTCCTCCGACCTTTGGGATTTTTTTCTTTTCTTCTTCATGTCGACAATACTTCAGTACGTCCCCCCTACCTACTATCATCACTCACCTCGCCGAACGGTCGCTAACAACGCCTCCAGGAGAATCATTTCTATAGTATTCGACCTTCTCTTGGTTCCCTAAAAGAGCCACAGATCCCACCCTGGTTGATGAATGTATATCCTCGACACCCTAGAGTGAATACCCTCTTGGTCCTCTCGCTCTGTCCGCAAGGATGGCGGTAGTTGTACTCGTGCAGCTGTTGTATAGAGATGGTTTGCTTGATGATCTCGACCCCAGCCGTGGTCTTGCCTTTGGGCGCGTGGCTGGGGTGGGTGTTGATGGACGTCTGACAGGCGTGTTTTCTTTTTTATTCATTTCATTGCTTTCTGGGGCTTGTCTCCGGGAGTGAGGAAGATAGTCTGAGACGCGATGATTGGTATCGCAGTTTCGGCATCGTGATGTGAATGTGAATGTGACCCTTGTCTCACTCTGAGATCTGCCATCTTACTCCGTGGCTTATTTCTATTTTTGTTCAAGGAAGATTAAATGTAGCCCAATACTCACCGCGATATACTAGCTGTAAAGCTCTTGTGGATATAGCGGTCCATCATCATGGCCACATCCCGTAACCTACTCTTGGAAGTGCTATTCGTAGACCATACCTCTTGTCTAATCATGAAACGATAAGGACTTTGGATCAAATTTTGGATCACATAGATATATGGTGCAAGGGCGAGTATATTTTGCATTATCGCTGATTCGAGGCACGATGTGTTCACCAAGTCACTGTCCGGTACTGTGCACTGATCATGCCTTGTTTCCCAATGCCCGAAGTTCTTTGTTGGCACAGGTCAACTTCTTTCACTGTGCTGGGCCGTAACATTGGGTCACAATGTCCCTTTGTTTCTTGGTTCCTTGTTCACAGCCAGCGCTGCTGGAGCGACGGCCCGCCACGCATGAGAACGACAAAGAGGATAGTATTTATACCTGCTGCAACTTCTACTCTCGATTCTCCCAGTTACCAATCAACAACACCAAAAGCTACAATAACAACAATATCCACCATGTGTATCATCAAATCTACCCCCAGAACCTGCGGCAACTGCGAAGCCGAGGATATCGCGCTTACTGAAAAGGAGGAATGCGAAGCCGTAAAGGAGGGCAAGGCCTGTCCGGGAGAGAAGAAGATTGTGGGCAACGGTGCATGGCTGTGTCCAGCATGCCATGCCAACACAGCTCGCGGCTCGTGTACAGGGTACCAGACGACTATCAGCCAAAAATTCGACAAGAAGTCGCCAAGAAAGAGACTAGTTCCTTCACAGATAAGGTCAAGAAGGTGTTCGGCAAGAAGTAGAAAACATGCTTCTATGCCAGCACCGAGTACACTGTCAAGCCGACAACTAACACAAAACACCGAGTAAGGTTTCTGCACCGTAAGACGATGAAGGTCTGGGATCGTAGCAAGACTAAGGTCTAGAAGACTCGGGAACACAATACAGAGGCTCATAGTATCTGACATGTCATTCGCAAGTGTAGCAAATAAATATATTCTTCACCTGTAAATGGAAAGCCTCTACGAGGTCTCCATTGCACGCCATGTACCTGTAAAGCAAACCTAGTGTGACTTTTGAGTGTGCGGTAAGCTGTAAGATTAATTCACTCAATTGAAGTGAAGCAGTGAGGATATAACGCGACACTGCCCGTGAACGTTGGTCCAAGTAAGGCGTATGATGCAAACACCATCTGTCAGGTCTATCAACTGAACGTTGGTCCATAAGAGCTCACTGCAGGTCTGCTTCGCTGAGCATTGAGGTGGAGGATTGAACCGTCGCTAATTCAGAAGAGGCTACTGTTCAATGAGAACACTGAGTTTGTGTTAGTTGTCATTGCCGTAGCATGTGTAGTCTGAATCATTACCTTGTTTGGCCGATTCACCATCAACATCTGCACCTGTTCATATCAAAAACCCAATCAAAACTATTATATATAATCCCGCAAGCATTCCCCCTCTCCAAGCAGCTCAACTCACTCCCAAGCATTTCATCCAACCAACCAAGTCTACAAGAACTCCCAATAACAACTTCAATCATGTGCAAAGATCTGTATAGCCGTAACCTTTGCGGCGCCTGCGAGAAAGAGCCTAACGTTCGAGAAAGACTCATATACGTGGGTCTAGGAAGAGAGGAATGCGAAACTGCCAAGAGAAGGGGGCAGAAATGTCGACATGAGATTAAAGAAGAGAGGGATGGCTCTTGTCAGGTATGCGGGGACCACACGATGTATGGACTGTATGAGGTTGGACGATATTGGTAGGGAACCGCACGATTAAGCACTCCTGGAGTTGGAGGTTCCCAGCACGCTTCAACCGTTAGTGGGTGGTTTAGTTGAACTGTTGAGAAAAATGAAAAAGAGTTAATCATTTGCTCCGAAGTCCCTAGATTAGTCCCGACCAGAACTTCACTCGTGAATACGTAGATCATTCCACAGTTTGCCAATATTTCAGAGGATATATCAAAGCTGAATTAGTTTCTGTTCAATTCTTTCACATTCCATCTATGACCTGTTTCACCTCAGACTGCTTATTCCCAGATCCCTACAGATCACAGATCGTGACTCGTGCGCATCAACCCATGGCAGCCTCATACTCTCTTTTTCTCTAAATCCATTTCCCACTCAAAGGCTTAACTTAGAGCAACTGAAATCTAACACTCAAATAATAAATCGAGACGTAAATTATGTAAATTGAATATATGGGGCTGATTAAGATGAGCAAGGTATGGTGAAGGTGCACGGAGAAACATGGACAAAGATACAAAAGAAGGAGGGAGAGCTTTGTGTAAAAACAAGCTTTAAGGAGATGGGTACTCTTTTTCAGCATTATATCAATGACGTTATACCAGCGAGTGCGACAACGAGACGATATTAACGGTGGTTTTACTGTGCATCAGTTGAAGATGTGTACTTAGACGATGACCATTGCCAGTGCTCATGCTTTCGCCCTGCAACTGGGTGAGATATGGTGTAGTCTAGAGGCTTCCATAGGGAGACGATAGACCTATCAGAATTGCTGAGAGAAATACCCAGAACCGCCTTGATCTAAGACCCTGGCGTGGTAGATGTACCTCGGCGGGCGTGGTGAGGTCCTTTGGATGGTGACCGTACGCAACTTTGCTCACAATGTTTGAGAATTCAGCATCAGCATGGCGGAACTGTCAAGTATTTGGGATGGTTTATTAGCGGTAGAAGTAGAGGCTCGTTTGCGCTCGCTGCAGATACTTGCACTGGGCTTGAAACAAGGCCAAAGAGACTCCTTTCATAATGTATTGGGAAAAGGAGATGTTAGGCGCGTAGTCTCCATAATTACACCGTACACGCGCGTCGAACGTGATCTGCTTTGTTGATGTTGTTGTTTTGTCTTGGGCTGGACTCAGTCGTGATTGCAGGGCATGCGAGCAACAGGGGCTCAATCTAACACGGCAACTCATCAAATGTCATCACAGTTAACCTGGTTTCGTTATAGCCTACCTGATTTCTCCTTTACTTTTTAATATTATCCTGGGGCTAAGAATACCCGGACTCCTCTCTCGTCTTCTATATTAGTTTATTGCACCATAGCATGGACTTTTCAGTGCCTGGGGTTTTCTGATTATACTAATCCTGCCGTGGTATGAAAAATTTTAAAGCTGAATTATTCTATGCTGCTTCTCGTTAGGGGTGAGTGGCTATAAACTCGGAACGGTGGAAGCCTGCAAGACATGACAAGGCAGTCAAATTACTCTAGTTCAAGAGATCACTAAATTCTCTTACGAACATGCCCAGTTTTAAATTTTTTTATGCTGTATTCTAAGTGCTGCTTATGTACGTGTTGTTATTGACTAGAACTTGAAGAGTTTATCCCATGTTCACTCATGTCCATCTAGATTCATAAGAGCTTATCCTTTATTCGAATATCTAGTGTTCAGACTCTAGTAATAAAAGAGAATCCAATAAGGGAAGTTCAATATGAACAAGTTCCAAGTCCATTCCTGATTCAAGTCGTTAAATACGAGATATGGCCGCATATGAAGCTCAATTCTCATCCACAGCAGTGTAAACCACCAACTTCCAACACTACAACTTCTCATCACCACTCTTCAAACTCTTCACTACATACACACCTCCCGTATCCCTACATTCACGATGTCACAGACTTTGGAAGAGACCATGGAGGATCTCAAGATGCAGCTCATGCAGAACCAGCTGGACAGCCTCCGCATTTCTATCGAGAATCTTGCCAACAGTTTGGGCCGCGTTCCTGCAGATACCATCGCCAGGTCTTGTCTGGCTATCCTGAAAAGCATGATCAGCCTCAGTTACTGCGGTATGATAGTATACATTAACCGAAGTCACGAAGTTGCTATTCAGCACCAACTTGAGCAAATTCAGGAATTTCAGGCCTTGACTTGTTCCTTCGCAGATGATGGGGAAGACGATCGTCTTGGTAGCCATGACCGCAAGGAGAATTTGCTGCATCTCGCCTCAAGCATAATGCCTGCGACGTGGTATTTCCACTCATATGACCCTTCGGATTTGTTTATCAAGCAGGCAGGGAGCATAAGAGCCATTTGTCTCGATGAGCTAAGGAACCATTATGGGAATTCTTTGATGGTTTCTTCTGATGATGACGAGATGTCTTCTGATGTTGATGCGCCGTTTAAGAGGTGGATGGAAAAGGAAGACGCCAAGTTTGAAAAATACTCCCGATTACCAGTAATCGACGATGTGGTTTCTGTGACTCTACGGACGTATAAAGACTGCCGGGACCTCAAGTCTCCCAGTCCAGAAGGGCTGGCTCTACATGCCTTATGCCCCTTGGGTAATGGGGAAGAATGGTCGGTTCGGGAGGTTGAAATTTCATCAGAACCAAGCTCATACCCCCGCGGGACAATGATCGAGGCCATCACAATGACGCGCAATCAGCTGGCAGAACATTACGGGGTGAGAGTAGAATATAAGAAGGAGGTTCCCGCGACTCACCCTTCGCTTGTTCACCTCGACCTTGACTTTGACAAGGAAATCCCCAAGGAATACGGAATTGTAATTACTTGGAGGTTTGTTGGAAGTGAAGCTTGGAGGGACCGTTATGGTCATATCATTCCGCAGGACCCCTTTCTCTGAGGCTATCTGGGTCATGCTCGACAGGTCAATGGAACTTACTCAAGCGAGTAGGTAGGAAGAATCTTTCCCTTTGCTACTTTGAATGTCTGGATGGGAAGCCTGTACAAGTGTATGGGCTCGCTGGGGCTTAGGAGATGTGTTGGAATGTGTTGGTCTTGTTTACAGCAGCGCTAAAGTGAGTAGATCTACCTGAGAATACCATCTCTGTGCAGATTTACTATACAGAGCTGCTCAAGTGAGCAAAGGAACGAGTGTTAAGTCTATGGTGATCATTTGTGGCAAGTTTACTCAAGTGAGTAGTGTTGGGATGACCAAGACGGGCGCTGTTATATGGAGAGGCACCTAACTGAGTACATAGAATAAGAAGCTTTTGAATAGACTGAAAATTGGTGGCGTAGCGCTTGTGTTTGTTTATTGATATTGATATCGGCGTGGATTGACTTACATGTGGGCTATTACTGATTGTGAACCAGGTGACATGACTGACATTAGCGATTCCAAATGAGGAGAGAGAGATTGGGTGCAGCTCAACTAATACAAAATTATGCAGAAAATATTTGCGCTAGACCCCAGAAACATAACCGTGATCTGCTATAACCTCGACCTGCCTAGAGATGGTGAGATCGAACAGATAAGATCTTGGTCAGACTACCAGAGGTTTCAGTTTACCTCGGGGACAAGCGTATGCATAGCGGTCTACCACTTTATCTCGTGGATATGCTGGACTAAGGGCTACCTCATGCTGACCGGCTGCATATTTTTTACAGGGGCGTTTCTTACCGACAGTGCATTTCACGGAGGATTTGTTAAAAGATCCAAGATATCGCGAGCTCGCTTATCACATTTCAGCGTCTCGCCGGGGTTCTCATTTCATGAGATAAGGCGGTGGGAGAACAAAACAGTCATTGTTACCTCATGTACAACAAGTAGCTGGACAGATGAATAATGACCGAGGAAGGTGATTTAGTGACTTAGAGAGAGCATGGTCGTTGTATGGGTCATTGAATCTGGGGAAAGGGTAAGGTAAGGATTGTGTCACTCAATTGCAGTTTCTTGTTCGACATGAGGAGAAGTGAATGCATTTCTTCTGTTATTGAGGTGACTGAAATGAGTTCGCGATAGCTTGGCGTTGAATGCATTTTGGAGCGCGGGTGGAGTTAGTTAGGTCTGGGGCATTGTTACAGGGGGCTTGAGGGAGCGATCACAGCCGGAGGGGTTACGCTGATGTATGCACTAGCGGTAGCCGGCAGTGGCCAGCTACAGGAGTGGTTATGGTGGGAGATGCCCTGAGCATCCACTAAAACGCCCTACTGAAAATGATTTTGGCGACGCATCTCACCTCGTGTTTTTACACTCGATGGATCATTCACTCCAGTCAAAGCATATTCATCAAGACATTTCCTTATCTATTCCTTGTTCCCTGGGCCTAGTTGTATCAAAATTGATAGCCAGCTACAAATGGGTATTGTTCTCATGAACCGATTGCACCAGACTCCATTCAAGAATGCGATGACCTGAAAAAGCACTAACGACGGGTCATTGGGGTAGCGCCAATCGCGCGCAAGAAGTCAGCTCGCTTCTGCTCAGCATTTCTAGTACCGCGCAGGTTGAGGGCTCGCAGAAGACCGCAAAGCTCACGAGCTGCAATAGAGAAATCAGCATTGAGCAGCGACCGGGTGATTAATATTTATGTATATACCGTTGAGTCGCTGGACCTCGCCGTAGGTGAGAGGGAAATCGGGGATGGTCTCGCCAGTTACGGCGTTGCCCAGAGGGGTGAGGGCCGAGCTAGGCTTAAGAGCTCCGATATTGAGGATTCTAGCACGGAAGTTGATTGTTCTAGAGTTCCTAAGTGTTTGTCAGTAACTATGGGTAGCATGGTCAGGTTCATAGTAGGTACTGACATGCTGGTGAGACGCTGATCATTACGGGCTAACTGCTGGCCATGGTCGCGAACAGTGGTCTCGAGAGCATCAAGGCGGTCGTTCATTGTGCCGAGCTGAGTGTTGATGTCGCCGAGCTGAGGCAACACTTCACGGAGGACACGATCAGCCAACTCGGCGATGCGAGGATTCGCGGGCGGCGAGGAGGGACTGGAGGACGAGTCGGCCTGTGGACCATATTGTTAGCAAGTGATTCAGACTGCCTTGTTGGGTGACTATTTTACCATCGCGATCAGCCGGCTTTGAGATCAAAGTTGAGATGTTGTTGCTCTTAGCCTCTTACCGCGAAGGAGGAAAACCGTGGCCCAGCAACCCCGCCTCGCGATGTAGCGACCCCTCCGCGTGCGCGAGAAGCTCGCCCTAGCACGTGACACTGACGCCGGTATTAGGTTGGAGGGGGAGCTCAGAATTAACGAGAGTTAGCTGCCTTGACCTGGCTTTATCGCAAACGCGCCTCGGTTCACGGCAGTCACCAAGAATCGAAGCCGGAACAGACCCCGTTCCTATCTTCAATCTCTGAGTAGCAAGAGGCGCATATACCGCTTGAGGAAGGGGTGCCTCCCTCTCCGGAAGGATGCAAAGAGCGAGAGATAGCCATTAAGCATCGCCTCAGCGCCATTAATTACAGACCCTGAACTTGACATTGAGTTCGGAGAGTCTTCCTGTGGCAGTATCCCGTCTGAATCAGGGTTGTTCAAGTCTGTAGGGATGGGATACTCTTGGTTAGGTGAGTAGGTGGCGTGAGATTCGTTGACTTGTAGTGCTGCACAAGTTGCTAGATCGGAGAGTTTCTCAACCTGTTGTTATTGATCAGTCTGGGTCTTTATCAGCAGGAATCTCCAGTGTACATACAAGTCCGATACCATGTACTTCGAGGCTAGTCATTTGGAACTGCAAACAGGTGTCAAGAGCCTCACTGGCAATGATTATAGCGTATTCATGACGGAACTCCTCATCGTCAGATAGTGCTTCAACATAGCCGTGGCTACTGGCCAAAGACCACAGCTTGATCCTGATCCAGTGTCTAGTAACAAGGATATCTGCATGCTGAGCATGCGTATCAATGCCAGAAGATCCAGAAAACTGCGGTGGAATCCGGTACCGCCTTAGCAGAGCGAGTATTGTGCTTCTGGTGACGTGTGACGGGGCCTCTTCTTCCCAGCAGAAACCTTTCCAGCATTTTATGATATCAGGGTCAATAAAGTCCACTTGCTCGAGCATGTTGCTGATACATTCCATGGCAATGATGTTCTCGCTTTCGCCCCGGTCATGCGAAGATGCGATGGCGTTTTGTAGCTCTTGCAGCTTGTTCCGGCTTAGTGATTTCGTGCCGGGAATGTAGTCTCTTTGAACCGAGTAGATTCTCTCGATGATTGTGAGGCTGATCAATGTTCGGAGTCTTCGCTGTTTCTCAGTGTCTCCAATCCGGCCGTACGATTCAGGCTTGTCGAGATTCATCACCTCGGCTAGAGCTGCAGCCTCTCTCAGCCGAAATCGGGCTGCATCGAAATTTCCCTTGCAGAATTGACACGCAAACAGGAAGACACTCGTCATGATTGTTTCTAGAGTCGGGCTCTGACCTAAATCAGACTGTGAGTGTAAGTTTACAGCCAGAGCCAAGTGAGCGTCGGCTCTAGCATCACGATTCGGCCATGAGTGTTTCTCCTGGCTCTGGACTGGCTGCAGAAGGACCAGCGAGCAAATGGCCTGTACCAAAGAGCCGAAAGACCGATCTTGAAGATGTCGCTGACGCGCGATGTTTTGATGCAGGTATGAGCGGGTAAAAAAGGGCATGGATTGTTGTAGGCGCTCTAGGAACACGTCGATGAGCTGCGGAATGGTGCTATCATCGAGGAGACGATCAAGCACTCCGTTTTGACTGGAGAGACTCTGGAGTGGAGGTGAGAGGTATATTCCAGGGCTCTGAGGCACGTTAAATGGTAGTGAGGGCACGTAGGGAGGAAGGTCTACCACTCCGAGAATGTTCGTTGGGTAGAAGAAACACTCCCCCATACCAAGGTCCCAGTATTCTGTTTCCAGCTGCAAGGGAGGGACTGTAGTAATTTGCGTCTCCGTAGAGTTGTCCAATTGCACTGGATCCAGTTGCTGTGCCTCTGTAGGGGTGCTCACGTCAACGGTTTCAGCAGGTAACCAAATCGCACTCTCTTCGTACAAGATGTTGGGCCTCTCGGAGGATAGTCTTGAGTTAACGTCTGAGTCACTTGACGCCGGTCGAATGCACCGGCGTCTCTTTCGAGGCCGCTCGTATTGGCATTCTGCATTATTCTCTTGACAAGGCGCACATGGAGTACGGCGGTCACACTGTGAGTTGGAGAGTCAGAGTCGTGAGACCAACTGGGTATACTAGACAGGGAGTAGGTAGTCAACCGACCTTGATCTTGCGATGAAAGCAGTAATCACATGATCTAGTTTGAACAGCACAACCCAAGGATGAATCGAAGACCACTTGATTCATTTCGAGCGGGAATCTCCTTTTTCCGATACGACGATTGTCATGTTCCACAGAACGGTCCATCTGCAGCAAGAGGGTTTTATGACGGATAAGGAATAAAACCGACACAGAGTTCCCCTGGTCCGACATATGAACACGGGGGAGACTGCGGGGAACCATGTCTGAACTCTCGGTCCGACAAAGGCCTGGGCCATAACTCAAACCATGTGGAGGTCTCTCCACGAAGCAGAACTCGGGCTAGTGTCACCTGGTGCTGAAATGCGATGCCAAATGTGACATGGAGCCTTAAGCCCAATTGGGAATATTCCCGCTGCAGACGAGAACAGTCAGAAACATGAGTTACAACTGCCGATTTGCAACGCCGTGATATTCAACATGCCATGTTTGCAAGGATGAAAACGCCGAATGCCGTCGTCAAAATCCATCATGTGATTCATCTAGTATGCTAACGGTGGTTCCGCACCTTCACGGTCTCTCCAAGGCCTCTTCTGTCAATTACCCACGGTGAAATCGTCAAAGCAGTCACTCAACAGCCATCATGGCAACCCTCGATTCACCCATCCTTGTCCAGCTTCCATCCAAACGCCACATCTACGAGACTGCTGTCTATGAGGCTCCCTGGAGTGCACTTCACGACCAAGATCCCCTTGCCACTGCCAAAGCATCAGAAACCCAGAACGAAAATGCTCATCGTCGCTGGAGACCACGTTATCACCTCATGCCGCCAACCGGCTGGCTGAACGACCCTTGTGCACCGGGCTATGATGCCGTGCACGACGTCTATCACGTTGGATTCCAGTGGAACCCCAAGAAGCCAGAATGGGGCGATATTTCATGGGGAAGCGCACTATCAAAGGACCTTGTTTCCTGGGAGGTCAATGATTGTCCATCTATTCAACCGTCCAAGAAGCATGATGGAGAAGCTGGGGTCTTCACAGGGTGTTGGAGTCCAGTATCAACAGTACCTGGCCGAAGCACTGCGTTCTATACCTCAGCGCGGATTCTTCCGATACACCATACGCTTCCCTACAATTGGGGTTCCGAGGCAATTTGCATTGCTACTTCAGACGACGCTGGTCGTACATGGCAAAGAGGCAATGCGCCGACTGTTCTGGGCGGCCCTCCTCTGCACCTCAATGTTACAGGCTGGCGTGATCCATACGTTGCTAAGTGGCCTTCACTCAGCCGGGTCCTAGGAGACAGGTCAGATCAAGCGGTGTTTGGAATCGTTTCTGGTGGTATTCGTGGTATTGGCCCTGCAGTTTTTGTTTACTCTATCGAGGAGTACAATTTGGCGGCCTGGAACTTCATCTCTGTGCTGACTATAGCACCAACCTCGCAGAGGGAACATCCTTCCCAATGGGAGCCCGACTATGGCGCAAACTGGGAAGTGGTCAACTTTCTTTCACTCCCTGACCCCGATGATTCAGCAATAAGTCATGAGGTACTAATGATAGGCGTCGAGGGACGTCAGCAATGCGATGTCGAACCTCCTGGACGGCATCGCCACCCAGACTTCAGAAGGGATCACGGCCAGATGTGGGTTTTGGGCCCCTTAGTGAAGACTGCAGCAGGAATAGAGATGCAATTTCGTTCAGGCGGCGCTCTGGACTATGGATCAATTTATGCTGTTAACTCATTCCATGATCCAAAATCTAACCAGCAAGTAGTGTTTGGCTGGATTGTTGAGGAAGATCTCTCTACAGAACTGAAGGGGGCACAAGGATGGGCCGGACTGTTATCTATCCCGAGAGTCGTCCGGTTGAGCAGGATACGTCATGTTGTCCATGCATTGAAGTCAGATCTGACATCTATAAAGTCATTTGACGTGGTGCCAGAAGACAAGCCGCACCAGAAGTTACCCTTTCCAGAAAGCTCTCCTCAGATCTATACGATTACGACCTTATGTGCTTTACCAGACCCTAGACTCTACAAGCTTCGTCAAAGTCAGCGATTCCTGGGTCCCGTCACCTATCGCACCTTGCCTGAGTCTCTGGGAAGCTTGGAATTCACTCACGGATGCTCATGCTGGGAACTCAACCTATCTTTCGATATTGGCAATGATGTACAGAGTATCGGCTTTGTAATAGGCCACACAAAAGGCAAGACTACAAAAAAGACCTTACTTACGGTTTCTGGAGATTACTGACATTTTTTAATTAAGATTCAGAACTGCGTACCGTCGTCTCGTTTAGTCCCGACTTGGAGAAGCTTACAATCACGCGAGATAAATCCACGAACATGACAGGCATATGTGTGGCGGATGAAGAGGCACCACATACCCTCTTCTCGATCTTGTCTCCCGGAACTGCTGAGCCATCTTTGTCCCAGGAGCCTTTGCGGCTCAACGCATTCTTTGACGTGAGCTGCGTGGAGCTTTTCGCCAATGAAAGGACGGCAATTACTACGCGAGTCTACCCGGAAAGCATGACCTGCTATAGCATTCAACCGTTTGTGGTAAAGAAGAGCGATCGCTCGTGGTCTGGTCAGTTGCTTGAGTGTACAGCGTGGGAGCTCAAGACATCGTGTTGTGAGATTTAGATAGACGCAAATATAGGCCTAAGGGGATTTGTTGATGAGAACGATATCTAAGACTGTTTTAGAATTATTGTGCAAGTTCTTTGCTTTTTCTTAAGCAACGTTATTAGCAACCCAGAGTTACTCAATGTCGGTCAAAGCCTAGGTAATGGCCAGGAAGAAACCCAGGTCAGTGACTTGACAGAACTGAAAGGAACTCAAGGCTTGAATATAACGGAGAAAGGACCCCTAGTCGAAGGTCTGTTTACTTTATCCTCACCTTGCCCATCTCTTCTATCCTGTGAGATAGACTTCTTAAGCTCTTTGACTGCTTGGTTTGTGTCACTAAGTACAGTAGAGCTAACTGTGCTGCTATTACTACACAATGTCGATCAACAGAGTAGCATAGGCAAGGGAAGGCATGTACTAGCTGGCTACGCTTCAGCGTCAAGCTTGAAATGAGAGGGAATAATGCGGTTCCTGATGTTAATGAGATAGAAAGAGACAGTGTGATTAAATAACTACTTTTAACACACGTCTATACTCGACTGGAAATCACGAATACCGATATCCTGGGCAGACATGTCCCAATAGCTCCCCATTACCCCTTCCAACCTGATTAAGATCCTACTCCATCAGTTTAAACCTTAGCTTCGTGGTGGGCGATCTAGGCATCAATTTTCTCCTCATTCATGTAGCTCTCCATAGACAGGTTGCATTGATAGTCTGAATTATGAAACATATTAGCAATGCTCTGATGAACGCAATGTCCTGTTTACCTTTAAACTTGCGGGCAGGAACGCGAGCTTCGAACATGGCATCCAGCTCAGCAGGGGTTCTTCCCTTGGTCTCGGGGAGGTACAGGTATGTAATAATGATGCAGCCGGCCATCCAACCAGCAAAGATGAGGTACGTCTTCGGACCAAGGTTACCTCTACAATGACAGTCTTGTTAGCATGCGGGCAGATAAAAAACAGAGAGTTGAACTTACGCATCGGGCTGTGAGATATATGGCAGCACGTAGACTACAACAGTGGAGAAGGCAGCCAGAGTCAAGAATGAGAAAGAGCTGGTCTTGTTGCGCAGACGGGCAGTCGGTATCTCAGCAGAGACGACATAAGTCAGAGGGCCAAATCCAGCTGCGAAGAAAAACGAGAAGAGCATGCACATGCTCGCGATGGCCCTGGCGATGTTTGGGTTTCCTGTGTAGTCCATGAAGCCAAGGACCCCGACGACGAGATCAATACAGAAGACCATGGTGAAGGTGCTGAGGGCGAGGGTTCGGCGTCCGACTCTGTCGACAAGGTAGATTCCGGTGACAGCGCCGGCGAAAGCGAGGATGGCGCCAACCATGGTGAGAAGGAAAGGAGACACGTTGCCGCTAACTGTGGCGAGGAAGATGGTAGCGTAGTTCGTAGCGAAAGCAATGCCTGAGAGTTGCTGCATGTTTCCGATGGACATAGCCAAGAGAGATCGACGGAGATTTGTTCCACGGAAGATGTCAATCCACGGAACCTTGGCTTCATCCTCACGAATAGACGCTTGGGCCTTGAGAGCCTCGAACTCAGCCAAAATCTCAGTCTCTGGGTAGCCACTGCGGACGCTTCTGAGAGACCTGAGGGCGTCGCTATCACGAGACTTGGTAAGATACCAGGTTGGTGAATCATCGACGAAGAAGAGTCCGACGAAGAGGATGAGAGGGAAGAGGATGCCGAGACCAAGAGGTAGACGGAATGACATGGCGGACATTTCTGTACTCATGGCCCAGTTGACGCCGCTCGCGACGATGGCTGCTGTGTTGATGAGAACGATGGATGTTCCGACGATGGCGCCACGGACGTTTTCGGGTGCAATTTCAGCCATGTAGGTTGAGCCAAGCACGATGAAGAGCCAAATGGCAACATCTGAGAGAGAACGTCAGCGAACGCGAACAACCTGGAGCTGGTTGATCAAGACTTACTCGCAATCCAACGACCGACGACTATCTCGGCCAGCCCAAATGCAGCAGTCTGGATGGCACTTCCAACAGCACTAAAGATGCAGCCTACAAGTATCATCTTCTTACGACCGTACTTGTCAGCAAACTGGGCTGCGAGTGGCAGTCCTAGAACGCAGCCAGTGACGGGGAGAGCTGTCATGACGGAGATGTCGGTCGACGTCAGGTACGGGGTGCCATTGGGAAGACGGGTGTGAGAGATTTGATTGACGAAAGGAACCATGGCCAGGAGACCGCCGCTGATGGCACCGTCATAGCCAAAGGTGAAGAAGGCCATGGCCATGAGGAAGGCTGGGGGGTCATGTCAGTTCGGTGCACCTCGAGACATTGATGAAGGGATGAACTGACTGGAGTAGACTAATTTTGGACTTCGGAAGAAGTTTGCCAACGAATTAGTTCGCCCCGATGTATGGTGAACGTCGGCAGTCATCGTGAAAGTGGAAGTGGGTGTCGAGTAGAAGAATTGAAGAAAGGAAACAAGGAGGAGAAGTATGATGCGACCAAGTACGGATCAATTGATCTTAAAAGATGAGAATCCGAACGGTTTGGGTATTCCAATTCCAAGATGATGGAGTCCAAGTGATGGGCTCGACGAGAAGTTATATACATACCCTGGCTTCAACACCTTGGGCCCGGTACGAAAACATGGAGGTAGTGCCGAAGCTTGGAGAAAGTGGAGAGAGACGCTGGGGCAAGTTTTCTGGGGCCGAAATCTGGGGAATGGGGAGACTCGACGCGATCAAACGATACAACAGAAACTTCAACTTGCGATGTCGTACCTACCGATCCCCCGAGCTAAGTGCTCTATTGGATGCTCTATCACTCTTTGGGCCAAAACCCGCAACGTCGGGTCATGTGAGGGGGAAGAGAAAGGTTGCCGCGATGCGCAGCCGAGGGAGACGGGGATATTCCCAAAATGGCCAAGTACGACGCCACTAACTTTGGTTGCAACCTGTAATTATAAGACGAAACTTAACCGCAAAGTTCAAGCGGCTAATTCCCTCTTGGCAAGCTTGAAAACGGTATTTCAGCTCATATTGTGTATTTGTTACTGCCTGCAGTCTGTGTTGGAAGCAAATATGACTGTGTCGGACTATACCCTCAATCACCCTGAGCTGGGTAGCATCGTCGGCTTAGCCAGAGACGACGATGTTGTTCAGTTTCGCGGTATCCCATTCGCATCGGTTCCTGGTCGCTTTCGCCAGAGCATCTTGAGAGCAGGACCATTGCCTTCGCAGCCATTCTCTGCTCGCCAACCAGGGTAAGTGTACAGAAACTAAGACTCCATACACGAATCGACTTACTAATCTCACCCAGTCCTGAATGCCCCCAACTGGTCTTGCCCTTCCCTTCATACTGGACGGCGCCACCTCCCAGTGGATATCCTGCTCTAGAAAAGCCCATCCAAGATGAGTTCAACTGCCTGAACCTATCCATCACCGCACCACGCAAGGTCCTTGAATCAGGCGAGAACGTGCCAGTGCTGGTCTTCATCCACGGCGGCGCTTTCATGGGCGGCAGTCAGTCGATCCAGCTATCTGGACGTGAAATCTACGATGCTACCGACCTAGTAAGGGCAAGTATCGCTCGGGGGCAGCCGATCGTGGTGGTCACCATCAACTACCGCGTGGGACTTCTTGGATTCCTCACTTCGGAAAAGCTGGCAGAGCGGAGTCGTGCTCATGGCGAGGCAGTTGGCAACTACGGACTTCATGATCAACGACAGGCGCTGGAATGGGTGTCTCGTTTCATTGCTGGGTTTGGAGGTGCTTCTGACCGCATCACCATTCATGGAACTAGCGCGGGCGGCGCTTCGTGTCATTACCAGGTTAACTTCCCCAATCGCAAGTTCCAGAACGCCATTCTATCCAGCGGGACATCTGTCGGTATCGCGTCGAGGCCTATGCCATGGCATCAGGAGCGCTTCGACTATGTGCTATCTCAAATACCAAGCCTGCAAGCGGATGATTCTCTACTTGATTCCTTGGTAGATCTTCCTCTGGATCAGCTATCGCCAGCGTCGCCGCCATCACTCTACAGCCCACTCGTTGATGGTGAATGGGTTCCCGAGGCAGGTCTCAAACCGACCCAGGAAAAGTTGGGCAAGGCCGGTGGACCCTTGCCGAACTTAATGATTGGTGCAACGGAGTACGAGCGAGATCTTACACTGATGCTATTATCTGATCTGTCAAAGCCTCTGCCGCCTCCGCCTCGACCAGAGGCAGAGATACTGCCCATTGCGCAGGAGGTACTTGCAGGCAGCGCCATGATTCCCCAATTGAACTCTGGCGACAGTCCCTTCTGTGTCCCGGAAGTTACACAAGCTTATAATCTGAGACGAGAGAAGTCTTGCTTAGACTCCTTTGAGAACCTAGCAGGCTTGATGGCGGACGTTGCATTTCGTACTCCACCACTGTACTCAGCGGCGGTCATCAAGAAGCATCAGATCGCGCACGGCCATGCTTCACATGTGCTTCTCTACGAGATTCAAGCTGCAAACCCATACAAGAACTGGTCGCTGGGCTATAAGAGAGCCAATCATGGTATCAATGACATCTTCCTCTTCAATCCAGCGGAAGACCAGGTCCCGGCTGACCACTTTGAGAACTGGGTGTCTACCGTAGGCCAGATCCGGGCTGCGTGGCTTGACTTTTGTTATGGAAAGACGCCATGGGCTCCGTTCCAGTGGCCAGAGAATATTTCGTTAGGAGGCATTTATGTGTTCCCAGATGGTGGCGAGGGTAGGTTGTGTAAGACGTTGGATGAGGTTGATGGCAATGCTACAGCTACGCGATGGCGTGCAGTTCTGAAAACTTCTTTGGAGTCTGTTTAAATATCTTTGACTTTATATACAGAGTTATATTTAATTGAATCTTTGTTCCATTCAGAAGTTTCATTCTTCTCTTGTGTCTAAAAAAAAGTGCATCAATGGCTAGATTCTGTAGGAATGCCAGAAAGCCTCAGGCTTCCCTAAGGAAAGTAAAATCTGGCATTACAGGAGAGGTAATTCCGCCATAACTAGAAAGAAACCGGCAAACCTTATCTAAATTTATTCCTCCGGTATTTGAAGATATTCCGGTGGCTTTCGCCTGCATAAATAGCTATCTATGTATATCGAACGTGCTGGTAGGCGTGTCTCTTGTCTTAGCTAAGGTTGCTATAGTCAGAACCCTATATACAATTCCACTTGTCTCTGTTATATCTTTTCTAGATTGAATAGGTGAGAAACCGTGTCAATTCGGATGTCCAACTGCGCACAGGGTCATCAAGAGCCAATCCGAGACCATGCGGGCCATCTGGTAAAATCAAAACCTGAGCTTTTCTCTTATGTGCTGCCATGGCTTCAGCAAACATGAGAGTGTTTTGCACTGGAACTGCCTGATCGTCAAAGGTATGGAACAAGAATGTCGGGGGCGTTGTATCAGAGACCAAGTTCTGCGCTGATAGATCGTGCAGCTCCTCGGCCGTCGCGTTAGGCCCGACTAGATTATCGCGAGAACCGGCATGGGTATAGTTGCCTTCCAAGGTAATTACAGGATATGCAAGAATGCCGAAATCCAGGCCGGCCTTGGGGTTGGTGAGGGTTGTGGATGCAAGGTGACCACCCGCTGAGAAGCCCCAAATGCCAAGCTTCTCTATTTTGGGGTTGTCATGGCGTATTCTCTTGAGAGCGGCGAAGACCTCATTCTCAGGTTTAGGATAGATAGGTGCTGTTGCATTGAGTGTCGTGGTATAATCGAGAACCCACGCATCAATACCAAGCTTATTGAGGTATGCAGCTGGATTGTAACCTTCCTTGACGATAGAGACATGGCTATAACCGCCACCAGGACAAATGAGTACACCGGTGCCTGTGGAATTGGCTGCTAGGAAAGCCGTGAGCTTTGCGATATCGAGCCTGTCGAGGTGGTGAGCTTTAGTGACATGAGGCTATTATGACAAGGTGCTTAACTAACTTCATGGTGTCTCCGTCTGGGTCAAAGGTGGCCGTATCAGAAAGCTTAACAGACTCCTTGGACATCATCTTCAATAGCAGAACTCGTCAAGATATGTGTTCTATTCTCTGCAGATCACTTTGGGGGCGGGACGTCTTTGGGGTTTCGTTGTGAGTTACCCCGCGATGTCGAATCTCAACTTACCCAGAACCCTTGTAGCAACCTTCACTTCTATTCGTCCGGCTATCCTTTTAAAGCATGCATCATTATATAATAGCAAAAGTGCATTAATGGAACACTAACTTATAATAATCCTTGGATCATTGGCGGAAAATTGTGGGGTAGAAACTTCCTCTGTTTAATACCCATATCATCAGTTCATAGCTGGCCCTTCATTAAGTAGGATCTTGAACTCGCGATTTGACAATCGAGCTATTATTTAGTGCTGTAACCTATCTCCCGGCACCCGAAGCGCTGAACGTGGAAAAGCACGTATTGTAAATGAGAAAATTCGGCGTTCCTGGCTGGGTCTATTCCACTTCACTCACCTCACTGTTAACTATTGTACGGTCCATATGCAGGGCCAGTAACTCGTCTCTGCCAGTGGTATTCTTTTTACCGAGGCCTTATCATTACACAAGAAGATCAATATACAGGATAGGTGGCAAACAGAGATATGCATAACTTTGATCGAAAGATAACAGTATCTAAGAACTATATGCAAGCCAGGATACGCCTCTGTAGACTGAAGCGAATATAGACAATGAATAAAAGACCCATCATCGACATCCCACCCGCATAATAAGCGGCAGGCCTGAATACCGAAAGACTGTTATTACTACTGTCTGCAAGCGAGTAGATTCCCGAAGCAATAGGTGTACCCTGAGATTCTGGTCAGCAAAGAGTATATGTAGGACATATATATGCAACATACGAAGAAGAATCCACAGAACCATGTAGTCCAAACAATAGGTAGGATGCCGAGAGTATTCTCCTGGCCCATTGTGGCGCCGAGCATGGGAGGAACCAGACTAAAAAAAGCTCCACAGCCAATGCCGTTGAACACGAGGAAGACAGAGAAGATTCCAACCGAAGACGCCAAGGGCCATACGACGAGTGAGCTGAGACCAATAAAGAGAAGGCAGACAATCAAGCTATTCAAGGGGCCGAGCAAGTGGTCTGCAGTATACCCCCCTAGAACCCGGCCAACGGTCGAAGCCAAGTTCCAAGCCGCCAGTATGATGATGGCAATCTGGTTAGAGTAACCCATCGATCGGGTGAAGATGGGAATGAAGTAAGGTGGGATGAACAAGGGGAAACATGACAAAGCTGTGCCGGCGATAATAAGGAGGAACCGAGGCTCACGGAAGCGATGCCTAATCACACAATTAGCAGGTCATTGAGATAGCGAGGGATCAGAGATTTACTCACCACTGGAGCTTCAAGCCGGCACTCATGGATCCCTCAGGCTGTTGGATGAAGTAGGAAGCTGGAATACAGACTCCCCAGAGCATGAAGCCTAGAATGCGGAATGTCCACGCGACATCGACTTGTTTCACGAGAAGATTCGTCGCAATGCTCATGATAGCTGCACCGAGGCTGCCTCCTCCAAACACGATACCCATAGCCAGGCCACGATGTCTCTTGAACCACCTGAGCGGAGCAGTCGAGCATGCCTACCAATATTAGTAAGCCCCAAGATCCTCATCCAGATCAAACTTACAAAGATGGAGAGTCCCCCTCCAATACCAAATATCACACCGTGGAAGACAAAGAGAGCTCCGACATGTTTTGTTGTCCAACTTGCAAGGAATTCACCTAAACCCATCAGGACACCACCGGCTAGAGCAGTCTTCTGGTAGCCGAGCCTTCGAACAGCGATGCCAGAGAGGATACTGAGTGATATCATGAACGATGTTGCGAGTGATCCGACAAATGTCAAGGTTGTGAGGTTTGTTCCGGTCACTTCAACAAGTCTGACTTGCATGATGCCCCATGAGTAGATCACCCCGAGGTAAACGAAAAGAGAACATGCTGCGGCTGCTACAGCTATCCATCCCTTGGGATTATCGAATTCGACAGCTGGTGGTGTCGTGTTGGGCGATTCAATGTCGGGTTGTGAGATGTCGGTATCATTGCCTTTTTCGTTATCCGACGAGTTCGACGAGGATGGCCACTCCGGACCTGGGCTGTCTTTCTGTGCTGACATGTTTGAGTCACGATACATAAGAAATAATCAAAGAAACAGATCTGATGTATGTTCGTAAAGTTGTTGATCGAGAAAGTTCTCTTGTTAAATATCTGGTCTGGCATCTGACCTCGGTTCTACACTTTCGAAACCGACGACGAGAACCGACGCCCTGAACCTGTCAACGCATCTCAGTGGGTCTTAGCGTATGATAGTGTTTGTCATGAGAATTCTGCGACACAGCGATGGGCCGGAATGAGTCGGCTCGTCGGTGTTCGGCTGAAAATCTGTCATTCCCGAGTTCCGATGTAGATAATCGGTTTTCGGGTTTGACGTTTTATAAATGGACCAGAGGAATTCTTTAAATCTATCAAAAAGAATTCCAACAAAAAGAAAAGACTATTCATTTCAGAAGTTAAATTTACAGAATCTCACAATTTTTCAGCTTTAATTCTCTATTCATCGACATGGCGCCTTCAACGATTGAAGACTTCCCTGAAGTCTCAACGTACCAATCATCTATGCCCGTCAAACCCATGCAACAAGAAGGATGGTTGATGCACAGATCTCTTGTTCAACATCCTTACATGGTAGAGTCCGCAAGTGGCGTTGAGCTCAAGTTATCAAGCGGTCAAACCATCATCGACGCTTGTGCCGGTGCAGCAGTTGCGCTCATCGGCCACGGTAACGAGGAGGTCATTAAAGCCATCACCGACCAAGCTCGCAAGGTCAGCTACGTCCACACACAATCCTACACAACGGCGCCAGCTGAAGAGCTTGCCAATATCATACTGGAGGGTAATCCCTATGGTCTTGAGAAAGCCTTCTTTGTTGGTAGTGGCAGTGAAGCTGTTGAGTCCGCTCTGAAGCTAGCTCGTCAATATCACTATGAGAAGGGAGAGCTTGATAGAGTGCATATTGTGTCTAGAAGCCAGTGCTATCATGGAAATACAATGGCCACCATGTCTATCTCGACGAACAAAGCCCGCCGAGCTCCATACCACGGCTTCCTGTACCCTCATGTCTCTCATGTCTCGCCTGCTTTCGCTTATCACTATAAAGACGACTCCGAGACTGAAGAGCAATTCACAGCGAGACTTCTGGTGGAACTTGAGGAAGAGTTTCTACGAGTTGGACCCAAGAACGTCGCCGCTTTCATCGCGGAAACAGTCGTTGGCGCGACGACAGGTTGTGTTGCTGCGCCGGCCGGCTACTTCAAGGGCGTTAGAGCTATCTGCGACAAGTACGGAGTGATCATGGTTCTTGATGAGATCATGTGCGGCGTTGGTCGAACAGGCACGTTTTTTGCTTTTGAGCAAGAGGGCGTTGTACCTGACATCACCACGATCGCGAAAGGTCTTGGTGGTGGCTATGCTGCTATTGCTGGTGTTCTCATTCACAAGAAGGTCGTTGATGTCCTCAGACAAGGCTCGGCAGCCTTCAACCACGGACATACGTATCAAGCTCATCCTATTTCATGCGCTGCGGCATTAGCGGTGCAGAAAGTCCTGAGACGGGAGAACCTGGTTGAACGATGTCGCCAGATGGGCCTAGTCTTGGAGAAGCTACTTCGGCATGAGCTGAAGGATTGCAAGTCGGTTGGTGATATCCGAGGTCGAGGTCTTTTCTGGGGCGTTGAGTTTGTCAAAGACGTGACATCCAAGAAGCCCTTTGATCCATCGGCTAAGTTTGGTCTGTTGGTGCAACAAATCGCTTTTGAGAAAGGTGTTGCGTTGTATCCGGGCGGTGCTACGATTGATGGTGTTAATGGTGATCATATTCTGCTTGCGCCACCCTTCACAATCACAGAAGATCAACTGGCCACTATTTGTCGGGTATTGAAGGAAGCAGTGGTAGAGGCCGAAACAATGATGCTCTCTCCATAGGTAGGACTGGTCCTGAATTGCCTATGTAGAAATGCGATGGAAAAAGTATATTAGACAGTTTTTTAGTCCATGTAATTATAGAATTGATACACCTTCTTATAGTAAACTTCATCTTGGATCTTGCCCTTCTCATGAATACACATATGGCCCTTGTGATAACTACTAATAGCTTTACACGCTTCAGCATTTTCTATTCTAACTGCACCGCTTCTCTGTGAATTTCTGCGATCTGAATATCATGGCATCTATAAGTCTTCGAAGTCGCGGACATAGAGTGGACTGGATATTGTATGAATGTAAATTAACATAAATTAAGATTTACATAATTAAGCCATAAGAGCCCTTTGGGCATATGACAAATGCGAAACCTAACGCAGTGCAACACAGAGATATCAGAAGGTGCGAAGATAGTCACCAATGTAGCCGCCACCAAGCTTGTGTACCTGTTCAGCAATTTCCCCAGCACCAATCTCCCCAGCCAAGTGTTTGGCAACCGCTGAAAGATTCTGGGCTAGAGTAGTAACGACCATAAATCGGTGCTTTGAAGCTCAGCAAGAGTTCTGTGAGGAATCGCCATGATATACATACCTGGAAGGGCTTGTTGTCCTTATCGTGAAGAGCAACCCAGCGGCCATCTCCATTTCTGTTCTTCTCGCCATACTGGAAGCGATCGGTGATGCTCACGACCCAGGAGTCTAATGCAGATCTCAGTAATTATTCAACCATTTGTCCTTGGCTACTTACTGCCATCCTGTCGAGCACCAGGAAGTTTTCCAATATACTCATTACTGTTGGAATCCTTGTAGTAGCGGTCCTGAATGTACATCAAAACATCGGCATTGCCCTTGGATTGGTTCTGGGCGTTGACGACGTAGTAACGAGCAGTACGAGTGCGGAACATCTGGGACCATGAGATCTCTACAGTGTTTTGCTCAGCATCCGGAGTGTAGGCAGGCACAGAGAGGACATCTCCTTTGGTAGGGATAGACATGATTGAGAAAGTCGGCTTAATGTTTTTAGATAGAAGAGGTTGTGATGAGATAATGATTGAGAGACTTGTAGTAGTAATAAAAGAATATTAGAATATACGAAAGGTAAAGGTAGTTTAAATAGCCGAATTGCCTATGATGAGGACTGAAGAGCTAGTCCCAGCTCTCGCTGCAATACTATTTATCGCAAACAGAGCTGAAAAGAAGCTCTAGATTCGTGCTGGCCAGTGATCGCCACTGATTCAGAAGAGCACTAATCAGTAGTGCCCCTAATTCCTGGGCTATTGGCAATTGATGGACGCTAGTAAGTACTCACAGATGCCCTGAAGCTGGACTTGCAGCATTCGCTCACCAATGAAGGCTGCCAAAATCGGGCTCTGGGTAAGTTCGACGCGCGACTTGAGTATCTGTGAGAGGCCAATATTGGAACATATTCTCCCTCGCCTCCGCTGTTTTTGACTGCTATTTACTTTTCTGGAACAACGAGGCTAGCTGAGGTGCACAGCCCGCTACAAACAACAGGGGAGCTGTTGAGCTAGTGGTCTGGGCTATGCGTGTCTCGGCCCGCCCTAACCCATATGAATCCACAAATTGGTTGTGGCTTGCCTGAGCAGTTGAACTATTGACATTAGCTGCGCTGGAATAAGACATCGCACGTCTTACGTAGCCACGACGGCGAAGCCACATGTCAGTAGGATTCGCGTCCCAATACATGTTGCATGAAATTCGAGTAGCAGGCCAAAGGCTTCTCCAGCACCCTATAGAGGAAATATCACTATGGCCAGGTTTGGATCTCATGAGATGCCCATCATGGGATATTTAACTTGATTAGGCACTACTGAAGGGACGAAAGCTCAGATATCAATGCTGACAAGGGACAAGAATGTTGAAAGGAGGATTAACAGAAATGATCCATGGAATCATGTTTGTTGTCATACACGGCTCCAAGAGATGAAAGAAACACCTTCACGAAAGGAAATTTAAGTACAAGATCTCAATTGTTTCTCTCTTGACCATTCAGCATCACTTACCTTCACTACTCACCTCTCTACTATGCTCCTGTTATTTAATATTCCGTCTTGCCAAACGTTGCACTATCTGATCTACCTTCAACGCTTCCAGCCGCCTATATGTGTTGGGCCTGGGCCAGTCGATCACCTCCCCAAAGGCTGAAGCCACATTAAACTCATGCGAGTTCCAGTAATCTGAATTATACGCTACCACGTTCGCCGTCACTTATTTCTTCTCTACTGGCTCCCAGAGGGTCTCTGGGTCCAGCGATGAGAAGAGTTTGCTTACTTTTCCGGACACTACCATGTCCCTCGGTTTCGGAATGGCTTGCTGCAAGTGCTCGCAGGAAGTCTCTCGCATCAGGAAATTAACGCTCTCAGTTTGCGGCCGTTGTCAAGAATGAACAGTGTTTCGCTGACAAGATGAATGGCTACTCAATCTGGGTGATTTACGTCGAATTGTGTGTCAGTCATTACCTGACTCTCGCTAGAAGCGAGGGTGTCTACGATGACGAGTGTCAGACCGGTACAGTTACGCAAGCCAAGTGCTACATTGGACACTTCAGACATGTCAGCATGTCGTTATCTCTGCACATTGGACAGAGGATTTTGAGGGGTACTTACAAGATATGACTTCCATTTAGATCCCTAAGCCTTGCACTTCGAGTGCTCGGACTTTTCGTTTTTTAAATACGTTGGAACTGATTGCTCTCCTGTCTTACTCCACTGGCGAAATTATATTTGCAGAGAGACTCGTTGAGCAACCTCTCATCACCGAGACTGTCTGCACGAACTGCAGCACACAAGAGGCCCCTGATTTTGGGGCTGTCACTCAAGCCAAGCCCGAGTTAGATACCAGACAGATTGAGGATCCTGCTCCAGTAGTTGACCCGCTCCTCAAATCTGTCTCCGAGACTGACTACATCCTTATCGGGATGATAAGGCGCAAGGCACTTCAATTCAAGAAGAGGCTATTCCTTCCAAGACTATATCACAGCTCGACACCCAGACCAGATTTCTTCGATTGGCGGTGTTGGTCAGTTTGCCAATGTCAGCTGCTAGATGTCTTATCAAACCCGTCGTTGGCATAGTCACTATCTGTATCGCGATAATGCAAGTAATCTCTCAAAAATTAAATTGCATAAGATGCATAAAGCTGAGCTCCACTTTGGGAATGGTGCTAGATTACCGTGAAAAGTCGGAAAACTCCGTGCTAGGTCTTAGCTAATAATAAGTAACGCTTTAAGGCTGAACGAAAAAATGGCGGAGGCGCAGTCGTAGGTAAATTTCTTAAACTCTTCTAGTATCGCTCTAAAATGTACACATTATAATTACAATTCATTTTCAACTTAATTTCTCTTAAATAGGAGACGGTTTATATGTCAGAAAGTGCATACGTTAATTATATAATCTCACCCCCTGGTTAGAGTATACCCACGGTACCTATCCGCCGAATCTTGAGCCATAGAAAGCCCGTCCATGGCCCGGTCCGCTCTGAACTCGCAATCACTTGCTAGTGATATGAGCTCTGTGCCTGCTTCGTTGCCATCTAAAGAGTCTCAAGTTGCTGCCGGCGCTCGACGTAACCTGCCTACGGTTCCAGCTGCGTGTCTTGTTTGCGTGAGTTCTGCCCCGTCTCTACACCGCCTATTACTCCTAGTGTTTCCATGGCCTCATCTTGACGATGATGCTCAAGAAGAAATGAAGGCTAACATTGCTCTTGCCCGCAGCGCAGAAGGCACCTTAAATGCGATGGACAACGTCCTTGTTCCCGCTGTAGATCTGTCGATCTTGATTGCGTCTATGCAGCTTCCCGTCGCGGATATAACGGCCGTAAGCGCACAGCTACCCAATCCTCTGGTCACCATGCAGGATCGGGGGCTCTTGTCCCTATTGTTGGCGCCGCAGTCACGGTAGTCGGTCCTGCTCCGTCGGTGCCTGCGCTGGAATGCCCTTCTTTCTTTGACCCTACCATGTTCTTTGGTGATGTCACAAGTCACTCGAGCGTCGACAAAAGCTTCCCAATCGCCGCGTTCTCTCAAACTATTGTATCAGCTACTCTACCTGGCTTTTCTTCTCAGACTCTAGTTGGCGGCACCGGTAACAGAGTACCCCGGGCACTCCCTGTAAGAGAACGTTATATCGACTCGTTCTATCTGAACTTCTACGCCGCTCATCCCTTTATACCGCCAAAGGAGCTTCTTCTCACCTTAGCACCGCAGATCTCCCTGGAGCCCCTGCTTGCAGCTATACGTTGGATTGGTTCTCTATACATCGAGCAGGACAGCTCTCGCAGCCTTTTTACAGATGCATCACGCCTAATAGACTGCGCACCTCTCAGAAATGGCTTCTTAGTGCAGGCGATGTTGCTTGTTATTATCGGACTTGACGGCAATCGTCAAGAAAAAAAGGCCAGAAAGCTTATGGCAGATGCCCGGGATATCTCGATTCAGATTAAATTGAGTTCTTGTCCATTTGCAGCCACCAACGGACAAGGGATTCCGACACTTGAGGAGAGCTGGAGAAGAACATGGTGGGAGCTTTATGTTGTGGATGCCCTTATGTCGGGCGTGCATCAAACCAACACCTTTTTGCTGTATGATGTACCTACGGATGTCGGTCTGCCTTGCGAAGAGCACCAATATCTTACAGGAGTAAGTCTCGTTATAAAGGCCGGTATCCACTGTATGCTTACAAGATGTAGCAAATACCTCCCCCTATCCGACCATATGATACAGAAACCCTGGGTCTGTTTGATGCCAGGCCGTATTCGTCGTACACCTATCGAATTCAATGTGCCTGCATCTTGGGTGCCCTTCAAAAAGCGCCATCAGAGGTCGACCATATCGCCAGGCTCCTCGCTAACTGGATGCTCCGCCTACCTCCTTCAAAATATGACGCTTATTGCAATGGAGAGTTAGACGAGATGATGTTTCAGGCCATGATGATGTGGCACGCCATTTCTATTCTCTTACACCAGCCTCACTCACAGCTGGATTCGTCGTTGGCTTACTATATCAAAACATCCAACACGCCAGCTGCGTCCAGCGATGCCTTCAATTCGCACACCAAACATACAATTCGCGCTGCGAGGGAGCTTAGCAAGTTGATCAGCTACCGCGGTCCTCTCCTTAAACATACTCACTTCTTTGCTTACATGGTGACACTCTCGTCTACAATCCACCTCAGCAGATGGTCATTAGCCTTTGTAGCCCAAGATGATCAGGATCTTCGTCAAAATATGGGCCAGAATATCGGGGCACTTGTCAAGTACGCCGAGATATGGCCTATGGCGCAACATTTAGGTTTGCAAGTTAAAAGAATGGCAAAGGAGGTATACACAACAAAGAAGTTGCAGGAACAGCATCCTTGAGATAGGTGGTTCTCTTACTCAAGATAAATAACTTCAGATAGAAATCTTTCAGAAACTTGAATACACAAAGCTAGCTCGCTGCTCTTCTATTTAGTATTATTAAAGCTGGCGCCCTTGTCTTTATGCTCTCTATGAGCTTACTTGCAATCCCCATTCCTCTCAATATTCTTCTAATTATCCTTCTCGGGGTTCCACTTTCCATCGTCATAACCAGTACAGTCACCCTCATATTTCCCAGGGCGCCAGCTCCCATCGTCGCTGCGTCCACCATACTTCTCAGATGTCAACTCGGAATCTTCAGAGTTTTCTCCCTTAGTCTCGTACTTTGTAGGCTCCCGTGAGTCATCATCAATCGTGTCAGCCTTGCCCCTCTTGGTCTTGGACTTCTCGTCAGGGTACTTGGTAGGTGTCCACTTGCCATCATCGTGGCCCGTATCCTTGCCTTCATACTTCCCGGGGTGCCAGGACCCATCATCATTCCTCTTTTCAAATTCTTTAGGGGCCCACTTCCCGTAGTCAAAGTTGGGTCTCTTGCCTTCGTACCAAGCAGAAGCCTGCTTGCCAGTATTGACAGGCTTCTCGGTAGGGAGTGCTAGAGGTGTTGCGGCAAAGGCGGCAAATACAAGAAGAGAGTAGTTGCAGCGCATTGTAGATAGTGTAGATAGTGTAAGGAGAGGCTGAAGAAGCTCGAAGTTAAGGCAAGGATTAATTGAGGATGAAAGAACCAAAGGTTGAAGGGTTATTTACAACTATGTTTGTTATTGATGTGTGTGCCGATGATGGTAATTACGATAGACAGAACAACAAGATACTATAACCTTTTATAATTGAAGCTCTGGCAAACGTAACCTCATGGTACTCAGTGCAGTCACTTGCCACCATCACTTCGGAGGGTTGCAGGCTCACAATTCCAGGCATTCTCGACATCCTCACCGCTGTTTCCTTGAGGTGGTGAGATCATGATGGCTGAGGCCATTTCCAGCCATTTCGTATTTCTGACAGCATAAATCAGCAACTGCTTACTGCTAATCTCACAATAGTATAACAGAAGCCTTTAGTTGAGAATACGTCACCCCAAATGAACTCAGGCCATCTAACCGAAAGCTGACAGACAGCAATGGGGGTAGAGCCTCGGTTAGCTTCACTAAGTGTCAGGGAAGACTTGAGCTGAAGGGGCTGTGCCTGAATAGCCCTAAGGCATTGCATGGAAAGCGCAATTATTTTATCTTGATAATTGATGATGGAGAGTCTAGACCTCGTGAGAAGCCCCATGGTAACCAATCAGAGACGTGGGCTTCGGAGAAGGCGACTGACCCGCTGACGTGAGCACTTCGGTCTGCTGACAGTGGCTGCCCCAGCTGAAACGAGCTGGCGATTCAATTGGGACATTGCAGATGGTCAATCTCGAGTCATTGGCAATGCTGGCAAGATATCAATCTGGCTGTGCACGATAGGCCTCGCAGGTTGGCAGAGCGTAAAGCATAAAAGATGTCCCAATGTACGCCAGGGAATTGTTTTCCCATCACTCATCACCTCTCATTCTGCTTCTCATCAAGCTTCATCACCATGAACTTTCTGTTTCTCTCTATGCTTTGGCCTGCTGTAGCCAGCGCTGCTGCTTGCAAGCCAACACCTCCTAAATCGAAAGCTGCTTGCAAGTTGCCTGCCAATGACACCGTGGAGATGAGTGTCGGCTTCAACTACAATGGGGACTGTGCCCCAAGCACCGGAACTCTCAAAGGCTTCATGATCTTTGTTGACTTTTCCGATGCCGAACCTGCTCAAGACGAGACCCCCCAGTCGCTCTATGATGCTATAGTCCCCCAAACAGCCGAATGGTGCAGGCAAGCCTCTTATGGGGCTCTGTCCCTGAATATTTCGGCCGATATGTCCAAGTTCTACCGCATGCCCAAATCTGCTGGGTCATATGGCTGGGAGCGAGGTCTCACAGGGCCAGAACATCAAGAATACATCCAAGATGCCCTCGACGCCTACACAGCCGACGGAACTCACCCTCCACCTCCCGAAACAGATGTCCTCTATGTTGTTCCCGTAAAGAGCGTCGGTGGTCGAGGAATCTCTCGGTCCATCACCTATGTTTCACGAATCAAGACTAGACAGGGCGACGATGTTGCCCGGAAGACCGTCACAGTTGGAACCGACGCATTTACAGGTTGGGGAACAAAGAGCTGGAAGGTATTGGCGCACGAAACCGGGCATACTATGTGCTTGGCCGATTTGTACCCATTCGAAGATCTTGGCCTGGGCTACTACGTTGGTGGCTGGAGTGCCATGGGAGACCTCTCTGGCATTGCCCCTGATTTCTTCGCCTGGGACAAGTGGCGCCTGGGGTGGCTTGGCGACAGATCTGTCGACTGTGTTTCGGAGCGCGGAACTACTCAACACACTCTCAACCCACTAGAACTGAGCATTTCCGACAATGGCGTGAAAGCGGTGGTCGTCGCCGTCAACAAAACCTCCGCACTTGTCGTAGAGGCCCGTACACCCGAGGGTCTTGACTCAGGCGTGCGCGCGCCTGGCGTCTTGCTGTACACAGTTGATACCTCGGTCAAGACAGGTTACGGCCCCATCCGTGTTGTAGATGTTACCCCAGGATCAGGTGGCTGCGGTGACGGTAGTGTGTACGACAAGAACGACGGAACGTTGTCACAGGGTGGAGTGAGCGCGTATACGGTTCCTGGCTGGGGAGTGCAGATTACTGTAGTAAAAAAGACAACGAAGGGTTATAGTATTAAAGTTGATACTGAGTTGTAGGATCTAGAGTTCGCATTTAAGTATAGGAGTCTTATTATCTTTATTAATATGGGTTGCTCTCATAGAACAAATTATTAGAGATTTGAATTAATGATTTCCTTCTTTTATTACATTACATATAAAGAGCTACCAAACTCGAGCAGGCACTCTAAACTTGTATAGTCTACTTCAGAAGCCTTCCTCCGCCATACACTATAATCATACTCGAGAGCATAACGACAACCAAGAATGGGGGTATTACAAGGCAAGGAGACAACCGTAACCCGTTGCCAATCCTTGTTGCTTCCACGACAGCCGTACTACTCTCACCGCATAGGTCATGGTGGAGTTCATCCGTGCTGTCACCGTTGCGGCTACCAGACCAAGACCATCCTCCATGGTATTGGTTGACTCTGGGAAGCCGAAAGGGGCTGTTCACTGGCCATGGGCAGTATTTGAAGCTTCCCAAACGACATTCCACTAGCCAAAACCTGCATTTTCTTGAGGAAGGGTCTGCCATTTTGCAGACGCAGCCGTGGCAATATTATCTCTGATAATAGGCGATCCTCTACATATATTGCCGGGTGCTTCTAGAGTTCTGCTTCGCACTGGTGCTTACTGTAAAATTCGAAGACTCCTTTTAAGACAAAGGATCCCTAGCTATATGAGGTCTCTCCATGTACATTCATTTTGTCTAATGTCGCTTGCTAGGATGCGCGTACAAGATCCATCTTACCTCTCATCTGCCTATTGTCGCCTTTGGCAAGACCATGTTGATAGAATGACTCTGAAAACCTCTGGCCTGCAGTGCTAGGAATTGGCCATAGAGTTGCAAGAACAAAACAGGCTTCAGCAACCAGAAATACCGGGACTATACCAAGATGTGTATTTACAAGGGATGAGTCTTGGTTTCTCGACTGGCAGGCTACCAGAGTGATATGAGCGCCTTCTTACAACTGCAGGTCAGCAACATCCTTCGGTATTGGGATATCGTTACCAGTTAGCACTAAACCAGCGTCTGCAGCAGAGTCAGACTTGTACTTAGCATTCCCGTGATACTGAAAGATTGCAGCCCCTTCTACCGCATTATAAAAGTCACTGTTTCGCATCCCGCGCGTTGGACTGATGGAATCAGTTCCTTTCTGGAGCTGCCTCGCTACTGCCCGACTTGACTTATCCATGCCTGCCGCAGCCATGGTCTTGATGCTGTTGTCCTCCGAATTGCCGATCACAATTGACATGCCATCGAGTTCTTGTGCCACGCAGCATAACTCGCCATCAAAGAGGCGCTGTAGCTGTACACGACGGGGTTGCGTTGATCAGTGGTCCCCCTTTGAGTTTTGGCGCGTGTCAGTGGATCTTGCTCTTCAACTGGGTATATCCTTTAGTCCGATATTAGTTTTCGGTGAAACTGAAAGCTGTTCAAAGATGAAGAATATCAAAACAAGCCAGTATGTGGTATGGATATTCTTGATAAGTTTTGTTTAATATGATGACTGAAAGGAAAAGAGCTGCTCAGGCTGACTGAAAGCTCAATCGTAGACCAGCACGGCGAATTAAGCCAGGAAAGCGGGTAGGGCAAGTAAACAGATCTTAACACAGCTTCTCGAGAAGAACATTATAAAACTTTGGGCATGAATACAACTGTCTATAACTTCAAAGCAATAATATCTCCGACACGTCCCCTAATAAATCCTTTCCTAGATATAGGAATCCTAGCCCGAAATTGCAATTAGTAACCCACAGACTATTATAGAAAATCAGATGGCAATGACACCTGAATGAATAAGCTGTGAGAAGAAGATAAAAAGTCGAGAAGGGCTTTTCCCAGAGTAATAACTTAATTCATCTTACATAAAAGACCACAGTAGCTAATAGATTCTATAGACTTGTTCTATCAATCCCACGGGATAGAAGCTCCATATATAACGTCCTAAAACACACGTTTCACAATTTGAATTAACGATTAGGGTAGAGTTGGCTTGATGTCGACGGGTTTCATCTACATTCAGTCAGTACCTCAACAACTTAACAGAGGAATTTGAATACTACTTACGCAAACTCCGACCTGGCCAAGAATTCTAGTACACGCAAAATCGCCACAGCACTTCGCGGTCTGGACATGGCAGAGCATTCCTGTTGCAACGCACATCTGGTCGGCAACGCATCTCGAGCCTGATCCAGGTATCGTCTTGCAAGTATAACCTTTACAGCAATCGTTGGCCATGATGCATGGTCCTGCATCCTTTTCGCATGTAGCTGCCATGGCAGCCACAATCGCAGGGTAAAGAGTCGAGAGAACAGCTGAGGCCTTCATTTTTGTTTTGTATTGAGAGACGATGGAGTTGGGGTTTGACAAGGCTGGGAATTGATGAAGATGGGGATTCGAGAAACTCTTGTACTTGGATCTAGAGAGTATTTGTAGTTGGATTGAATAACGAAAAGATATGTGAATCTACCTTGTGGCGCTTGAATATTTTTATATTGAGGCCGATGTAGAGCCGTGCCGTGCTATGGTGAGACCTCGATGTCGACCTACTCCTTCTTTTTACCTATCTAGGGGTCCTAAATCACTGTTGGTATCCCGCCCTTTCAATCCTAATCTAAAACATTTTTATTCCAGTCCCTTAATGATAAGCTGTAGTCTTACATTAGCGCGATCAGTAATTAATAAAGTTATAAGACATCTGGCTATCCCTTACTTTTAGTAAAAACGAAGGGCTATGTATTAAATACTACTGTAGATTATAATTTACTCTGTTACACAGCAGCTGTTTAAATTCATTTATCCTGCTAATTTACTATTTTTCTCTTATAATACCGAAGTGCTGCTACCTGGGATCTTTAAATTTACTGCCCTTCTTTAAATTTTGTCAGGGATAGTAACCCTTAGCAATATCTAAGTAATGTTCTCTATTCAGACAAAGGCAACACCTGATGAATTGGCTCTCAAATGCATCTTCTACCTTTGCTGAGACATGTTACTAAGCGCCCTTTAATATGTAAATGCCAGCGCGCTCCTTGCCAGGTAACCCAATTCTTTCAATTCTGACTTTGATAGAATTTCTTGTATAATGCGCCAAGGGACAGTGAAGGACTGAGCTTCCCTAGTGTTGGAGCTGGCCGCAACTATAAACATCCTTTAGTACTTATACATCGTGTTAGGATTTTATGCTTCTGTATTTAGTTCTATCTGCTCATATTGAAACGTCAGCCGTTACAATATTAGGTCAGACCGATCCTGAGGCTTAGTGAGCTTGTTACAGATGGCAATTTCCGTGTTTGTAGGGTAAGATCAGCTCAATTGGGCATGCTCCACAGTCATCGTCTCCAAATGTCGGAGCCTATCATGTTGTTTCCCGCGTATTCACGTATCGTTTATATCCGCGCACCGGAATCCCCTCTCCACTTTGATGCGGGGGGGGACCAAAGTCCCATTCTCGTTTAGTCGTTCAACAGAGGATCACTCAGAAGAGGTAGATCTCCATGTGAAGCAGTCTCCTTCTCGGTCCTGTTCAGAAGTAAATCGCATTCCCCTCACCTGTCCATCAGCCCTGTGGCCATTGGCTTCTCTGCATTCGCTGGCATCGCAACGTCATTTCTGTCTGTGGCTTAGCCTGTGCCGAATGTTCCGAGCTGAGACACAGCCTCCACAACGGGTTCCAAAAAAACCGAAACTCTCTCGGCCGAAGATGCCGTCGGTGGATCTCAACCTTTTTTATCCTCGCTGTCCACGGAACGAACTAGCCACTCAAGCCGCGTCACTCCCTGCAACCAGTCAAAAGCATTAATCACCGTAAAACTCTAGCATGTGCTTAGACCCAGTGAGATCATACCCGTTGGCTAGTCCGTAAATTGCGCCCCTTGGCTGAAGGGCTTTACTCAAACTTATTTATCTGGCCTCGCACTTTGTAATCCTCCATTTTGAGTTCCCATCTTCTTTCGTTACTTTGACTTTCATATTTAATTATTCTACCGCTGTTTCTTTTTGTCAGGATGCTTGGCTTTGTGGCCCTCTCCCTCTGGCTCAGCACAGTGATTGCTGCTCCGGATGACACGGCTTTGATCCCCAGGGTCAATTCAGTCGAGATCCGAGCCCTACCAAATTCTCCGAGTGGTGGATATGCTCCGAAGGTAGTTGATTGCCCTTCAACGCGTCCAAAAGTTCGTCTCGCCGGTGAACTGTCCAGCGAGGAGGAATCCTGGGTTCGACGTCGCAGAAACAACACAATCGATGATCTCAAGACATTCTTGTCGCGAGCCAACATTTCTGGCTTCGATGCCGAGAGCTTCGTTGAGAAGCACAAGAACAATGCGACTGGCTTACCCAACATCGCCATTGCCGCGTCGGGCGGCGGTTATCGCGCTTTGATGAACGGCGCAGGATTCCTCTCAGCTGCTGATTCACGCAACAACAAGACCGGCCCCATCAGCGGCCTTCTCCAATCGGCGACGTACCTAGCTGGTCTTTCTGGCGGTGGCTGGCTCGTGGGTTCCATCTTCGCCAACAACTTCTCAACAGTCCCAGACTTGCAGTCTGGAGACAAAGTCTGGCGTTTTGACCGCTCCATCTTCCAGGGCCCCAAGAGCTCTGGAATCAGCCTTCTCAACACTGCCGAGTACTGGGATGAGATGAAGGATGCCGTTGATGACAAGGACAAGGGCTGGAATACTACTCTCACTGATTGGTGGGGCCGCGCATTGTCGTACCAGCTCGTCAATGCGCCTGAGGGTGGACCTTCGTACACTTTCTCTTCCATTGCCGATACCTCCAACTTCAAGGACGCAGACACGCCCTTCCCCATCCTCGTTGCTGATGGTCGTGCTCCTGGTGAGCGCGTCATCTCCTTGAATGCTACTGTATATGAGTTCAACCCATACGAGTTTGGTACATGGGATCCTACAACCTTTGGCTTCGTACCTACTGAGTATCTCGCCTCCAATTTCACCAACGGGACCATCAACTCCAAGGGTGAATGCGTTCGCGGCTTTGACCAGATCGGCTTTGTGATGGGAACCTCCTCTTCACTATTCAACCAATTCCTTCTCAACAACATCACCCAGGTCGGCAAAGAGAATGATATTCCAGATATTGTCGTAAAAGCGATCGAAGGTGTCTTGGTCGGCTTGGATAAGGATGATGAGGATATCGCCCAGTATGCACCCAACCCATTCTTCGGATGGAACCCTACCGACAAGAGCGTCAATTCCAAGGACCGCCAGTTGACTCTTGTCGATGGTGGAGAGGATCTGCAGAACATCCCCCTTCACCCATTGATCCAGCCCGTTCGTGGCGTTGATATTATTTTTGCCATTGATTCGTCTGCTGATACGAACAACAACTGGCCCAACGGCACTGCCCTTCGAGCTACATATGACCGTGTTGGTTCCAGCATTGGCAACGGCACACAATTCCCCTCGGTCCCATCAGCCGAGACCTTCATCAACGAGAAGTTGAACCAGCGCCCCACGCTCTTTGGCTGTGACGCCAACAACTTCACTCTCTCAGACGGCGAAGTTCCACCTCCGCTGATCTTTTACATCCCCAACGCTCCCTACACCTACCACAGCAACGTCTCAACCTTCGACATGTCGTATACCACTACCGAGCGCGACAACATCATCCTCAATGCTCTCAACGGAGCTACCCAGGGCAACGCTACCATTGACAAGGAGTGGCCTACTTGCGTGGTGTGTGCGGTTATGAGCAGAAGCTGGTGGAAGGCGCATGAGACTGTCCCCGATGCTTGCAAGACCTGCTTCGATCGCTACTGCTGGGATGGAAAGTCCAACAACACTGCTGTCAAGAGCTACGAGCCCGAGTACATCATTGGAGGAAATGCGACGGCGGGTGCGGCAGACAGCGCAGCTGGAGCCAGGCTTGGTCCAAGCTGGTTTGTCTCGGCTGGTGTCGGAGCTGCTGCTTTGTTTGCTCTCATGTGATAGTGGGAATTCGTTTGTAATATTTGATAGATTTTATTTTAATTGTCATGCATGTTTAACTTCACTGGTCGTTGTGTAATAATTATGTAACAGTACCTGTCTTCTATAATACTGCCAGCTTATTGATGGCCTGAGCTTCTGCACTCCTTTCCCTTCCATCAGAGGAGCACGGTCATCTCTTCCACTACCTGGTCAATACTGTCGGCGTGAAGTCGCTGAACGAGGGAAACTGGCAAAGATGTGGAGGTATCTGGTGAACAGGTCTATTTTTATGTTGACTCTATCTATTACCATCTGCAATAGCGTCCTCACATCTTCAGCGAACCAAGAAGGTCAGTCAGCTGCGGCACGTCAGACGGAATATCCTCCCACGTTATTAGCTTGTTCGTCTTTGCGTTGATCATGTTCGTGTAAATTTCCGCCATCCTCCTACTATCCCAAACGCCTTCCCGTCTCCCGAGGCACCGTAGAAGCCTCACCGCCTCCCACTGCACGCTTGTGTCCTGACATGATATTATAACATAGGATATTGGAGGGACGAGATTAGCCTGAAATGTAAAGATTTGGCCCTTGTCACTTTGGGTCATCTTGATGATCTCTTCTGCCTTTTTCAATATCTCGATGCAATCGGCTGTTTCCAGGTCGTCGTCGATATGGTTGAGTTTGAAAGTGGCCTGCCATGTAGTCTCTTCGCACTCAAGTACTTTGAACCGAAATAACTCTGACTCTGAGGCCTTGGATGGATCAAATGTCTTCTTAAACGCTTGATATCGTGCGCTCCAATGATGGTAAAAGGCTTCTGAGGCCAAGCCTTTGTCTCGTCGATCGCATGAAACCCCTCCATCGCCGCATAAGACGCCATCATCTGAACAGTCTGGGCAATCGGTGTACATCTCTACATCGCAAAGCGCCTCGACTCGTGTCAGTGCCGCAGCTGCAGCTTGTGCAGAAGTGAAGGGTTCGCCGGGTTCTTCTAGATCAATCGGGTCTTGCTTGTCAACCCATTCTGTAATCCCCGCGACAAGTTTGGAGGAATAGTTGTTGCCCACGTAGAAGAATAGATCAGAGGCCAGCCCGCATAATGAAGGGCCAATGTTTTCCATAAACTTTGCCAGGTCCCATCGATCACAGGCGTTCAATAAAGAAAATGCGGCTTCCAAATGCCGTGTAACGTTCTTGTAACGTCCATAAAGATTCTCCGTGCAGATAAATATTAAACAACAAGTTAGAATAACCTGAAAGTCTTTGTCGGGTGAGTTCATGTATTCTTGCATCACCCGAATCGCATTGTTGTACTGCTGGATAGATGCAATCTCGTAAGATTGGGCAAGGGATTGCGTTAATGAGTCAGTCTGGGTCTGAAGCTTGAAAGCCTTGTGCGCCCCTCCCAACGCGCCAATAGCAGCCTTGACGGGTTTTGAAGTCTGGCTGAGTGGTAAAGCATACGCGTGCCAGAAGCTCATCGCGTTGAGAGAGCTCGCGAGTTCTGATACTGTGTATGTTCGGAAGTGGTGGCAGAGATCCAACTCTATCGTCGAACCGAATGTCTCTGGTGATAGCGCGGCTGGGACAAGAAGTTTTGAGGCTGTCGCGAGGCGGCGAGACATGAGGTCATACTGTTTTCTATGGAGGGCGAGAGATTTTGTCTTTGGTTTGCTTTCTGGGGGGGGCAAGGTAGCCGTCGCACTTCCGTTTGTCCTTTTCACATCTGAAACACGTGGGTTTTCGTTCATCGCATTTGAGATGCCGGATTCTAGACTACGATCAGCAAAGATTCATTTCATCGTATGATAATAGGCTACAAACTTGCTACGTCAATTAGCATGCAGTAAGCAAGGTCTGAGTGCTTGACTTACCAAGTTCTACAGCCAGATCTCACTTTGGGCGCCCTCGTCCTCCTCCATTTGACCTTCTCACCAAAGTCTGACATTCTGGCGTGAGGTGAGATCAGCTTCCAGGGACGACGATCCCCACATGGTGATAAGCGGGCGTGCAAGGCCTAGTATATGATAATACAAGCACAGGCCCTTTATTCCAGGGACGTCTCCTTTACATGGCGTGAGTCATGAGGGATGTTGAGTTGAGCAGGGAGAAAGTGACAGATTCTTTGGCAGGGCCGGGGGCTCCCCTTGATCGAAGCGATCTACGACGGAAAAGGTCAAGAGGCTGGCCCTTGGAGGTGGGGTCATGAACTTTGTGCGCACAGCCCGCCCTGATCTTTGGTGAGCACTGCCTGAAGCGACCCAATTTCACAGCAACCACCTTCTAAATCCGTTCGTCGCGGTGACGAGTTTATAGGGCTTAGATGGGGCTCTTCATAGGTTATTTTATCCTTATGTCTGCCTTGCAAAACGAGGTTATTTCAACGAGGCGGCCGCTTCCGGCACTTGAAATTGCCCACTGTGACTCGGAGTATCTTTCCGCCGCTTCATGTAACACTCGTAAAGGAGTTGCTATAAATAGGTATACCCTATACATGCCTCGGCAAGTCCAAGATTGGGCAAAGTTGTTCACTTCGCCCTTCATTGAAACTCTATAAGGGTCGTAGGTTTATCTTAATTTCAATAGATAAGATCTTTCCTCCTAATGCACGGTTTGGAGAAGTTCTCTACTTTGTGTAAGTGGGCTAAAATTAACCGACGAGAAGGCAGTATCGATCAACCTTGTATTGTAGCAATCGCATACTCGTGATGACACAGGCGAATACCAAGCTTACACTAGTCATAAACACAGCTACTTAATTCCAATAACTTAGGGATCACGTCAGCTGATGGCTTACGACTTAGCTGATTGTAAGCAAGGAATCCATATAAATACACATACTATGGTCCAAGTGCTTGGTACTCGTGATAGAAGCATCTTACAGCAATCAAAAACTTACGCGACGTATCAAGATTTATCACCGCAAGCATGACTTCACAACAAGAACTTAGGGAGGCTATCGAGAACACAACAAGACAGTTCTTGGGTGCCTACAAAGACACCGGCGAACAAAACAACCCAGCAATTATCAACCGTGACGTCACCGACTCTTGCAAAAGATACTTCAAGCCAGCCGGTGTTCTTCAGTTATTCGGATCGCCCCCGGAAGATGGCTTGAGTAACGCCGACTACGAAGCCGCCATGGCGCTCGACCTCAAGAAATACGTGGTCACCTACAGCGACATCTCTGACTTGACTGTCGACACCGAAACACACAAGTCAGCCGCAACGACTGTGACGGGCATGAAATACAAGAGTGGCGAAGAGGACGTTATAGAACATTCGTGGGTCTTGGACTTTAACGAAGATGGGACCAAGGTCACAAAGGTGATCGAGTTTTGCGATATGGATGGGCTAAGGAGGATGTTTGCCAAGGTTTACAGTGATAAGGAAGGTAGTAAATAGCCCAGAAGCTGAGTCCAGGTAATACACGGTAATTTTAGGGCAACACGTTTAACTCTGCATGGTGTGCGCACTGAACGGTCGGAGTCCGTAATAGCCGATCTATTAAGCAAGGTTGCTTATCTAGGATAAATCCTTTCCTGCAAAGCTTGTGCTCGTACAACATCGCTTACAGCCTAGAGCCCAATTAATAGATGTAACGGAACTGGGGGATCTCTCTATCTGTCTTGTCGCTGAGATTGATGCCTTCCAAAGATTCCTCTATAGCATCTCCAGCATCGTCCCGCCTCTTGTTCTCCCAGATGAGATAGAACCGAAGGACAATGCAGAGAACAGCAGAAACCGCCAGGCAGATCATAATAGCTAGGAATCCCGACTTGTAACCTGGGGCCTCGGAAGGGAAGAATAGGTGAGGGCCGACAATATTTCCAGCACAATATGCGATAAAGACCTAGGTTCAAGTCAGCGTACTGAGGATAGGTACTGTTCAATCCGGGATTAACAAACCATAGCACTAACTGTCGTCTTCTTAGTAAAGCCAGCGAAATTGCTGGATACCATAGCCATTGTCATGGGGAAATTGGCCGTAAAGGCAACGCCGAGAGCACAGCCCATGACGCGAGTCCACTTATGGGCTGGGTCAACCTCACGCACCATCACAGCCCCAACGATGCTGACAACGATATTGAAAGTCATGAACAGGAGTCGGGTGTTTGGAAGATAGGTACTTCCAATGACAGCGATGAGAACAAAGACCAACTGAAAAACAGATGGTAGAATATTAATAAGGAGTGTCTTTAAGACAGAGAAGCCAAGGCCTTGGATAACAATAGTGTTGAACTGTAAAGCTGTGAGTCGTCATGCGCAAACACGAAAGTGTATGGCTTACCGTAAGAAGTCCATTGTTAGGGATAATCGAAGCGAGATAAGAGATTGAGAGAAGCCAGGCGTTTGGGTCGCAGAGTGCCTCCTTAACCTGCTCCCTCTTCCACTTGTCATTCTTGATCCCGGTCATGTTTGTCTCGACTCTAGTAACGGCTTGAGCTCTCTCATCCTTGGTCAAAAAACGGGCATTTGCAGGCGTATCGGGGAGGAAAAATAGAACCATGATGGAAACAGCTATCGTGAAAGCTCCAAAGCAGATGAAGATGGCCTCGAAGAAGTTAGCACAAGCAATTCGCCCCATGATTTTGTCGCCTTACCTTCCAAGGAGAAAATGTTTTGATTTCACCAAAGCCATAACTGACAAGGCCACCAAGAATGCCTGCAGACGTGTTTCCGAGGAACCAAGCAGCTTGACGTAAAGGCTGCTCTGATCTCTTGTACCACATCGCGACAATCATAGACAAGCCTGGGGCAATTGCCGTCTCAGCTATGCCGAGAAAGAAACGAGTTGCAAGTAGATCTTTAGCGTTGTGGCAAAGAGCCGTGAACATTAGAATAGCTCCCCAGATAAACCTAAGAGTGACAGTCAGAGGTTGGTAGCGCTGAGTAGAGCGAACAAAGATGCTTACATGGTAACAGCGATGACCTTTGCAATGGGCAATCGAACGAGCAATACACCGGCAATGGGGTATGTTGCGACGAGGTACCCAAAGTAGTAGATTGCAGATGCCCAACCATATTCTTCTCCCTTGAGGTGCAGATCTTCACGAAGACCGAGGATAGCTGTATAGCTAAGTGCAGTCTTGTCTAGGAACTGGAAGAGGTAGGCAAATGCCATGATAGGAAGCAGACTGTTTTATTAGTTAATATCTCATCTGGGTAGTTGGTTCTATCTGCCGTGGGTGCATACTGGAGGTCTGCTTTCTGCAGGATTCTTCGATCCTCCTCTGGTGTAAGTTCGCGGCCCAAGATGGCTCCATTGGCAACTGAGGCAAGGTCTGCATTTTCGAACTCCTTGTCTTCGAGCTTGATGTCAACAGTGTCTGATGCGTCCTTGGTGGCCATATTGATTGCCTAGTGTAGAAGCTAGACTTGGTACTGAGATGGTTTGATGTCGATGACTTGTTGAATGATGTTGGACGGAAAGGGGGGAAAGACTCTTCTTAAGTGCTCCATATCGAACTTATCCAAGGGTGAGCTGGCGTTTACAAAGCATGGAGAAGTCATTCGCAACAGAAACAACCGAATACTACACGAGCTATCAACATGGCTTGGAGAGCTGCGATGAACTAGCCACATTGGTTCTGATAGCCGACGAGAAAGTGCGGGGTAGCCGATAAGAGATCTGGGCTACATACTTTATTGATAGAGTTTTATCACTAGGGAGGATCCGCGGAACGAGACGAAGGGGTTCCGGAGGGGATACTATCAACAGGAGATAAGGTAGGGAGTGTACGTGGGTAGCATGTAATCGATCAGATAAACAATAGCGAGCTTACTGCCTTCACTGATAGGTAAATGCCCGGTACAGTGATAAGGGTATGCCTCGGAAACAAGGTATACAGACATATGGTGAAAGATCGAATGTAACAAGCGTTTCTGTATATCAAAATATCCAAGCTTAGTTATACTCTTTTCATGACCCTTACATCAGGCACAAGCATACCGAAGTGGCTTGATTTGAAAACACAGTCCGTAAATCTATGCTCGTTCTTGATTCTGGTTTCATTTTCGAAACCCTCTCCAGGAAATCACCTGCGCGCGCAAAATGCTCTCCAAACTGGGCCAAACCTCTAAATCTCTCAAGAATCCACGAAACATGGAGCTCCTCATCAGTCTCTAACGCCACCATGAATAGCGGCCTGGCAATCCGAACCATGGCCACGTCTCCCCCGTGTTGGTAAGCTTGGAAAGCGAGATTCATGATATTACAGATTGTTTTACTGTTGTCTAGTGCTATCGCTAGCGGAGGGTGTATGGTTCTGGCGATGCGGAGAAAATCGAGTACCTCGGTGTAGTATATAGGTACTATCCAGCGTATAGTTGGTACCATGGAGTGAGAGTTATCAGTGGCTGAAGTGAGCCGTGATGCAAAGGCAAGGATGTTCATGTAGCCCTCGCTCGTTTCCTGAATCGCTGTCTCAACCTTCCTGGAAGCTTCAGCCAGTGCCGAACCACCAATGGGCTGAAGGCTCGTCATCTCGGATATAAGATACCGCAGCTGAACACTAGCCTCGAGCAGTTCAAAGACCTGCTGATTCTCTAGATCATGCACCAGCTCTACTGCGGGGTAGTCATCGCCCCAGACCAAACGGTAAAGCGGTCCAGAATAAGCGTGGAGACTAGATAGTCTCCCGATTGGGCCCGTCGGCAAACTGCTCTTGTCGTTACCTTCTGGCAAGGTTCTGCAGAGCACCTTGGTGACCTGGCCGCCGAGTCCAAAAGATGAGGCGGTGGCGTCCATCCCGCAAATTCTTGTTATCAGCCGAGCGCAAAATTGAGATAGATGCCGAGGACTTCCTGATTCAGCTGTCGTCATTAAAGGCACCGACTGGCTGGCGTCTCTTGCTCGTTTTAGGATATCAGCATAGTGGTGCTTGAAGATAAGTGCTGCTCCGTTCAGGTGACTGGCAAGTCCCTTGCATCTGGTGTCGCCATGGAGTTGTTCATACATAATCATGAGGACCAATCCGCTCGTCAGTGAATCGAGATTGGCTGACTCGGCTGCTTCGTTATCGTCCAATATGTTGTGTAGTTCTCGCAATGCCTCGGAATAGTGCTTAAGCCCAAGTGTTCGGTATTTTGAGCGCCCCTCTTCCGTCGATAGGCAGTACTGTCTCTCATGCCATTGGTGCCTGTAATCAATACCACAGCCTCCAATCGCAAGGATCATGTGTAATACGAGAGGGTCATGCGTAGCAAGGCGTAGCATAATCGCGAATGCAGAATACTGTGGCCTCTTCATGATGTATAGCGACGTAAACGACTCCCGAAAGTACTGTATCGCTTCAATCTCTTCACTGCCGAGTTCCATCCCGTAAGTGCCCCATAAGAGAGGCGTGCTCAATGAGGGGGATACTGAGTAGGATATCCCCTCACTTTCAGGCCGAGGACTGCCACAAAGAGACTTGTATAGTGCATCTTTGCGAGGCTTCGGCTCAACGCAAGAGAAGTCCAGGCTTGAGTGGACAAACGTTCCAGCTGGAGACCCTTTGGGAAAGGTACGGAGCCGGGGTGCATAATCGCAGTTGAGCTTGAGGCGCAGGCATCGTCGGCAAACAGGACGTATCTCATCACATTTGACCTTCTTGGTTCGGCATGTCCAGCAGCCGCTCCGGGATCTCGGAGCTGATCGACCTAGTGGCGTTGGTGATGTTGCATTGCAGGGAGATAACGACATTATTGCTTCCGCTCTTGGCGAGATAGCCGACAGCCGACGATTTTGACCAAATAAGGAATATCGAACGAGATAAGAGGAATCGTAAGATGAACAAACAAGTCAGGGGATGTGTGATTGAAGTTGCAGAGTGAGGGGATCCGTACTTATGAGACTGGTCGGCAATTTCAGTGGAGCCCGCTATCTTTCGTCGGCTACACGTCCAGAAAGGGTTTGGGTCCTTACCCCAGGTCTGGAGATCGCCTTCGCTAAACTGATAACAGCTGGGGGTTGCTTTAGGTGGATTTGCTTCACTTGCCTACCAGCACATGAGCCGTAGCGGTATCGGTAACCCACTGGGTTCGCGCGCACCAGGTCGAGGATGTCAAGGCTGCCCCGGAGCATGTCAATGCGGAAATGGTATATAATAATGCATGTCATGTGCGAAGCACCCAATGGTGTTATGTGGCTTTGAACATAGCTATCCCTCCTCGGACAAAATGATGGTCATTGATTCAACTTCCTCCTTAACCGCGCCAACACATTACGATGCAGTGCCTCCCAAGAAGGTAGATATCATCGACCAATCCAGCTCAATCATCGCTTCGACACTCGATGCCCTCAATTCCGCTTTTCAAGAAGTCAACCTCAGCATTCACTCCCATCCCGAACTCGCGTACCAGGAAGTCTTTGCACACGACAAACTGGCCGACTTCCTCGAACATCAAGGCTTCCAAGTCAAACGCCACGCATGGGGTCTCGATACAGCCTTTGAAGCAACGTTCGGCTCTGGAGGTCGTCAAGTCGTCTTCTGTGCTGAATACGATGCACTTCCGGGTATTGGCCATGGCTGCGGCCATAACCTCATCGCTACATCCTCTCTTGCGGCCTTTGTCAGCGCCGCCCGCGCTCTACAGATGACCAAGCTTCCTGGGCGCTTGCGCATCATTGGAACACCTGCTGAAGAAGGTGGAGGCGGTAAGATCAAGCTCCTTGAGGCTGGTGCTTTTGATCCTCCCCAGGATATCGCGGCGGCGTTGATGTCGCATCCGATAACCTCGGGGCCAAGCTCTGATGGTCTGGTATACGATGGAATAGCTGGGACGAGAAGCATTGCTGCGTACAAGACCAAGGTCATCTTCAAGGGTCGAGCGTCGCATGCGGGCGCGGAACCATGGAATGGAATCAACGCGTTAGACGCTGCTGTTGCTGCATACGTTAACGTTTCCATGTTGCGACAGCAGATCAGACCAGATGAGAGAGTGCATGGTGTATTCGAAGACGGTGGCACAGTCTCCAATATTATCCCCCAGTACACTCGAATGAACTGGTGCATTCGCAGTCCTACGCTGGCTGGATGCGAAAGCCTCGTCAAGCGTGTGCATGCTTGCTTTGAAGCAGGCGCTGCAGCTGCAAATTGCAAGGTCGAATATGAAACGTGAGTTGCACCGCTTCTATCTCGCATTGCCCTGCTGACATTTCAACCTAGAGCACCATTATACAATGACCTTCTAGTAAACAACACCCTTTCAAACACCTATGTCGAGGAAATGGCCAATTTAGGGCTGAAGGTCAAACCACAAGAGAATGTTCCTGCTTCGACGGACATGGGTAACGTTTCTTACCATGTTCCGGGTTTCCATGGTGGATTTGCTATTCCAACTACTCCAGAGGTATCGATACACCATCCGGACTTTGCTGCATGTGCTGGGAAGGAGGGTGCTCATAAAGCAGCGATGAATTGCGCCAGAGGGCTAGCGATGACGGCAATTAGGGTGTTGGCAGATGAAGAACTGTCACGACGAGTCAGAAATGACTTTACAAGGGCTGCATAGAGGACCACTGGTATTTGCACTCTTTAAATATGTCTAATATAACTTCATGTCGATATACGTTTTTCACCTAAGTAGCCAATTATGTTGAGTTCCTTCCGACATGAAACCGGTCGAGTCGAATGAAACGACCTTCTTTTTTTTACCCATCATCAAGGGTTTACCTTATTGTTACAGTACACCTCTAGATGAGAAGAAGGTCCAATTGACGTAATTCATAATACATGACTGGCGGGTCGTTTCACTAAAACAGTGTTAATCTCACGATTATTGCTTTGTTGCACCAGTTCGTATTGCGCTTGGGCATTTCCCCTTCGGCTCGGAAGTCGGCATGTCTAAACTAGCCCTATGTTCCAGACTGACACTTGTTCGCCCTATCACCGACTGGCATGCGTTTGACGATCAACGTGACTCGATGGATGATCTATAAATGGAATGAAGGTTCCGGTTGCCCAAGGGATGACTTAGTTGGGAATTAAGCTCTCTAACTGTATCAGAAATCTTATTTGTAGTTTAACTGTTTAGTAAATACTCGACGCTGCAGATCAACTGTGTAGCTTTCCCGTCTATGATTGTAAGTACAGCTCAAAATAAGACATCCCTCCATTCTCAGGATTTATTTCGACGTAACTATACCTCCAGGTCCAGGGAGATCATGGCACTTGGCTGTGCGTTCCTGAGACACTGCATATTAGTGGCTAACGCCACAAAGCCTACAGCCCTCCCTTTGTTATTCTTGCCCCGTGATTGGCTAAATGTCTCATCTTCTTGAGCAAAGGAATGCGTCTTGCCTAGCCACTTCGTATCAATACGAACAAGATCTATACGACAAAAGGACCTTGGTGACTGAGAATGCGGGGGAGTAATTATGATGACACGGATGTTTATTTTAAATTACCTACACGAGAGACACTAACAATGAGACACGGCGCGTTCTCGTATAAGTACCAAAGACCTCTATAAACCTGCCAAGTATTCCCTCTCTTCACTCTCACCATAATCCCTTTCAAGCACGCAAACACAATCGTTCGTTTCTTTATCAAAATGGTTTCCAACACTCGTTCCGTCTTCTTCGGCCTGATGCTCAGCGCCGCACAGCTCTCGAGCGCTTCACCAGCCGCTTCGGCCGACACAGCCTTCTCATCTCCCATCTACCCAACTGCCACTGACTCCATCCCTGCTCTTCCCTCCTCCACCGACGCGTGCCTTGCGAAATGTAACGCTGCTCACGACAAGTGCAACACTGCGCCTGACGCCAACCACGCAACTTGCGCTGCTGAGTATGCCGAGTGTATTGGCTACAACCCTTATGGCGGCTCATCGTACGTTGAGCCTACTGCTTGCTCCCACTCTTCCAAGCCTACTGCCACCGAGACAGCTAAGGCGGATGAGTGTGTCATGAAGTGTGACAAGGCTCACGATGCTTGCAACGGAGCACCTGATGCCAACCACGCTACCTGCGTTGCTGAGTATGCTGAGTGTCTTGGCTACAACCCTTATGGCGGTGCATCGTTCGTTACCCCTACCGCCTGCTCTCACTCCGCCAAGCCCACTGCCACCGAGACAGCCAAGGCTGGTGACTGCCTCGAGAAGTGCAACAAGGCTCATGACGCTTGCAACGTCGCCCCTGACGCCAACCACGCTACTTGCGCCGCCGAGTGGGCCGAGTGCCTTGGCTACAACCCTTACGACGGTCCCGGTGGTTCTCTCGTTGAGCCCACTGCTTGCGCTGCTCATACCACTATGGCTTCTGCCACTGGCAAGCATACTGGCATGGAGACCTCCAAGCCCGCTAGCACTGAAGCTTCCAAGCCTGCCAAGACCTCGGAGCCTGTTGTTGTTGTCAACGGAGCTGGAAGCCTGTCGGGTAAGGTCGCTGGCTTGGCTGGTGCCATTGGTGCCGCTGTTGTTGCTCTTCTCTAAGTTCTGATTGCCTTGTTTGGACTCATTAGTACTGTGCATGACCATTTCATAATTGGGGCCTATCTTGTTCAAGCCATGGCCAAGCTGGAGTAGTTGTGTACAGCCATGTCGAGGAGATACTACCTGGCACTAGGTCAGACGGAGGAAAGTCTTTAATATTAGCTTAGACAGTTATAAATCTAATTCAATTTTTATTTGCTTGTATCGTTACTCCTTTGATACCATCCGAACCTTGTGCATTCGAGAAAAGAAACGGCATTGAGCAATCCTTTCGAGGCGCTAAGGCCTATTGTTTTACCTCAAATAACAGGGTGAATGTCATGGAACTAGCAAAGGACAAATAGTATCAGAAATGGTTGACAAAAATTGCTCTTTGTACAACTACTGCAATCTTCCACCATAACCAGTGTATGTTCCGAAATCAACAGTTTGCGATTATTGGACCTTCGCATCCTGGCTACTGGAGCCCTCCAATGCGAGCAACCCCAGAACGGCAATAACAAACGAGCAACATACTATCTGACTGACTATACAAGATAGCATGCTGTATGCTAACGTCTTTGATTGGCATATTGTTCAACCTCCATCAAAATACCCTACATTGACTCGGAACGCGGAACGCCTCAAGGCGAGAATTCCGAGGTGGGTCTTACCTTGTCAAAAGAAGGGCGGAGACTGGCTGCCCATCACAAATGTGGCGACATTTTCATGCCATTTTCTGGAGAGAGTTCAAACAGACTTTTCCTGAAGCGGAATTTCCATACGGTGACTGGATCCGATCATGCTCCCCCACCTTTTATGGCAATATCGGAAACAAGCGCGATATTTGACAGTCTCTGTTGGATGATATATAAATGCAACATCATACAGACATAACGAACGCTTGACATTCAATTCCAAGACAGCACGTTATACATACAAAATTCAGCACCATGGACTCTGCAGAGTTTCGCGAGGCAGCTCGTACAGCTATTGACGAGAGTAAGTTTCTTATGACTGGATCAATGATCATTGAAGTTAACCATGCAGTCACTGACTATTACGACAATGTCTCCTCGCAGCGTGTCGTATCCGATGTGAAGCCAGGCTACCTCCGCCCTCTGCTCCCATCTTCAGCTCCCCTTGAAGGAGAGTCCTGGAGCGACATCCACGCTGACATCGAGTCCAAAATCCTTCCCGGAATCACCCATTGGGCCAACCCCCGATTCATGGCCTTCTTTCCCTGCTCAAGCAGTTACCCTGCTGCCCTAGCTGAGATGTACTCGAATACCTTCAACGGCGCCCATTTCAACTGGATCTGCAGCCCAGCAGTTACAGAGCTGGAAACCATTGTCATGGACTGGCTCGCCAAAGCTCTCGGTCTCCCGGAATGCTATTTGAGCGGCGGTAGCACCCATGGAGGAGGCGTCATTCACGGAAGTGCTAGCGAGGCTATTCTCACGGTTATGTGTGCTGCTCGCGACAAGTATCTCGCTGCTGTCACCAAGGGCATGGACGAAGATGCTGTCTGGACTGTACGAAGCAAACTCGTCGCTTTGGGAAGTGCTGGATCCCACTCGAGTACCAAGAAGGCTGCCCAGGTTCTCGGTGTTCGCTTCGTCGCTATCCCTGTCACCGAAGAAGACGGATTCGCCATGACTGGTCGTGCTGTTGCCAAGACGGTAACTGAGTTGCGGGCCCGCGGGCTGGAGCCTTTTTACCTGACTGCTACGATGGGCACGACTGATGTATGTGCGGTTGATGACTTTGCCGGCATCGTTGAGGCGTTGTCCCCTACTGCTGGAACAGAAAAGGATATCTGGGTCCACGTCGATGCTGCGTATGCAGGATCCGCACTTCTTCTCGAGGAGAATCAGCCTTTGACTACACCCATGGCCGACTTTCACTCTTTCAACTTCAACCCGCACAAGTGGATGCTCACTACCTTTGACTGCTCTGCAGTATGGGTCCGATCCCGAGCCTGGCTTATCCAGTCCCTGAGTATCAAGCCGCCCTACCTGCGTAACCAGTTCTCCGATAATGAACTGGTCACTGACTATCGTGATTGGCAAATTCCTCTTGGACGTCGCTTCCGATCGCTCAAGCTATGGTTCGTTCTTCGCAGCTACGGTATCCGAGGACTGCAAGCGCACATTCGAAACGGAGTTACGCTCGGTGAATCCCTGCAGAACAAGCTGGCCAGTCGGCCTGATCTATTCACTATCTTCACCTCTGCGCGCTTTGGCCTGGTGACCTTCCGTGTCAAGGGAGCTGATGAAGCAGAGATCAACGCTCGAACGGAGGACCTTTACGAATGGGTCAACAGAACCGGAGAGTTTTACCTTACCAGCACCGTTGTCAATGACAAGTTTGCGATTCGTGTATGTACAGGCGTTGAGAGGGTTCGAGAGGAGCATGTCCAGCGGATCTTTGATGTTTTGGTAGAGAGGACAGAGGCAGACCTGGGTAAATCTATCAAATAGTGAAGGATGGTGTAAGGATAGAATGAGCCAAGAGAGGCGGCATATGATAACAAAGGATTACTGCTAAATTCAAAATGTGAACAAATTTGTGAATGTTAGAGTCCTATACTGTCACATTATTTGACGATTTGCCACGAACTGGTCCGAAGAATCAAGCTTTTCCTCAATCCTCACCCACAGAGCCTATCTTCTCGTCTCTCATAGGAACGTCAACTATTGCTTGTCGTGCCACTTTAACAGCCCTTCCGAACTAGGCACCACTTTTCTGCTAAGCATACATCAAGAATTCTCGATAAGGCTGAACAACCCGGGAATAGTGAAAACGCAAAGATCCCCTGCTACGTAAATCTGACCCTCGACATGTCATTACCCTTCTTGCATGATAAACAGCCCATTATCTCTTCATACTGCAGAGGTAATTACTGGTCATGAGGCCTCCTACGACTCACATATCCGCTGACCAAGGCCATTTCCAGCCACAAGCCTGATACTGCCAGTGATATCATCAGGCAACAAGGTTAGTTGACCCAAGTCGCTGGAAAGGTAACCAACTTAATTTAAAGTTGCAATTTTATGCACTGCGACCCCGCGGGGCCCGCGCATGAAAGCCCAATATTTCAACACTCTCATTGAACTCTACAGAAGCCCCGTGGTCATGCATCTGATGGTCCTACATATGCGATGAAAAGGGGGCTGTCGTCGTGATATGCCAGCTAAGCCACGTACGTGGCTGTTCACTGACGACGTGATCTGGACCAGGTCCATCCATCAGCTTCTCGTCTGCCTCACCCCTCTACACGTTTTAATTGGCCATTCCGTATTTGTCGAGCCACCCTTCTCCGCGGACGCGTTTGAGTTTTCGGTTATTTCTGTCTTTGGAACTAGCCGAAAATTACAGGAGCGAGCCGTGACCACGTAATTGTGCCGCTTATCCGAGCAAATTAGCAGAGCGACAGGGGATGAAATTAATGTGCCCGTTCTAGCCAGGGAAATTTGAATTTTTTATTTGTCTTGAAAAAAGCAGTCGCTGTGTGTTGTATTATAATAGCTTACGGTAAAGAGTCATGGATGTTCGTGATAGCACGCAATTAAAGGTGTATATGCCCGCGATGACCCCAATGATTCCTAGACTGAACCATGTCCATGGCCTGTCGCCGAGCCACTTGAGGACCTGAGCGTCGCTCTGATGCCAGGTCGCTGTTTGGAAATCTACCATGTAATGGTCTAGCACCGCGGGGTCCAAGATGTGTATTGTAGGCGATGGTAGAATTGGCTGGCCGAGCAGATATTGCTGCACCGCCAATGTCAAGAAGAGAGGCCCTGTAGACAGCATGATAGCTGCGTAGGGTTGAAGACGGGCCCAGAGTCGGGTTGTTTGGTGAAAGCTGGCCAGTCTTGATACTGCTGATGCGAAAGCTGGATGTCTCGCGGTCGCGATCAAAAAATCATTCGTGATACCAGTCGGTAAAGTCGATTTGAATAAAGCATGGTCCTTGCCTGGTAGTGATTCGATCTGATCCACGGGGAAGGACGAGTTGCAATATGTGTCCATGTCCATATAAATTCCGCCAAAGTGATACAGCACAAAATAGCGTATGGCGTCTGCGCGCTGGATAGGGAAAGGATAATTATCCCAAGTGTCGAGATACCACGGAAATTCCTCCTTAAGAAATTCTCGCGCCCCCTCATCAGTCCAGAGCTTATATTCAAAGTCAGAGTACTTTTCTTTGCAGCTCTGCTGCGACGTTGCCCAGATTTCCGGAATCGAGCTGTTTGGCGCTGTCTGGTGCAAAATCCGCGGTATCTTCTTCCCCTCTGGCCTTTGAAATGCGTCTGGTTGTGCTGCATGGTCGACAGAAAAGTTGATTGCGAATAGTTCGTTATTCCGTATGAGGAGGGTGATGAGCGGGCGGATGGAATGAATTAACAGGCCGAGAATAATCAGGTTGCTCAGGATTAGATAGACTGTGAGTTTCCTGAGCCTCGGGAATTTAAATCGTTTGGGGACGCATCGTTTGTAAGATGGCGATTCTGACTCAATGTGCTCCTCGTCGTAAAGTCGTTCATATTTCCCAAAGCGCGCGCGCAAGTGTTGAATGATATTTTGTAGTGCCATTGTCCGAAAACATTCCCCAGCGCAGGAGTTGAGAAAAATCTGGTCCGTCTCCGGTATTTATACGTCGCGTGCGTAAAGTTTCGTGTAAAAACACTAAAATAAAACTCCTTTTACCCTACCCGCCTTATATAGATAGCAATTAAATTTAAATTCATTGAAGTGGGCAACGGCCGGTAAATAAAAAGACGCGTCGTCATCTGCAACCCCCCTGCGCCAACTCAACTCAGCCTCGAGGCTTTTTTGTTCTCGACTCAGGTCTGATTGGCGGCAGCGGGACCGTATGATGTTGCGAAACGACCGCCACGTGCTAAGGGTGACAGTGATGACCCCGAGCCATTTTTTGTTGGTGCTGATCGTCTGTGTTCTGGGGTGGTGTAATTTGGGGGATACGAATAAACACGTTGGGTGGCTCATTGGGGCTGGGATAAACGCATGAGCCTGTCTCACTCAGCGTCAGCTATAAATACGCGAGGCAGACACGCTCAAGTTTCATATGCTGTAATATAAGATCAATGCATAAATCGAACGATCTGCGGCATTGGAGCTAGCCCTTATCAAGATTCGTGGCTGAAGTTTACCCTCAGCCCTGAAATAATCCACGGTTTCATGTTTCAGCGACATTTAGCATGGTCCTCACAAATTCTTCGTTAATGTCTCGTTCAGTAAACGACTTTCGCATTCGTTACATGGCATGTCGTTCATTCTCGTTCACAGATCATGGGAGCTTTCTCGTTGCGTCGAATGGCTCAGACTTGAGCTAACGGGACCCCGCGGCAACCCGCGGAATCTCGGCTCCCGAAGCCCAAAAGCAAGGGTTCATCAGCTCGACTTCCTAATCTACGCGATTGCCTGATATTGATAAGATTAACCCGACTCAAGGATGCCAGGACGTGAACCACGCCAAATGACTAAGCGGTGTTTCTAACAACTCGTCTCGTCATCAGGACCACTGGGTTTCTGCCACAAAGTATGATCGTAGGCAGCAATGACAGCAGAAAAGTGTATTTTCAACTCTCTCGAATCGTATGCTTTTCTCTTGTACGGGTGCTCGAAGCTTATTTCGACCCCTCACTAACTTTATATCTACCGTAGAGTAAGTCCCGAAAGTATTAAAAGCCTTACTATCACGGCATGCCTGAGAAGTTCTTCCCGTCTGCGTTGTAGCTAAAAGGCTTCCCTGATCTCACTCTTCAACAACAATATGCCCTTGCTCGGCATACCCTCTTTATCCAACAACCTCAAGAAACGATAACCAAGCCTCAACCTATCCAAACGAACACAAGCCCAAGCTGCCATGACATCGGGCCCAGGTACATCATTCACGACCCTGAATGAAAGGAAGGCCAATTCCGGAACAACACCATCGACGTTGAGGAACTCAACCGTCTCACCTCCAAAGTCTGGACTGGTGCCTTTGCTTTTACCTGTTTCGCCGCTGTACCCAATCTGCTTGACTTCCTCGGCCGTAGCATTCTCATCTACTATCGCTGAGAGGGCATCTGGCTCTGTATGAAGGCCAATTTTGACATAAGGAATAAATTTGGCGGGATCATCATGTCGGTCGAGTAAAGGGAGGTTCTGTGCTGCGATGATTGTGATAGCAACCCTTTCCAACGTCTTGCTAGGAATGTGAGACTCCTCGATACCATGCTGCTGGCTCGGGTCATGACGATATCCCTCAGGCTTGAGGACATAGCCATCTGAGCCCATAAACATGCCTTCATTAAGCACCATCCCCAGATCCCATGATTGCCAGTTGAGAGCTACGACCTGGACACCAGCTCGCCAGAAGATGACAGGGTCGTAGTTGGACGAGTCAAACCGCATACCATGAGGATAAGTCCGCATGAGAAACTGTCTGTTATGGGAGAACGGAGCCTTTGGCATGCGTCTCTGAATCGCAAAGGCTGCATTCTCCGAGAGTGAGAAAATATGATTCGGCACCGAGGCTTCGGGCTCCTCAAGTGACTTGAAACTAATCCCTCGAGTATGAATACCAAGGCGACTCAGTCGAGGAATGATCTTTGGTGGCTTGATCTTCTTGACCTTCTTCTCGTCCCCCTCCACAACAACCTCAAGCATGCTCTCGTCATCCGTGCTATCAGGCGTGTCCTTGCGATTTCCTTTGACGTCCTCGGGAACATACTTGACCTTGATCAGAATCTTGTTCCTCAATTCGTGAGGAGGTGGCAGACAATCAGATTCGAACTCGGGTGCAGGGAGAAGATAGTCAGCCCAAATCTCCTCCATGATGTTGACCATGGCGCCTTGCTGTAGCGGAGAGCAGTGGACTTCTAGACTGACGATAAGTGGAAGATCAGACGTGGAGAACGCGTACTCTTTTACGGTTTCGCATACGTCGCGGAAGAGAACCTCTTTAGTAAGAGTGAAGCCGTGAAGAACTCGTGGCTCGGCATCAATAACATCCAAGAGTCTGTCATCAACTGTTTTGCCGTCAGGATCAACGGGTTCAAACTTATTCATAGCCCAGCGCCCAATCTTGATCATGGCTCGATCAGCAAAGCCCATTTTTCTAGGCGCAGCTTCAGGGGAAATATCCTTCATTTCCCCGTCAACTTCATCATCTGAGCCGAATCCTGGCTTCCACTGTTCTTTGCCATCCCAGACATCGATCTCAATGCATCGACATCCACGTAGCAAGGCGTCTTTGTACGCTTCAGTGCTTGAGTCGCTGGAAAGTTGGTTGCCAGTAAGATACGTGTTGTGGCTTGAGCTGATGAATTAGTTGTTCAGTGGCCAGGTCAAGTCTTGAGGAGCTGCCATTTCGAGAATTTGGCCGCATGGTGAGGTGAGATACTTGATGAGTTCAGGCAGATTTAGCTCATCTTGGTCGACAAGGTAACTGGCCAGACCTTCCGGGTTTTCGACTTGGACGTGGTGCATGAAGAGGCCGATTTGGTCTCGATGCCAGGTGCCGTTTGGTCCGGCATATTTGTTGAATAATTGAGTGAAATGACTGAGGAAGGACTCCTCCAGCTTCTCCTCTATGCCGTTGCGTTGACCAGTCGGATGTCCGCCACCAGCCCTATATCTGGCGAGCGGGAAGTTTTCTGTCATTGACTTAACAGACATATCGATATCATATACTCCGTACAAGAGAAAGATGATAAAATTGAGTCTGTACACGACACGGTCCACGAGCTTAGACTTTATATCACCAAGCCAAGACATAGCCTCATTCTTAATTTACGCCATCTAATCGAGACTCAATATTACGGGCTCGCCGTTGTAGATGCGGAAACAAGACCGTGACAGCTGTGGACCAATTCGCTGTCAAGCTCATGAAGCATTGTGCTTGGCAAGCGAATAATTGTTCAAGTCGGTTGTTCGGCATTGGGTTTTGCCTTGGCCCGCGCCTTGACCCTATACCAATGTGTGCTTTTTTACGGACCGACGAATCAAAGCGCATGCTTTGGCTCCATCTGTCACTCAGCACCAAACTCGGTGGACGGAATATAATTTGCGCTGAGATGTTGCTTGCGGTTACTGTTTTCTTGGCCAGAGGTATGGTCAACCAGGTCAGGGGCAGCCAATCAGGCTACGTCGTTTCCGAGTCAGAGGATTATTTCGAACCTCATGCTCGTTGCAAGATTTGTGGATCCACCCTATAGGGCTGGAGGGGCCAGCCAATTCCCTAACCAGTCTCGATGGTAATAACAGGATACCCTTCGGTGTAGTACTAGAACAATAGAATCCAATTTGCCATTTATTGCATTTATGAGCAGTGATTGAACTATAGCAATTCTCGATTTGTGGCTCCTCATGAAGCGTTTTTGTGGTGAAACAACGTAACCAAGCCAATCATCAACGAGCCACATATCAATTTTCGGGTCGTGACCCATCTAACAGCCATCAACAACAACAGCATCATCTTCAGATCTCCATCACCATCATGTCCGAGTCTTCAGAGAAAATCGTCTTTTACGATATCGCAGCCCACCCGCCGGTGGAAAAGAACTGCTTCTCTCCAAATCCCTGGAAAAGCAGATTCGCTCTCAACTTCAAGGGCGTTCCCTACTCGACGTCATGGGTAGCCCTGCCAGACATCACCAAAGTCCGCACTGGCCTCAACGTCCCTGCCTGTCGCAAATTCAATGATGGTAAAGTTTTTTACACTCTGCCCATCATTCAAGATCCCTCAACTGGGTCTGTAGTCGGCGACTCCTTCGACATCGCTATTTACCTACAGAGGACGTACCCAACTTCTGGTGGAGGCGATCTCTTCCCCACTCAAACGCTGGACTTTGACTTTGAGCATCCTTACATCCTCGTCCCTCTTTCTGAGTGGCGCGACAAGGAAAACCCCGAGTACGCCAAGTTCAACCTAAACATCGACGCGGCGTTTACTGCACATGTCCAACTGGGCGTTCAGGGAATGCCATTTGATCCAGCTTCTGAGGAGGAGAGCAAGGCTGAGTTTGTGCGACGTGCGGGGGTGAAACAGTGGGACGACTTTGCGCTAGTTGGCGAGGCTCGGGAGAAGGTGATGCAGTCTCTGAGAGAAATGCTCGGTAATCTTGCCACGTTATTCACGAGGGATATGAGTGGTCCGTTTTTGCTTGGGGAGAAGGTTAGCTATGCGGATATGCTTGTTGGAGCGTGGTTGAGGATGCTGCATGCTACTCTGCCTGGGGATGAATGGGCTCAGATTGCGGGCTGGCATGATGGGACCTTTGGGAAGTTGCATGAGGCTCTGGATGCCTTTGCAGAGGTGAAATAGATTTGATACAGTCTGAGGCTCAAAAGCTCCAACGGATAAACTTGTCTTCGCCCCACGGCCCGATACCCCACATATTGAGTGCAATCCCTCGGGTATCAATCTTGAATGTCACCCAAAGCACTATATCTTTCTTTCATCATTGGAACTGATCTAAAGACATTTCCAGCACGCTCAAAACGTAGGCTCTAACGCTCAGCAACGCACCATGGCGCTGCTTTCATGGTGTCAAGTTGCGTGGCACGCCTGCATCTTGATCTGTCGCATTCTTCTGCTAGTCCCATCAGCTCTCTACTTCATCATCCCAAGCAATCGCCCCCATGAGAAATGGACTCTACACCAAACATTGGGTCGCAAGCTCATGTTTAACCTTATGCAATTCTACACAAGTATTCGCCTCATAACCCGGATGCCAACGGAGCGCAAAGATCTGGGATTGCGGTTTATATCCATTGCACCAGCAACGGACCGAAATGTCTACCGTGGACCCTTGAAAGATGAGGTCATACAGCCGGGCTCGGTCCGGGCCGTATGGTACCCTGAAGCTCATGACTCGCTTTCACTATCCAACATGGAATCAGGGGAGTATCTTCTTCTCCACTTCCATGGCGGCGGTTATGTTCTCGGAAGCCCTCTGCCGCTTGACAGTGGATACTTCGCCAGCGTGTTCTCAAAATACATCACTCCAAAGGTCCTGTTTGCTGGGTACAGATTGACATGTGTGCCAGAGGGGCGTTTCCCAGCAGCCCTACAAGATGCCGTCACTGCTTATCGACATGTCTTATCCTTGGAAGTTTCAGCAGAAAACATTGTCGTCAGTGGTGACAGCGCAGGTGGCCATCTCGTCATCTCCTTGCTGAGATATATCAGCGAGTACTTGCCAGACACTCCAAGCCCCAGGGCTGCTTTGCTCTGGTCTCCGTGGATCGATATCGCAGGAGCGACACCAGCGCATCACGTCCGACAACGAACGAACTACAGCACAGATTATCTACCAGCCGACTTTGCCGAATGGGCAACCGAGTCTTTTGCCCCTGAAAGCATCGTCGATAGGACCGGGCCGTATGTTACTTTAAAGGGCAACCCGTTCAGAACCAGGACGAAGCTCTGGGCCCATGTCGGAGATGCAGAACTTCTCTACGATGAGGTTGTTGAATGGGTTCAGGATATGAGAGTCTGGGAACGACGTGACTGTACGAATTGAACATGGTGCGCCGCATGATATTGTTGAGAGCGGCTATATCAACGGTTTTCGAAATGAAGGGGAGCAAGCTGCCAAAGCTGCGGCGGAATGGCTGTGAAGTTGCCAGACTTGCATGGCCTCCAATTGATACCACTTGTCGTTTGTCAAACAGCTGCATATGATTTAAAGCTTCTACCATATACACATTAAATTCGTACTGACTATCCTACCTCCGTGGTTCTCAGCTCGACATTGCCTCCTTTATCGAGGAACTTCACCTTCAGTCGGTGCATTGACAGAGTGAGCATCCGCCGTATGGGCGTCCGTTGTCTTTGCCCCATCGTGCCGTAGTATGCTTTCCTGCGAGTCAAGCTCCGCGGCGCCAGACCCGAGATACTTTACGTTTGTCATATTCCCTCGGTCATCGCTTCGCAGTTTCCTACTGTCGCTAAGCTCAATGTTTGGGCCGGTTCGGGAGTTGCCGTAGTTTTGGTATCCGGAGGAGTTATAGTTTTTGTATCCAGGGGAGGATCCGAAGGCTCGGCGACCTAAGAGGGCGTCTACGAGGGGTTGGAGGACTGGGATGCAGCAGGCGATGATGATGGTGCTCGCTTCGATGCTGGGAGACGTGACGTTAGTGGGCGTTTCATATGTCAGGGCATATCATGTTACTTACACAGTCCAGATCACAAGGTCAGAGGTCTCATCTACCAATTGTTAGCCCAAGGACGTGAAGCAGGTCAAATAGTGCATACAAGAGAAGTCTTTACTGGCGAGCGATGGCAGGCGGGTGCATTTGTAGATGGCTACGATAGTAGCGCTAGAGATGGACGTTAGCATCTTTCCTGATCAACGAGACAACACGATACCAACATTGAACCAATGCCCAATGCAAACGACAAGGCAATCTTCTTCCGTTTGTTCATTTGTAGATGGAACAGAACCACGGCGGGATACACCGCAAGATACAAGTCCGTAAATGCAGACAAGGCTAGTCAAATGTCAGCAGGACGTTCATGACATCAACGCAATTGACTTACCACCGGCAAAAATGGCAAAGTTGACAAGAACATAAGGACTCCAACACTTCTTATCAGTGATCGAGAATGTCCATTGAGACTCGACAGGCGAGCATTGAGCAAAGAGAATGATGATACACCCGAGCAAACCCATCATGCAACATCCAGCCAGCACCCAAAGAAATATCTTGTGTAATCGTCCGGGGTTCATAAGTCGTGTAATGAGCGCGACGACGGCGAGCTTGGGAAACCCAAAGGCCATGACGCCAAATGGGAACCCCAAGATAGTGTATAGAATGACATTCTGCTGTTGTGTCACATTTAGAAGATCGAAGTGTCTGCCATTACCGTTCTTAACAGCCACAACTGTAACACCGACTTGGCACCATTCGAAGATCTGAAGCTAATTAACGCCACGCAGATAAGAAGAGCGAGGGAACAAACCACTGCAATGATTGTGAACCAGTCATCAAGGTGCAATGCCCCTATGATCCTCTTTCGAGTGTACACGCGACCAGCCACGAATATTGTACTCAGGATAGAGACGGCGATGACTAGCGCAAGAATAGTCGGACCTTTATCAGCGTCGAGATACGCCTGTGTGTGATGGGGAGAAGACATTGTATGCCAAGCGCACACGTATACGAAAAATAACTCAAGAGAGAGAAAAGAGTCTCATTCACTCATGTTGGTTGGGTCGAATCCAGAGGATTGGGTCTTATGTCCTGCAGGAACAAGAGACATACATGTTTGCAGAAAGGGGGGGGCATGACTGTTTGGTCTGAGGCACAAGAGCCCAACCATGCTATACTTGTTTCGGCCATGAATCATCGAATCTTTTGTTACGAGAAGCCAGGGTTAAGTTTTGTCCAACGTGGAAAGGATTTTTGTTAATACGACGCTGGTAAAGGATTGGCAACCATGATGCCGCATTCCCCGAAACAGTGCTTTTTCCATCCCTAAACGTGTCGACATGTGACATCTAGGCAAAGGTTGAAGTGGCTAAATCTCGCAAGGTGGGCAGACTTGAAGTAAAAGGACAAGGTTGTCGGTGGAGTCATGTTGCAGATGTCGACGCGCGTAACCAACAACCAACAACCGTTACTGATACTGATAGTGGGGGCCATTTTCCGCTTCCCCGAATTCGACTGAGACTCAGGGGTTGACATGTCGATCCAAACCCTCCGAAGGATGCGTCGCCAAGGATTGTTCTAACCCTTGCTTGACCAGAACCAACTGGTATGACAATTGAGCTGTTTTGAACCCTGCTAAGGAAGACAATTCCTGGCATGTTCCTCTCAGGCCACTGTCGTCGTGAAGAGAGCGAGTGTGTCGTCTATTAAGATAACTAGATGGCAGTATCAAGTGTCTGCGATTTACCGCGTACTTATACCACGTTCCTCGTATATTCGGCTATTCCCAGTCGTCATTTTGCTTGGCACACTGGTACCCAAAGCAGCTTAATTGGCGAAGCGGGCCAATTTCCCGGTGCTAGCTGCCAACTGTTGGCTCCGCCCTTGGCGACCACATTTCTCCATGACATGCTTTCTGAATTCTGATATTTGAGTCTCTTCTCTATCACATGTAAATAGGCGATGAAAAGGTCTGCTCTTCTGTCATGCTTGAACATAATAACCCTTTCAATTCCGGGAAGTCATTGCCTTCAGATGAACATCGTTTCTTTTCAAGGATCTCTTCCAACCTCTCGCAGTCTTCTCGCTTGGGTTGGGCATGGTGTCAAGTTGTCGTCTCTTTCCCCTCTAACAAGGGTTTGAGCAAACTGTGTGGGTTCGACGTAGCACTCGGCGAAGCCCCTGATCAGGATCATAACCATGCTGTTGGTTCAACGTTGCAACTGCTAGGTTCGCAACGGAGCTTTGTCCCAGATACCCGTTCACTTAATGCAGATCGTTCTCTGTGGCCTGGTAAACGCATCAATGTCGTCGTATGATCCAGTGATCAGCACTGGCAGACGAATCAGTGCATCTTGTCATATCCTTGGCATGCAAAAGGGTTACCAGGAAGGTGGTGTCAGGCTGTTTCGAAGATCTTCTGAATGTAACCCGAACGACTGGACTCTCTGCCAAGATCCCCAATTGGTCGACTTCAGAACCACATGCATGAGAATGGGTCTGTAACGGTTGGAGGATCGGGGGTCGACCAACAGCTGAGATACCATGCCATGCATTGACGAGCTCTGGGCACTTCTGCTGCTTTCCTTTCTTTTTTATTACTGTTGATCCCTCCCGAATCACTCCCTCACTGACATTACCTTGCTTCCATTTTCTCAAGTGGATCATAACTTTTATACACAAGGCATTTCTTTTCACAACCCTTCATTATGGCTAACACAACTATTTCTCACACAAACGGACATACCGTCCCAGAAACGGAATACCGTAGAACAGAGAAGAAGCTCGAAAGTTCCGTCTCAGCTTTGAGTTCCTCTGGATCTTCAGACGGCACCCCAGATGCCACCAAGTCGGAAGAGCCCGATGTATCAATCGCTCTGAACGCCGCCAACATTGACGCCGTTCCCTCTCTGATCAAAGAGATTAATGCTCTTAGTGGCGATCTAGATAGTGATGACCCGACAGCGCGACTCAAGCTCATGGCTAAGGCTAAGAGCCTGTGGCAGTCGCTCGAGACTCCCAGGGAGACCATGCTTCGTCACGTTTGGGCTGAACCATCGCTTCACTGCGCTTTGACGGCTGGTACCGTTAAGGAAGTTTGGACTCATGTCGCCAAGATCAATGGGCCTTTCAAGGTCGCTGATGTCGCGAAGGAGAAGAACATTGAGCCTGCTCTTCTTGGTGAGTGCATTACTATCTTAGCTCTTGTACTATATCACTAATAATACGAAGCTCGTCTTGTGAGACATGTCTCTTCGATGGGATACATCACCGAGATTGATCAGGATACATACCAAGCCACAAATTTCATCAAGTCGATGGCTTTCCCATTCATCAACGCTGGATACCCTTGCATGTAAGAACACCCAGACTCTAGCATATGTCCTGCGCTGACGCTACCTTTAGTTCTGGAGCCTGTCTCAACGCTCTCGGCCAATTCCACGAATGGGCCGACATCAACTCATGGAAGGATGCCACTGACATAAGCAACTCTCCCCTGCAGCTAGGTTACAAGACAGAAAAGACATTCTTTGAGCATCTTCACACCAACCCACCATACGGTCAGCTGTTCCATCTTCACATGGGCGGCTACCGTCAAGGTCGACCGTCTTGGATGGACGCGGGTTTCTTCCCCGTTCAAGAGAAGCTCATCGATGGCTTTGAGAAGTCAGATGACTCTGCTCTATTGGTCGATATCGGTGGCTCTTTTGGTCATGATATTGGAGAGTTCTGCCGCAAGTTCCCTGACGCTCCAGGTCGTCTCATTCTTCAGGATCTTCCCGTCGTGATTGATCAGATCACTTCATTGGACAACAAGATTGAGCGAATGAAGCATGACTTCTATACCGAGCAGCCCATCAAAGGTACTTAACCCTGTATCCCTTATCATGATGCTTTCTAACCTGACTCTAGGCGCCCGTGCATACTACATGCACTCCGTCCTCCATGATTGGTCAGATGAGACTTGTCTTAAGATTCTGGGCCAAGTCAAGGCTGCCATGAAGCCCGGATATAGCAAGCTTTTGATCAACGAGAACGTCATCCCGAATACTGGTGCCCAGTGGGAGGCTACAGCGTTGGATATCATGATGCTTACTCTGCTTGCCTCGCGAGAACGTACGCAACAAAACTGGGAGAAGTTACTTGGAGAGGCTGGACTGAAGATTTGCAACATTTGGACTGTCGCGAATGGAGTTGAGAGTCTGATTGAATGCGAGCTGGTTTGAACAGATAGGATTCGCGGAGGCAGCTACTGCTAATGATGATGGCTTTCGACTGATGTAGAGCACGATAGACCATAAATACCCGGCATCATGAAGAAGACGGAAGATTATTAGTATTTCAAAGGATTCTAGCACTATCAAGTTCGTTAAATCGTCTGTTGTGACAAGCGTATGTCTCGAATAGAAGCGACCAGCCATTCTACTCATCCGTTACTCCTCCCAGGAACATCATTTTTGAAGTGCGTCATCATAGTCCTGTTACTCAACCTCTCCGTCTTCAGCCTCATCTTCCTTTCCGACCGACGAATTGCATCCAATTCCTTCTTCCTCTGCAGGAGGAAACTCCTCTGTTCTGACGATGTCAAATGTATCAGACTCTGCTGGTCCTTGACACTGAGCCGCGCTAATTGAGACGCAAGAGCAGCATCTTTTTTATCTCTGGCTGTAAGTGCATGAGAAGCCGCATGGCTGGGAAGAGGTGCCCTCTTCTCCTCAGTGTCTTCTTGCGGCGATGTTCGGCGCGGTTTTGTGGCGGGAGCATCACGATGTGAAAGGATCTTGCCAGATGATAGCCGAAGACTCTCGTTATCAACTGAAACCATGTTTTCTCGGCCATGAGCCTTTAGACCTTCGAGGTCATAAAACTCCTGCATCTCGTCTGTCAACTCAACCCTGCAATGGCCTTTATCTCTCATGTGCTGCTGAATTCCCTCTACCGTCCGTCTCCGTGTTCCGCAGTAGATGCACTCGCGGTAGGTGGCCACTAGGAAGTAGAGATACCATATCACTGTCTCCAAGTCCACGATTAGATGGTCCCGGAACGGTATTCGTAGACCGTGAGCGGTTTCCATGTGAAGAAGGGTGTGATCAAAGCTTTCGTCGCTGTGCGTGCAGATGATGCATTTTGTGCGATCAAATTCAGGGATCGCACTGCTCGAACTCTCGTCTCCGGTTTCATCGTCGCTACTTGAGAGCTCTTCTGTATCATTGCTTGTATGCGAAAATGTGTCGCTGTCCTCGGCTGGCTGCTCGATTAGACCCGAAGCAGCCGCACGATTCCTCAAAGCTTGGACACTGGTAATATGTCAGTATGCACGTGTTTGGCATCAATGCATGTGCTGAAACTTACTGAGCCTCACTCTTGGCATGCACTCGATGCTCGAGACTGTTGTCAAAGGAGACACCGCAAAGTGAACAAGTTGGTTTTGTTGATGCCATGGTTGCAAGTGAATCTAGTGGTCGATTGCAGAAAGTGTTCAACGGATATGTGTAAATAATTCAGAGCGAGTCTTGCATTTAAATAAGCATCCGAATTATGCTTCAGGTGCGATAAGCTGCTGATGATGGCGTGACTCACTGCCGGGTGGGGCTGTCTCGATCAGGAAGCTGTTCAAATATTTGCTGACACTGGGTAAACTGAACCTTGTCAGTCATTATGATTCATCCGTGGTCAGCCAAATTCAGAGAGTCAGGTATTTAGCAGCACAAAGTCACTGACTGTCAGAAATTACTGTGCAACACCCGCGTTCACTGCGACATGATCACCAAACAAACTTTGGGCTATAGCCATCAGCCTCATCATGTAGCCGAAACAACGGCCTCGATTGAGGTTTGAGTTTTCTGGCAAAAAGTCAGAAGCTGAGCGTAATGAGGCACCAAACAGAGGTTGAAGTTATTAAAGCGGCGGAATTTTAAAATGGAATGTGAAATTATTAAATACTTTTAAAAGCTATTACAAGACTAATAGTTGCCACTATGGGACCAATCTGAGATGCAAAACTGACTCCAGACAAGAAAACAAGTATGAGATGACCATTAACTCATGGCCACCTTAGGCCTTCTTCTTCTTTCCAAAGTTCCACTTCTTGACTCGGAACATGTAGTAAGTTGCGACAGCAACGAAGATGTTGAAGCCAATATAAGCCCAAACAATGCCAAAGTTGCGCCATCTCTCAGTGTAGTAGATCCTGTTCCCAGCCATAAACTGGTCGGCGTTGGACAAAGAACAGTACTGACAGTCCGATGTAGCGTCAGGGTTCTGCAGCTGACCGGGAGCCTGCTTCAGATAGTCTGCCATGTAATCGCCACAGGTCTGGCCCGAAGGAGGATTGAAGACGGAGACCTCTGATCGTGAACACTCGACGAGACGTCCACCCAGCTCGGTAGATACAACACCAGCAACCCAATAGGTGAAAGGACTAACGCGATACATGAAGATCCAGAAACCTGGAAGAGCATCAGGAGACTGCAAAACACCATTGAAGGTCAAGCTCATGAGGACCAAGAGAGTGACAATGGACGAGGCAGTGAGAGCATCAGGAAGAGCAGCGATGGTCATCTGAGCAAACGAGCTGGCGTAGAGCATGAGCTGGATCATGAAGAGAAGGACGAGGCCCTGACGGGCTGAGCTCTGGACACCCATGACAGGGTAGTAGAAGCAAGCATACATGAGAATGCCCGTAAGAGCCTGCCAGGGGATCTCGACAATGACGTTGGCAATGATGAAGGCCTTCCAAGAGTAGGCCTTGCTGGGTCGTTCTCGGACTTCGTACAGGTCACGCTGGGTGATGAAGTGAGGTTGGATCTAAAAGGGTCAGTGTACCGTAAGGCCAACGGTGATAGGAGGACTTACCTGTTGAACAATAGTAGAGAAGACTGTGATAATCATGAAGACGGAGAAGATGACATTCTGCATGCCAGCAGACGAGTTATCAGGCTGGTAGAAAGAGAAGCCAATAAAAAGACCAGAGATCGTGCCAAGAATGAGCTTCGACATGATATACGTGGGCATTCTCCAGTACTGCTGGAAGACTCGCGTAGTAACCTCTCGAAGCTGTGCACCGAACGGCATGGCGAACTCGGAATGGCTGACGGAATCGTCTTGGGGGTTCTTTGACGACATCTCAGATGCAATTCTACCGACTTCAGCTTCGACAGCGAGACGCTCCTGGCTGCGTTGCCAAACAGTGTGCCAATCTTCACCTTGAGAGCTAGTGGCGTTGTTGACGATCTCGAGCATCCATTCAGCTGGGTTCTCATCATCACCGCATGCCCGAGCGCCCTCCTTCTCGAAGTAGTCAAGAAGCGTACGCGAGTTCTGACCGATATCGCCAAAGTACACGGTCTTACCACCACGAGCAAGGAACAGAAGACGATCGAACTCCTGGAACAGAATGGCACTGGGCTGATGGACGGTGCAGAGGATAGCTTGTCCTGCGTCGGCGAGCTTGCGAAGAAATGCGACGATAGCCCATGAGCTCTGAGAGTCAAGACCGCTGGTAGGTTCGTCGAGGAAGAGTAGGAGCTTAGGCTTAGCAGCGAGTTCGACACCGATGGTGAGAAGCTTGCGTTGCTCGACGTTGAGACCTTCTCCAGGGACACCGACGACAGCGCTGGCAAAGTCACGCATGTTAAGCATGTCGATCACCTTCTCGACCCATTCGTGCTTCTCCTCGGTGCTCACTGTTGAGGGTTGACGAAGCATGGCGCTGAAGCGGAGACTCTCGCGGACAGTGGAGGTATCGAGATGAAGATCTGAGACGTGTTAGTAATTTTCAAAGGTCAGTTGATGCAAGGATGTCGCTCACCTTGCTGCTGGACGTATCCTGTCTTGCGTTGGAAGCTGGCATCGAGAGGTCTTCCGTTGACAAGCATGTCTCCAGTGATGACACCCATGGTAGTTCGCTGAGCCAAAACATCAAGAAGAGTAGTCTTGCCGGCACCACTAACACCCATCAGAGCGGTGAGAGTACCAGGCTTGACCCAACCAGTGACGTGATCCAGAAGACGTCTCGGCTCACCCTTGATCTCAATATCATAGACAACATCCTTCCAAGTGAAGATATCCGTCTGCGGCTCAAGCCCAGCAGTAGAGTCCTGACCCTCATTCGTCTTCTCAGGCACAGCGAGCTGTTCATTGTTCACGCTCCTGTCAACACCATCCTGAAGATGAGCGGGGACCTGACCACGCTGGAAGACGAGGATCTCAGCCTTGCTCGCGGTCTTGGAGTTGAGCTCTGTGGCGGTGAAGTAGATAAGCATGAAGCCGACGAGGAAGGCAATCAGGATGCCAAAGTTGCGCCAGACGTGGGAGTAGGAGTATCGGTAGTTGGTCTCGATAAAGGCATCTCCACTGACTGTTCGCTGTCCTGCTACAGCTCCGACGGCTGAGCAGATAAATGTATCGCCGCTGAGGCCGGAGTAGGATGGGATGAACTGGGAACAGTCAAACTCGCGACCGTGGAATTCATTGGCGACCAGGATCTCAAAGGCGTAGAAAATTGGGTTAATCCATCTGTAACTGTTAGCAGGTCCTCAGGAGCAAGTAAGAAGCCACTCACCTAATCCAGCCAAACCAGTCAACCATCTGCGGAACACGAATCATGAAACCAGTATAGATAACAAGCGCAAGGACCATAACACCAGCCAGCATCATAGCCTGAGAAACCGTCTTGGTCACAGCAGCCATCGTCCTAAAGATCGCAGACATGACAAACGTCGAGATGTACGTGATGAGGAAGAACAGGAAGAAGTTACCAGGCTCACGACGCAGACCAGCCAAGAAGTACAAGATGATGTTGAAGACAGTCGCCGAGATGAACTTGATGGGTATGTCAGCCACGATACCGGAGATGGCTTCAGCAGCGGGGTGGTAGAAAGCGTAGGAGGCATGTTTCTCGACGATAGGGCGCTGGGAGTACAGGTTGTTGATCTCAGAGATAGCAGCGAGTGCGTTCATGAGAATGCCCATGAAGAGAACTGCGCCCTTGGAGTAGAAGCTAGCAGACCCATTGCCAGTCCCGTAGTAGACTGAACCTATGATGAGAGACATGATTACGTTGATGGCTACCTGTGTTGCTGTCGCTGAAAGATCGTTCCAGATTCGCTGGTAGGCACGCTTGGTCGTCAGGCGGATCTGAGTCGCGATGCCGATGATGTATGGAGACTTGGGTCGAGCACGCTTATCTTGACTGTACACATTATCAGTGTACCGTTGATCCACCAAGGGTAGGAGGAACTTACTAGAGGGCCTTGCGCTCTCTCATAGGCGCAATAGCCTCAGAGCGGTTGTCAGAAGGATAATCCTGCTGATACACCTCAATCTCCTCCCGCAGCCTCTTACACTCAGGCGAGTTATGCCAGTAGAGCTCAAACTCCTCCGCCGTACGGGGGACTTTGTTCTCCATACCCGGTCTGGCCTTTCGCTCCTGCGGGTTCGTCACGGAAGTGAGGAAATCGCCCGCGGTCTGACGAGCAGGGCATTCCCAGCCCATTTTCTCAAAGTAGGCCTTGGCCTTGCTCGCGGGACCGAAGTAGATCTGGCGACCTTCATACAAGACTACTGCTTTGTCGAAGAGGTCGTAGATGGCTTGGCTGGCTTGATAGATTGCCAGGGCGTTGGCGGAGCCGGTGTAGTCGGACGCTAGACGAATGGCTTGGGCGAACTTAAGAGCTGTCGCGGAGTCGAGACCTCGTGTACTGTATCCAAGTCAGTTTCATAAACTCGTACCTCTCAGTGGTACTCACCTGTTATCCCACGCTGCCATTGGCGACTGAGCAAGCATCATCTCAGCAATACTAACTCGCTTTCGCTCACCACCAGAGACACCACGAATAAAATCATTGCCGACCTTGGTGTTGTAGGTATGGCTCAAGCCACAAATGGCCATGACGATCTTGGTGGCGTTCTTGACTGTTTCTTCGCGTGTTCCATCGAGGCCGAGCTTTTCGGGGTCGGAGGGCAGACGGCATGCAGCGGCGAACTCTAGCGTTTGACCGACGGTGAGATGAGGGAAATGCTTATCGACCTGTTCCAAAAACTGTTAGTAAACGCCATAGTGAATTGGTGAGATGCATACCTCTTGGTTGTAACCAGTCTCGCCCTTGAACTCCTTCATCATATCCTTCTGCGAGATACCATTATACGTAATCATCGACTCCTCTCCAAGGTGCAGTCCCTCAAGCTCACCCGTCATAGTCTTGAGCAGCGTCGAGCATCCTGAGCCAGGCCGACCGAGAACAATAAGCGTCTCACCACCTCTCAGCAACCCATCGAACTGATGAAGAATCCTCTTCGGCTCTTTCTTGCCCGACTTGAAATGCTCACCAAGCCTCAACGGCGCCTGAATAATATCCGCCACCGTCTTCTGCAGCTGCAGCGCCGCTCCCGTGCCGTAGACACTCAGATTCTTAAACGCGACACCAGCGCTCTTGGGACCGACGCCTGCTTCCTGCAGTTGGTGCATGAAAGCCGGTAGCCATTTCGAAAGGTCAAAGGCTTTGTTTGTAGGGTCCAATGCGGGGTCTTCTTCGTTGATGGTGGCGATTCTGGAGGGGACTGTGGCGAGGCTCTGTCTGCGGCGTTGGGAAATGCCAGTTGCGATTCTTTGGAGCTCTTGTTGGTCTTGCTCGTCCATGATCATGGTGTTGCTTCGTGTGAGGGGCGATGGGCGGGTATATGTGCCCTCGCTTCCAGTTGAATGATCCATTTCAATTGAGTCTGGCGGACTCTCAATTGAGTGTCGCGGCGTCATTCTGAAGTTGTTTGTCCAAGAAAAGTGATGTCCTTGGATGCTGTTGTTTGTTGTGTTTTTGTGTAAATCGGACTGGAATGTGACTGTCGGAAAACAGAGTCAAGCACCTCTGACCCGTTGTCAGGCAATTGATGAGATCAGCCAAATTAAGATTAAAAAAGAAGTAGTGAATTGTCTATGGAATGATTTGACTTTCTGGGCGGAAATGAACTGGGCTTTAAGTTAGATAACAGCAACCTCACAAACTTCAACTCCCCAAGTGCCGGGCACCCCGACAATGCTGCCATCAGAGCCAAACGACGTGGTCGGAGCTTCGGTAGCCTCAAAGCATGCGTCTCACATACTTCAGCCACGCTGACACTCTATTCCATTTAGTCCATAGAGTCGGGCTGCCTGCGTCCCCGCTAGTCCGACAGCAGCGGCCGTCGATGCTTGGGCTGGACGGGGATTTGCTGCCGTGCGAAAAACCAGATGCTAAGGGAGTAATTAGGTTTATGCCGGTCTCTTAGTGCTGTGGACTTGTCGATCTGCGGGAGGAATGTCGGGGGTTATGGCAAATCCCTGCTCCGTCCGCCCTTTGCGGCCTCATCCGCGGAGGCCGGCAGCTACGTTTACCCGTAAGGCGCTGAGTCACACTCTCTCGTTCTCGTTCATATTTTTCAGATCTTGCAAGGTGACGTCACCGAGATCGTAGATAACGGTGTCTGAGGGACCCGAAAAGTCCATCTGCGGTGTTTCCGTCGGGTTGTTTTTCTTATTCGCGAGTCTCGGCACATGCAATGAGATCATAGCTCAGCGTTTCAGTCGTGTCTGCGAATTAACTTTACCTGCGCCTCTGCTGTTACGGCCTCAAAAGGTTAATTTCTCGGGACTTGTGTCAACGCATTGTTGCATTGGCAGGTAAGATTGCATTGGCGCAGCAACGATACTGTTGTTATGCTTACAATACACCGTGTTCTTTGTTTTCCTTCCAAAGAAAAACACATGAGATTTTTACACCAATTCACAGATTTGGTAGAGCCGGTGTGGAGCAATTGTAAGTTTCGAGACAAACACAAGCTACCAGACTTCGATGACAGTGTTGGAGTAAATTATACATATTACTTAGTAGATCTTAGAAGCCTAGCTATCTTATCTACTGCCAGCATTAATTGTTTATTTCATTACAGCATTGAGGCTAATTAGAACAAATTTTTGGAATAATGTCTAGTATAGAAATATCATATATAGGGTAGACTCAATGCCTTGAAATACGGAGTAGCGGATACAAAAAACTCCACAAGCTAAAAATTGTTAGCCCGGACTAGATCTTGATGTCTCGGATAAACCAACGCTCATTTCTGTCGGTAGTTTATTTAATCCGTAACCTCCGATGCTCTAGTCTAGCCCATCTTGATTGTCGATCGTCATCGTCGAATCTTGTGCTTGTCTAGCTTCAGGTTAGCTATGTACAGTCTCGTCATCACTATTATTGGTCTGGTTATCGGTCAGTCGTTTAGCCTGTCCGTCTCTGATTAAACTTTACAGGCTTAGAATTGTTTATCTTTTATTTCTTGCGGGATAATCACTGATCCCGACAGTGATCGAATGCAAGCATGGCTGGTTGAAGTTCGGGTAACATTTGTCAGACTTATCTAACATCGAGTTGGCGATCAAGGGCGATTGGGTAAATTGGTGGATCTTCAAGTAAGACAGTCTAGCTTTGGAATTCAGGTAAGTGAACGCTAACAGGAGAGCCACTCTACGGGTTAGGTGTTAGCGTCACAATGCCATTGTAAAGAGCCTGGCAGGTTCAGTTATGCTCATGGGGTCGTTGAGGCTTATTACACGCGCCCCAAGTAGTGTTATATATCTTAGGATAAGCAGCATTAATTGCCCACCATTTACCATTTTGGCATTTAAGATGCGCCTCTGAAATATTGAAACCAGATATCCCATTATACAGGTAAGGCTATACAGTAAGAGAAAATATAATAAGGCTCTTTTCCAAACATAACATAAGGCCTACTGTGATAAAGCTTTTATCAACCTCCCATCGGCATTCTAAAAAAATCCTAAAGCTGCTGCCTTTTTTCATTTATACTTAGTGAACAAGCCGCCAAAGCGGGTCTTTTCTTTTGGACGATGTCTTTGATCCTCATGACTGAGCGACCCGTCCTTTATAGACTCTATTAAGATATGAGACCTAGGAAATATTCCATACTCTCTCTTGGCATTTGAGCCACTCCAATACCACGCATGTGGATCTTCCCCTGTAGATAGTGTAAGTGTCAATCTTGGTCAAGTTGCTGATGATAGAGAACCTACAAGCAAGGTTATAGATAATATCGCCTTTCTTGAGTGCCAGCCAGCCAGGCTGCCTTTGCTTCTCGAACTTCCACCTGGCTACTCCGGTCCGTGGCGTGTTTGGTAAGGAAGCGATCTTGACATGCCGTGGTATATCCAGGCTGATTAATTTACTTGGAAACGTTCCAAATACACCGTCGTGCCAGCCTTGGCACCACTTCCCGTCCCACTTCTCCGGGAACTCGATGCCAATTATCCTCGCTCCTGAAACGAACTGCAGAATCTCCGAGGTTGCATCGGGTCTTGCTTGTGGCTTCTCATTACTTCGCCTAACATGGTCTTTCACGGCCCGAGCGACCGGCATCGATGCGAGTCGGGCTGATTCGTTGGCTCGGGACACGCCATGCAATGCGGCCATGGTAGAATTTGGGAAATATAAATCGCAGTCTTGGCGCCCTCGTGAATTTATATCGCTGTGCTCGTAGACTACTTCCACGCCCGGAACATGCGGCAATGGATGGCCATGCCGGGAAATGTGACGAAAGAGGAGATCGATTGACTGAAAAACGGTGGCGTCGTCTTCCTGGAGAGTAGACTTGGTCTTGTTACAAAAGAGACAGCCAAAGTACACCGAGTTGACGTTTCGGACTGCAAGATGAGATTTAAATAGGAAGCGAGGACGGTGAAGAATACCTCTCGTCTGCTGGCTGGCCAATGCTAGAATTACCTTTGAGCTTCGGTTCTCACAGCGATTGTGGTTGAGTGAATGACTTACGATCTTGATCCATGTCCTGGCGCAAATGGGAGTAGGGAGTCTTGTACTCACAATGAAGACACTGCGCAGTTGGTTCTGTCAAAGTCTCAGCTGGATTATCTAGCATTTGCCCAAATAATGTTTCTTGAGAATACTCTCTGGGTCTTATTGTACCGTCTGAACCGCCACCAATCCTTTTGATGGCCTGTCCGGGACCTCCAGAGGCAAAAGCTCGAGCTCCTTTACATAGTCCACCCAGTAGGGCTAGAGAGCTGTCTGCTCCGATCTCATAGGTCTGTAGAGAGTGCACGCTCTTCACAGAGGTAGAATCATTCCTGATCGAGCTGGAAGATGTTGATACTGCTTTGGCCCCTGACGCGCCGCTTCCGTCTGATCGTATGGATGGCGCTAACCCTTGGGTGACAATGAATAATTGTTGATGTTCAGGCGACGCTGCAGATGGTATGTAGGACCCAGAATTCCGGTATTCTGTAAGCTTTGGGCTGGTGTATTGGGACGCTGTTACAGATACAGGGCGTGGGACAGCAGCTGATTGTTGGTCAATAACTGTAGACCAATCCGGTTGCGAGACTGGCTCAGTAGTCACGGATGGCGGAGGAGTGTCCTCATGATTATAACCGAAGGAGCCTCTTGTGTTTTGGTCGATTGCGTTCTGGTAGCCTGTTGACTTGGGTGACAATGCAACTGAGCTTGGGGGAGTGATGGCTCCAATATCTAGACCTTGCAAGCTGTTTAGAATTGCGTCTGAATCGCTCTCTTGTCGTCGATGAGCCTGGACATAGCGATACGTTTGGGCGTCTTTCTCTGGAATCGCGTATTTGCTTGACAAAGGCAAGGAGACTGGGGAAGCGAGCCCACCTGGCGTAATTGGTGACCGTGTCGTAGAATAATCAGCAGTTCTCAAAGCACGCCCCCCAGAGTAAGATCTATCGCGCTGTTCGGAACCACCGATGAAGGATGGTCGTTGCTGATGTGTACCAAGACTAGACCCAGCTCTCGGCGCGTTGATCGGAGGCCGCATGGACATTTGGGAGCTCGATCTGGCCACATCATGAGGACTGGTAAGTTGTGGAATAGGCGGAAGAGGTGGAAATTTTGAGGGGGGCGGTGACGATTCCAGAGCCGACTTTGTTGTAAATCGTGTAATCTCTTCTACGAGAGTAATAGCCAATTCCTTCGTCGCAGCTTGGAGCTCGTCAAACTTGGCCTTGTCAAAGGTCTGCGGCTCAATGAAATCCTCAAAATCGTAGAGCAAGATGTCAATCGATCGAACTTGACAAGTGACATCTTCTACTCGCCTGTCAGCGTTCGTTGTGACTCGGGTGCTGGTTCTACTTGTCCTTACCGTGGCGCAAGGTCAGATGTCTTAGGAATTCAGTCAATTGAGGAGACGGCACCGCAAGTAAAGGCACCAGTCGTCGCAAAGCTCGCTCTCCTTCTCTCAATAGCGACTGGGACGACTGGCTAAGTGACATCTGTTGGTAGTCATGGCCCAAAGCCTGTGAAAGTGCAAACTTGGCCCATTTTGTCACATCATTGAAAGGACGGAGTAACACGTGATCAAATGGCGTCGCCATTTTGGAAGCGATAAGAATAGGAGAAAAGCAGCGATAAAGCTGTCTCGCAGAGTATCGAGACAAAAGTCTGCAAAGGGCAGGATGAGACTTGCTGGGCATGTACTCCGTATATGCAATAAAATTAGCACCTCTTCCCAGTCTTATCATATCAATACGAAGTTAATATCTAATGAACAAGCCCCTCTGTTTCAAGGCTAGGATGGGGGGGAGTTATTTCAACTTGTGAAGAATAATTGCAACAGACAGGGATCTGAAGGAGGGTGGGATCATTTCCAGATAAGCCTTTTCGGTTCAATGGCCCGGATTTGCACACTTCCTCGTAACCGAACCAACCAGAATGCTCGACACTACATTAGAATAAAGCCCAAAAATGAGCTTAGATGCTTGTACAAGCTAGAGTTGGACGTTTATAGCGAGTCACCGAGCATATCTTAACTCCCAGGCAGAGCCGAGACTCGTCGAAACCGCCACTAAACTCAATCTCCCGGTGTTGTTATTAGCCAAATAAGGTATCCTTCACTTTGCATTATCATAGCCCGCGTTTAGTTAACGCCAAGCCGAGGTGACCTCCCTAAATAGTTCCCATAATCCGTGCGCTTGGCCGTTCCAAGACTTTAACTAATGCATGTTGCCTCCGCGCCAACCTCCCGCCTCCCAACACTGTCTGTTGCTACACGGAAAAGGTTCTAGAGGTTTCAAATGTGCCAGATGGAGAGGGTCAGACATCCTTCCTTTTTGGATTGATCCGCCGAAGGACATCCGCCCCTTGTCGCTTTGCCATCTTTCTTCAGTTGCCTCTTATTTATAAATCACCACTGCTGATAGAATCTTCTTGGTCTTAGTAGGGCCTGTTATGTTCATCTTTCCTTTTCCGCCCCTAATCTTTTGTTTTTCTTCTCCCATTGTATCGCGTCATTTCTGCTCAAGAGCCTCACCATCATGGGCTGGATTGGTCGAATCAACGATGGCGTGGCCAACAGTCGCGTAGGCCACTGGTTTCAATTGGAGGGATCTGGCCATGTGAGCGAACGCCACCAAAGAAGTATTGCAAAGAGAATCGCACTGACCCAAGGCTGTAGCCCCGCGAGCGACCTGGCTCCCGGTTTACGACTGAGATCCGAGCAGGCATCATCTCCTTCTTCGCAATGGCATATATCTTGGCTGTCAACTCCAGCATTGTCGCGGACAGTGGAGGCACTTGTGTCTGTGACTCGACTCCCGATGACCCCATCTGTGCCGCCAATTCGGACTATCTCCTTTGCAAGAATGAGGTCAAGCGTGATCTAGTCACGGCCACTGCCGCTATCTCTGCTCTGGCCACCTTCTTCCTTGGTGCCCTCGCGAACATGTTAGTCTCGATTGGTAGTGGGGTTGGCTTCGACTATTGGCTGCTAACTTTGTGCACAGGCCCGTCGGTATCAGCTGCGGAATGGGCTTGAACGCTTATCTCGCATACGATGTACGTATTCATGCCTTGAGGTCCTAGATAAACTTTAACGTGGTTTTTATCTAGGTAGTCGGCTTCCATGGCTCTGGATCTGTCCCCTATGAGGTGGCCATGACGGCCATCTTTGTCGAGGGCCTCATCTTCTTCGGTCTCACAATCCTCGGTCTTCGACAATGGCTTGCACGAGCTATCCCGCGTTCAATCAAGCTGGCTACTGGTGCTGGTATCGGTCTCTTCTTGACACTTATCGGCCTTACATACAGTGAAGGCATAGGCCTGATTACTGGCGCTGTTTCGACCCCTGTCGAGCTGGCTGGCTGTTCTCCTGCGGATAAATTGGAGGATGGCACCTGTCCTGGCTCTCACAAGATGCAGAACCCGACTCTTTGGCTTGCTATTTTCTGCGGTGGTATGCTGACGGTCGTTCTCACCATGTTCCGTGTCAAGGGTGCTATTCTCATAGGCATTATTCTCGTGTCTATTTGTTCTTGGCCACGCGGTACCTCTATCACAGCCTTCCCTGATACCCCGGTCGGCGATGACTCTTTCAACTTTTTCAAAAAGGTCGTGGACTTTCATCCTATTACCAGAATTCTTGCCGTGCAAAAGTGGGATATCAGTGCATATAGTGGCCAATTTGGTCGCGCCCTTATCACGTTCCTCTACGTTGATATTCTTGACTGCACAGGTACCCTTTACTCAATGGCTAGATTCTCTAATCTCATAGACGAGAAGACTCAGGATTTCGAAGGATCTGCTACAGCATATCTTGTTGATTCCATCAGTATTACTATCGGGGCTGTTTTTGGTACATCACCTGTGACAGCCTTCATCGAGAGTGGAGCTGGTATTGGCGAAGGGGGGCGAACAGGAATCACAGCTATGATGACTGGCTTTTGCTTCTTTGTCTCGTTATTCTTTGCACCTATCTTTGCCTCTATACCGTCTTGGGCAACAGGCTGTGTCTTGATTCTCATTGGCTCTATGATGATGCAAGCCGTCGTCAATATTAATTGGCGATATATGGGCGATGCTATCCCGGCGTTCTTGACTATCGCTATTATGCCTTTCACGTTTTCAATTGCCGATGGCCTCATTGCCGGTATTTGCAGCTACATCGTTATCCAAGTTCTTATATGGGCTGTTGAGACAGCTTCTATGGGCAAGCTGACTGCAACTAATAAGAAGGACAAAGACCCTTGGACATGGCGTATTCCTGGAGGCATCCTACCAGGTTGGCTTACACGTTTGTTCCAGGGCAAGAAGGACTTTTGGCGCCCCTATGCGGACGAGACCATTGATGGCAATGTAGGTGTCAACTCTCATGAGATGAGCCCTATTAGACACAATGCTGACTGGGTCAAGCCTGGTGAGCCTTTACCTCATGTGGTAACTGAAATTTACGCTGGAAATAATAAGGAATAAGCCGGGGTATATTTCGTGGGCTGAAGCTGGTTTATTGACCTGGGAAGGCGGCATTCTTTATATACATGTTAGGTGCGACAGATGCATGGAAATCACACAGCGTTGCCGCATTCGACCCCGTTTTCTGGCTGCGTCATTGCAACATCTACAGACTGCTTCACTCGTGGTATTGCTCCAACCCAGGCAACTGGTTTCACCAGAAACCATGGTAAGTATCGAAGGACAGCCTCAGAAAGATCTTGTTCCCTTCCATCCCTCAGCTGAACCCGATGAGTACTTCAATTCGTTTAATTCCAACTTGAACAATTTCAACGAATTCTGGCCTCCAAATAATAGTTGCGCGAAGGTTGTTAGACAGAACGCCCGGATTGGACGATGCTGATAAAAGCTTGCGAAGGCAGAGCAGATGAGCCTGCAATAGGCTAAGTGGCTTCGATTTTCAACCATTTGGCCAATAGTATGTGCCCACGATACGTCGGATGTAGATTAGAGGCGCAATATTGGCTGGTTACTCACTGTAATTACGGGGCAAAATCGACTGATCACAGCTGGCTGAGCTGGGGCTGTGTCTGATTTCACAATCCCCTCCTCATTTATGGATGTGTACCTTTTGTAGCTACAATAATTACCTTTTCTCCATCGAGCAACAAAATTCTACGTGGGCGCAATTCACTCTAACCCTCATCGCGCTCCCCAGCAGCCTCGTTTTACGACGCCAGGGTGCATATCTAAGATGGATAATTGGCATACAGCACAATGCACAAAGCCCGACATTGCCGTCTTTCCTAGACTTGATGTTCCAGCTTGTATGAACTGCGGAGAAATTTGCCCATCTTATAGAGCAGAGAACAAACACAAGGATGAGCTTCAGATTCCATCAGCAGGCAGGCAGTCTGCTATGCAATTGAACTGGCCGCCATCTATGTCATATCAGAACTACGCTTACTCCGATGATCCTGCGACGGCTTGTTGCACAAGGCTCTATTTTCACTGGTCAACCAAGAATGGTACGGTAAGGAAACAGACAAGCGCGCGCCTTGCTCTTCCATTCTTGAGGCAGCCCTAAATCCATGTTCGCAAGTAAGCAAGACCTCATATGAGTCCCTTGATGGTACCAAGATACGTGTTTTGCAACTGCATAAAGGGCACTTTGGGGATTGCTTGCATGGAGACTTTGAAACTGTGAGCCTTCAGAATCGAGACGCAGAGTCAGATGAGGCTGAAGCGATAACTTCAGATGGGAGGGAAAATGCTACACTTGATGAAGCAGTTTCATATACCTGGGCCATGGGGAATGGTAAACGGGAAAAGGACCGCGCGATATTCATCGGAAACCGTTGGGACATACTTCCAATTACTGAGAATTGCTAAGAAGCCTTGCAAAATTGTCGATTTGATGACCGAGATAGGCGCCTATTGGTTGATGCAATCTGTATCAACCAGTCGAACATTTCTGAAAGGACTCACCAAGTCGGCATGATGAGACATATCTACTCAACTGCTAGCCGCGTTCTGATATACCTGGGAATGGATGGTAAGGGGGCAGCTTCGAACTTACGCATAATCCCGAGATTCTCAGTGACAACGCATATTTCTCCCGTATATGGGTCGTCCAAGAAATCGCCTCTGCGAAAGAGGCACTCGTTTTATATCAACGTCAAGCCATGCGCTGGAGCTTTTTCCACAGGAACTTGCAGGGCTTATCTAGTAAGAGATGGATGCGGCGCTTTGGTTCCTCATGGCAGATCGATGATGCTCGTGGCTTCTTGACCCTGCTAGGGGATACGCGGAACTGCAATGCTTCTGACCCAAGGGACAAGGTCTTTGCCTTACTTGGGCTCTGGGAGAAGCCGATAGAGCCAGACTACACGCTATCACCTCAAGCTGTGTATACAGGATTGGCATCCACTCTTATAAAGGATAAAAAAATGGAAAGTGGCAGCACAGCTACTTGATATGGCGAGCCATGACTGCTCGATGCCTGGACTCCCATCGTGGGTTCCTGATTGGAGTCAAAAGACTCAACGGTCGTACCAACGAAAGTGGAGCAGTAGCGTTCTCTTTGGCTCATTCCTCAAGACTCAGTCAAAAGATGATGGTAGATTTCGGGTCCATGGCCAAACCGGCTCTTTGTGTATTCTGGCCGCAGAGATCGACATAATGGCCCCATACCTCTCCCGCGGGTTCCAGTCGACCACCGATGGGACGGTTACCGTGGAGGCCGGGTGTTTTAAGGTCTCGCTAGCCCCTGAGGTGCTGCGGATATGCGAACCTAACGATCGTATCTTCCGCCTTTCTGACTACAGATTCTGTCTAATCATTCGGAAGAAAGCCAACCCCGACGTCTACACCTTTATAGGGCTTTGTGTATACTCGAACGCAACGAACAATCAACAAGAAGTTGATGCTCATAAATATTTTCTGGACTGGACTTGGCTCTTATCACTAGGGCAAAAAGAGCCCTGGGCGGAGTTTTCTACATGGACGGACGCCCAGGTCTGTTGGTTAGCTCTCCGAAAGCAGAAGAAACTAGAATCTCGGCTCTTTCTTCAGAGGATTGTCAGAAAAGCCCAATTCCTGCAAAATATGAGTAACCTGGTCAAAGAAGCGCAACAGGCTCTGAGCAATGACAGCAGAGACAAAGAGCTATTAGAGGACTTTTTCAAGCGTCAATGGAAGAAGAGCTATCAGAAATGGCAGGAAGAAGACCAAAAGATAGTCGTGGATCACCAAGCATACAGTGTCTCGATCAGAAAATGTCTTCCAGGCTATAGTAGGCTGGAACCATTGCAAGACACTACCCAATCACCACTGGGACAGTCAATGTGGCTTCCAGAAAAGGTCTTCGAGTTTCTATTTGCAGATAGTGAGACCATTACTCAACCAATGCAGTCTGAGGGTAGGAATTGGGAAAAGTTCGTTGACCATGGTCAGCCGTACAGTTGCGGCAGGCCTTTAGTCCAAGGTTGGAGACAGGAGATGGAGTCATGGAAGGTTGTAGAGCAGTATGTTTCGAAATCCGAGTGGCATATGAGTTGCATCAAAATGTATCGCTTGCGTGGATCGAAAACAGAGGAGGACGTGTATAAGGAAATTGTTATTATTTAGATACCTGCTCAGGTAAATTGATTCCGAATCATTGAAGGTGAGAGACTGCGAGGCTCTGCAATTTGTTCGTATTCTGAGTCGTTGATTCTGAGTCGCGGTGTCTGAGTCGACCATGGAGACAGTCGTGAGATGGAAGTCGCATGCGCCGTTATAAGCCATAAATGAAACGTGGCTGGCACCTTAATATCATCCCGATAGCTAGAAAAGTCAAATATAAGCATGATCTACCCAACATGCGATCTTATTCATGCCCACATCAACTAACTCGTGCATCATTATAATTCCACAAATGAACACCTTCCGCCCAGCAGCGGGGGTATTACCTTAACCTAATTAGCACTCGGGACAAGACGTTCTGCTGCTGTCAACCGGGGCCTGGCCTGATCTCCATGGTTAAATTGTACTCACATTCCCTATTGGCCAGTACCCCGGAGTGACCTCGACAACAGCCGGCCTTGTGGCTAATGAACCTGGTTTTGCGGGGCCTGATGCGACGCTGCGATGATCATACCCCGTCTCGTCGACCAAAATGTCCCACTTAGATGAACCACGATAGTGCCTAAACGTAAATTTCTCGAATGTTGATCTCTGAATTTACCCGGTGCTTGTGTATAAGATGCAAATTATTTAGCTCACAGCACTGAGGTATCAGCTTAATTGGCTTGAGTCTCTAGGTATGAAGGTCTCGCAGGTGTACCTATCGTTGCTGGGCCTGCTGCCGGCGGTAGCAGGTCTCGGTCAACAGTCCATTGTCGCGTTCAACAAGTCAGATGACGCTTTTCAACTCTTCGGTGGAGATGCTGGGTCTGGTCAGATTCGTGTCTCCAAGGACGAGTACTGGGGCGTCATCCGCGCTGCCGGTGATCTCGCCGTCGACTTTGGCCGTGTTACTGGCACGAACTTCACCCTGAGCAATGGCAAGAAGAAAGCATCCCCAGCCAAGTATAAGTTTAAGCCTGTGGATGTCAAGAACAACACACATGTGAGTGCTTCCTAACCTTCAGAGATCTCCACTAAGAATGTAGTACCGTACCCTTGACGAGCAGCACTTCTCTGGACCAAACTACTCAGACCCCAACGCTGGCAACACCAAGATCATCGTTGGTACAATTGGCCACTCTGAGCTCATTGACAAGCTCATCAAAGATGGTTCACTCGGTGTTAGCAAGATCAAAGGCAAATGGGAGTCTTTCGTCAGCCAGCTTGTCAAAGATCCCATCAAGGGCACTGCCGAAGCCCTGGTCATTGCCGGAAGTGATCCCAGAGGCACAATCTACGGCATTTACGACATCAGCGAGCAGATTGGCGTGAGTCCTTGGTATTGGTGGGCAGATGTTCCTATCCGAAAGCGAGATGAGATCTTTGTGCTCGCCAAGCCCAAGGTTCAGAAGTCTCCTTCCGTCAAGTACCGAGGTATCTTCCTCAACGATGAGCAGCCCGGTCTTTCAAGCTGGGTCGGGTGAGTCATCTCAGTTCAATGACAGAAATTACCACTGACAGACATAGTTCACGCTGGGACCCAACCTGGAACAACAAGGCTCCCTACAACCACGAGTTTTACGCCCTCGTCTCGGAACTGCTACTCCGTCTTCGAGCCAACTACCTCTGGCCCACTGTCTGGGGCAGCATGGTCTACATCGATGATCCTCTCAACCAGCCACTTCTCGACGCTTATGAGATTGTTCTCGGTGGATCTCACACTGAGCCCATGATGCGAGCACAGAACGAGTTCCGAACGTTCTACGAGGGTGATTGGCAGTACAAGACCAACAACGAGACCATCGATGAGTACTTCCGCTATGGTGTCTCTCGAGCCAAGCCGTATGCCAGAAATAGTCTTTGGACTATGGCCATGCGAGGAACTGGCGACACAGCCATCGAAGGCGATCTCGGCATTGACGGGATTGTTGAGATGCTGGAGACTCTTGTTGACAACCAGCGAGAGATCCTCAAGGAAGGTCTCAAGGTTAAGAACTTGACTGATGTACCGTCATTGTGGTGTCTCTACAAGGAGGTTCAGTCTTACCAAGAGCGCGGTCTTGTTGTTCCCGAGGATATCACCCTTCTCTGGGCTGACGACAACTGGGGCAACATCCGCCGTCTACCTCTCGCGAACGAGACAGATCGCTCTGGTGGTGCCGGTGTGTACTATCATTTCGACTACGTCGGTGATCCCAGAAACTACAAGTGGATCAACACCATTCAACTCGAAAAGACCACCGAGCAGATGACTCTCGCCTACCACCGAAACGCCCGTCGCATTTGGATCGTCAACGTAGGTGATCTCAAGCCAAAGGAGATTCCCATCAGCCACTTCATGGATCTCGCCTATGATGTCGAGAAGTGGGAGAAGGAAGGCACAACAAAGTGGGTTGAAGCCTGGGTTGAGCGCGAGTTTGGCAGCGAACACGTCGAGGCTATCACGGACATCATGACGCGCTATGGCATGTACGCTGCCCGTCGCAAGTTCGAGCTGCTGGAACCCCAAGTCTACTCCGTGATCAACTATCACGAAACCGAGGCCATTCTTGAGCAGTGGGCTACTTTGAGGGAGGATACACAGGCTGTTTACGACAAGCTTGATTCAGAGTATCAGCCTGCATTCTTCGAGATGTTGCTCCACCCTGTTCTCGGTGGTGAGATTGTGAATAAGATCCAGATCTACGGTGCTAGGAATCAGTTGTACGCGGGACAGAAGCGTAACTCTGCTAATGATGTTATCTGGAAGTCTGTGGATTTGATGTACAAGGACTCGAACCTGACGCAGCGATGGAATGAGTTGCTCGATGGCAAGTGGGCACACATGCTCGATCGTAAGTCCTTAACTCTATCTGATGTGAACTTCCCTGACCTATGTAGAAACTCACCTCGGATACGACGGATACTGGCAACAGCCCATGAGAAACACCCTTCCCGATCTCCGCTTCGTCCAAGATGTCTGGCCATCGCTTGGTGGCCAATACGGTGTTGGTGTCGAGGGCTCAAACGCCACTATCCAGGGCGACAGCCGCTGGCACTCTCTGTCCTCCAGCAGCCTCGAACTTCCTCCCCTGGAACCCCACGGCGCCCAGTCCCGATACTTTGACGTCTTCCACCGTGGAAACAAGGGCTGCAACTGGCGCGCAGCACCATGGGAAGACTTTGTCCAGCTGTCGCAATACAATGGTACAGTTGGTGGTGATAACGGTACTGATAGCCGTGTTTACATCACAGTTGATTGGGATAATGCTCCTCAGGCACCTAACACGACACAAGTCATGATCAATATCACGAGTGATTGCCGTGGCTTTGAGAAGTATGCGGGTGAAGAGCCGAAGCTTGTTGTGACGGTAATCAACCGAGAGGTTCCTGATAGCTTCAAAAGGGGATTCGTTGAGTCTGATGGACATGTCTCTATCGAGGCATCGCACTATCAAATGGTTCAAGAAGGTGACTCGGATGACTCTTCGCTCGAGTATCATACCATCAAGAACTACGGCCGTACTCTCGCTGGCATGGGCTTGTACCCTCTCAACACCGAAAAGCTCAAGGTTGGCGAGGGTCCTGCTCTGGAATACGACATGTATCTCTTCAGCAACAACTCAGCCGTCAACGTGACGGTCTTCATGTCCCCAGGCGCCAACTACCTCGGCGACAGCAACCCCCTTCAGTACGGCATCACCCTCTTCCCAGCGGATAAGGAGCAACCCGATCCAAAGATCGTTACGCCTATTGGTCCTAACAAGGGAACTAACATGCCCGATGGCTGGGGTTACGCTGTTGGTAACGCTGTTTGGGGCTTGTACGGAAACTACACTACTACGGCGTTCAATGTTCCCAGGGAGGGTGCTTATAAGCTGAGAATCTGGGCTCTTCTGCCTAATATCTTGATCCAGAAGATTGTGGCTGATCTTGGTGGTGTTAGACAATCTTATCTTGGCCCGCCTGAGAGTTTCCTGTTGGGACGGGATGAGGTGGGCAAGTATAACGGTACCTCGTTTGTGAGCACGCCAGGTATCGTTGGAGGAACTTTAGATAAGGAGTAATAAGCTATAGAGACAAGAGGCTGTAGTAGTAAAGATAATCTCAAATCTATTTCGACTGTACAGTGATTTGTACGTGCGTTTGCCTATGAAGTTGAACGAAGCCAAGGATGATTGATGAGATCACTTGTTGAAGGGCGATCAACCGGGTCGTACTGGAATATCCACCGCAACAGCTCTAATATCTCCTTGACTTCCGCCTCGTCAATGTCACCTGGTCTCTCTGCCATAAACTGGTCCTTGAGCGAAAGGAATTCGCCAAGATATGCGAGCGGAGGACCATCGCTTTCCTCGTCTGTCCCATCGCCCGACCCCATGTCTTCATCGCCACTGACATAGTCGTCGTCTGGAGGCTTAACTTCTAGCCTATTTCCACTTGTATCAAAGTATTGATCTGCTCGACGCCACTTCTCAACTAGTGGTTTGGGTAGTGGCCCGATGACCTCCCAGAGCTGAATGAGATGCTCATCATTCGAGGTCTCATCGTAGTCCTCTCCCTCAAGAGATTGGATTGCTACGAACAGAGGCCGGCCAGTGATCATCTCAAATACAAGACAGCCAAAGGCCCATATATCAATACCTTTACCCAGGTGTTCATCAAGAATCGTCTCTGGGGCTCGCAGGGCAACCGGTGTGATAGCCTTAGCACCCATTATATGATCTTCTTCAACGAATGCTGCAAAGATCAGTTCACATCCTTGATATTCGACCTTTCCAGATTGGGTACTTACCACCGCCCAAATCACTGAGCTTCACAAGAGGATGGAGGCCATACGAGAAGTAGTCACTCAAAGGCCGAGGCTCCAGAAGATATGACGGGGCCCAAAGATCTTGCTTCCCATCTTTACGGTTGAGAGGCTGGGCATCACTTTCAGGCTGCTTCAGGTTCATCTCTGTACTCAGAGTGACCTCCAGTTTCTCTACACAAGTAAGGATGTTACCAGGATGTAGATCGCCGTGAATAACGCCGTGTTCGTGAAGGAAGTGTAGCGCATGGATAGTGTCCCATAGCGCTTCCTTTGCGAAGGACTTTGTGAACCTTCTCTCCCAAGGCTCGCCAATCTGAAACTCTGGCCTTATCTTGAGAAGAGTTGTCAAGTTTGGACCCATGGTCTCAAAAACAAGGCCATCATGTTCCCCATTGGGACCCTTGATCCTAATCGTGCCATGAAGAAGTACGAGAAATGGGGATTCGTCTTGGAGGTGAGATCTATAAATAGAAACCTCTTTGCTTGTATCGTCTGTCTGAGTTGCAAGAGTGATCTTCAAAGACACATAGCGGTTCATCCTAGTGAACAGTGTCAGTAAGTTATAATATTAATGCGATAACGACGTACTTCGTATCAACTACAAGCCAGACTGTGGAGTATTGGCCCCATCCTACCTTACGAATAATACGGTAGCGTTCTTGTATCACATCACGAAGGTGAACGGGGTGATAGCCGCCTGGATGATAGGCTTCACCCCATTCACAAGCAGTCCCGTTCGTCGCGAATCGGAAGTCCTCGTCTTCCCAAGGGGGCTTGTTAGGCGGCGTAGGAGGGCGAGAGGACATATTGCGCGATACAGGACATAGATAAGGTGCGTAAGGATTCTTACTAAGATTCAAGGATCCTAAATTGTAACTTTGTTGAGGCGCATTGAAGCGGGGTTATCTGCTAACCAGCCAATCGCTTGCGTATTCACTGGCCAATCGCTTCCGTACTTTGTATATGCAGGCTAATCGCGATGTCAGCACACGTAATTAAGCCAACGACTTCTTTCACTGTGTTATTAAAATGGGCAATGTTGAAGAAAGTCAACACAACTTTAACAATTATAATGGCCCTCTTATTAGATCCACGTAATCTATGTTAGATCTCCCTCATAGGCTGAAACAAAAGAGGTTGTAGGAATTGCAATATAATTGAACGAGTTTGTTCAGCTACTTAATTACCCTGCGACACTTCTATCTTCCCCCATCACATCAGCCAAATACCTTTCCCCACAAAAGACCCAACAGGCCTGACGTTTTATAACTCTTATGCACGGCTCCCTTCCCCTCAATCTTTGCCCTGACATTGTCCCAAACCTGCTCCAAGTCTGGCCTATCACTAGCCCCTCCTATATTCATCGCACTCGGAACAATCGCCCACTTCTCCAATACTGCTCTTCCCTGTCCCGTCACATCTCCTCCTTTGCCCCCTCGCAGGACCAAGACCCCCGGCTGTGCCATCCCATGCTCATAGCCCTTCCTCTCGGTCACCGCTATCTCCAGCTCATACCTTTCTTTCACTAATTCCACGAGTGTATTTTTAGTATCAACGATAGCATCACCGGAATAGCCGGTGAGCTTGCGCATTTCAGGGAGGAAAGAAGCCGGTTCAGCGGTGATGATGAGTGTTTTGCCGCCGAGTGAGGATATAGAAGGGGATAGTCCTTGGAGGGTCTGGAGATAGGCACGGCAGAAAGGACACCAATGGCCGCGGTAAACTGACAAGTCTTAGCATAAGCGGGAAGGCAGAGTATAATAGGACGATAGAGCAAAGATAACACAGGGTTGCATGGAATGAGTAGAAGGTTAACTTACAAACGACAAAGAGAATCGAGGACTCTGAGAGCAAGGTATTAAATTCCTCAACAGGTGTATGAGTAGCCATTGTGAAATGCTTCGTTGTTTAGCTGTAACTTGGAGAAACGAGACGAAAAGGTTTCCAAGACTTATAAACCAGACCATGTCGAATTATATACCTGCTTATCAGACGAGACATTCGCTGTAATATTATTAAATTACAAATTCTGTTTGGACCAAGACAACTCGGATCAAACGGCAAAACGGTCGGTCAGATTCCGTCAGCATTGGTCAGCTCTGCTTATCCTTTGTCAGTAGACATAAGCTCCCACAATAACCAACGAGGGATATGCAAGATTGGGTGGTTCTGCGGGGTACTGTACTACTCTTTCCTTATCACATGCGACTTTCTGGGCGATTCGTGAAGATATCAAGTTACCGCACTTCCGAAAGCAAATAAAGCAAACCCCCATGGTATCAAATATTTAATGTATATAATGCATGCTTGTTCATACACTTCTTCATTAGCCGTTCTATACTAACAGCCTGGAACTCACTTGCTCAGTCACCAAAGCTACCCAGGCTGGTGCCAGTCATGATGCATAATTAGTACAAAGTGACAGCTCAGAATCACGCCGCAAAATCCGAACTTTCACTTCCTCATCTTTATCTATCACTAACATCGCCCGTCCAATCACTAAAACCGCTTCTAAGACGGCACCGACAAACCTTTCTGCCCTTTTCACCCGCCATCACGAGGACCTCTAAGAATGGCGATTATAACGAAACATTGCGACTTCCTGGTAATTGGAGGTGGCAGTGGAGGTCTTGCTTCCGCTCGGAGAGCGAGCGGACGGTATGGTGCAAAGGTTATTGTAGTAGAGGCAAAGCGATTAGGGGGGACTTGTGTCAACGTTGGGTAATTATGCCGCTTCTTGAGAGACTACTCAATTACTGACCGACGCAGATGCATACCGAAGAAGATCACCTGGAATGCAGCAAACTTGGCACAAAGTATGCGCGACGCCGAATCATACGGCTTCTCTGTCGAGCAGAAGGCGCCTTTCGATTGGGCGAGCTTCAAAACGAAGCGAGATAGAGTCATTAAGAACCTGAACAATATACACGAGCGCAACCTCAAAAATGATGGCGTTGAATATATTCACGGCCGAGCTCGCCTTGTAGGCAAGACCGAGTCCATCATAGAGCTTAATGACGGCACCGAGATCGAAGTTAACGCAAGGAAAGTCCTGCTTGCGACTGGTGGACACCCCACAGTTCCTCAAGGCATTCCCGGAGCCGAATATGGTATTAATAGCGATGGTTTCTTCGAGCTCGACCATCAGCCTAAGAATATAGCACTGGTAGGAGCCGGTTATATTGCTGTGGAGTTTGCCGGAATGCTTAATGCCTTGGGAACAGAGACACATCTTTTCATTAGGCATGACAAGTTCCTACGAAGCTTCGATGAGATGATCCAAGATGGTATTCTTTCAGAGTACGAGCGCGTTGGCATACACATTCACAAGAAAAGTAAGATCGAGAGAGTCACAAAGACAGGGAAGCTTACTCTCCACTACTCTGACTCAAATGGTCAGGGCAAGCTCGAGGAGCTGGATACTCTCATTTGGGCCATCGGCCGAACACCAGAAGTGGAAGGTCTTGGCCTGGACGCTATAGGCATCAAGCAGAATGAGAGGGGTCAAATAATCACCGACGAGTACCAGAACACCAACGTAGAGAACATCTACTCCCTCGGCGATGTAGTCGGCAAGATCGAACTTACTCCAGTCGCAATCGCCGCCGGCCGAAAGCTTAGCGATCGGCTCTTCGGCGGTGAACAATTCAACAAAAGTAAGCTGGACTACAACCTCATTCCATCCGTCGTCTTTGCCCATCCTGAGGTCGGCACCATTGGCTTGACGCAAGCAGAGGCCGAAGACAAATACGGGAGGGATAACATCAAGATCTATAAGTCCTCCTTCACGGCGACTTATTATGCTATAATGGAGGATAAGGGGCCCTCCAAGTATAAGCTCATTTGCCAGGGGAAGGACGAAAAGATCGTGGGACTGCATATTTTGGGCTTGGGGAGTGGAGAGATATTGCAAGGGTTTGGGGTCGCGATTAAGATGGGGGCTACGAAGAGGGATTTTGATAGCTGCGTTGCGATTCATCCGACAAGTGCAGAGGAGCTGGTTACACTCAATTAGATAGCTATCATAAGAAATGAACATATGAAGACGCTGAATCGATCAAAAGCTATGCGACAGAAAGGGATATATGAAAAAAATAGCTTTTCCTTCTGTAACTGTTCAAGGCAATTGAGGAAGCACTAATATGTAAGTACCTATTGGGATCGGTCAATCTGAACTCCCTCAATATTGGATCTCTTATAAGAAGCTGTCACACGCCTTACAACACTGCTGGAGACTCATGAGCTGATTCACAAAATTTTGTTTGTTGGCATCATACGTGCCAGTGTGTGACCTTATTGAAGACCTGAATACGGAAGCGATTGGTGGGTTTTACGAGAGTGATAGGCTGGTTTGTACGAGGATTGGCTAGTTCTATTCGGCTCAAGTAGTGCTAGCGCTAGACTAATTGCCCACATACTGGCTGGAGATAGAGTGCATTGTGATATAAGTCCCGAAAACATACTTCTCACTCGTCATGCTTATATCCCAATCGCTCCTTGTTTAACTGACGTCGAGCCTTTCGCTGGTGGCTCCCAAGACTAGATCCCATGCTGGCGCAACCATCGTCGCTGTACAAAATATCAACGACCCATTGTTTATGGTTCTCAGTGTCGACAACCACGGTGTCGGATGGATAGACCATGCTGGGAAGCTCAATGTCGAAATTGTCCGTGATTTCGTAGTAGGACTGCCCATTAGTGACGGGACCAACTTGGCCCCGGAGGGCAAAGAGAAGCCCGCCATCGAGGGGCTTTTGGACAAAGGCAATGTCTTTGGTGATGTCGACGTGTGTGCCGGAGGCATAGAGAAGTAAAGAGTTGGCGTCACTGTCGTAGCAGGCGGTGATGGTGTTGGCAGGAATCAGCTGCGTGTTGCTGAGAGGTGTAGTTGCGGCTGCCATGGCTGAGAAGAATGGTAGGGCTGCAAGGGCCTGGATGAAGGAATGAACGGGGCTGTTGAAATTGGCCATTGTTGCGAGTTTGAGGGTATTGCGAGCTTTGAATGTATCGTGGGCTTGAGATGTTGTGATAATGGAGATGGAAAGTGAGACCTATAGATGGAATTACTGGCCTTTTTAAACCTACAGTTTGTACAGACTGAATATATTAAATCATCGATCCTGGGGAATCACCCGAGCCTGTTGTGGAAAGAAACATTTAATAAAATGCATAGTAAAGGTTGATAGTGCAAGTTAATAAATCTAGTGCTTATCTGTAGAACTTCAACCACGGAAAGCTCCTTGCCACGGCTGAACATCAATAATAGCACTTCCATTTTCGCAATGGCATTAGCCGTTGAAGCGGCAATCCGGATCCTGAGTCAACAATTAGCTTTAACTCAGCCTCCCTAAGCCCTGCGCATGAGCGGCACGACCCGATATACCGTAGAACCCAACGTACCTCGCCATTAGAGACAGATGCAGATCTACGCACCAGGTGCAAAGGACCGCCCAGTACCTGCAGTAGAGAGCAAACGTCGTTCCATCTAAGTAAGACTCAAGACTACCATTCTGAGCATATGGTATGCATCTTAGGATGCCAATCTGGACAGCGTATAGATCTTGACTGCGTGTTTCTGATACCATTGTAGACCCCCAAACTATCACATCTGGGCATCTGCAGAGCGCTGTAATTCACTTTACTTATTACGGCCATCGCCGATACTTTCTTGTAGTGTTCTAGACCTCGGCGGTGGGCAATTTGCGACGGCGTATCCCATAGTGCCACAGAAAGATTACCCCGCCTCCACCATCACAGCTCTCAGCCACCGAAGCCCCACTACCTTTAGGCCATTATGAAACAACAAACCAATACATGTCGTTTCTCGCCCTTTCCGCTCAAACCGCCAGATTCGTAATCAGGCCACGGAACCCTTGAAACATCAACCGGCCTGACCTCCCGTCATAGCTCAAGTAGGAGCAGAGACGGCAAGGCTAGGCTAGTATTCGTCAGCGCTTTTGAACAACTGACTGCCGTTACTCCGATGGAAGTCGATGTACGCACCAAAAAGAAACGGCGCGCGAGCAGACCAAAAGCTCGTACAGGATGTACAGCTTGCAAGTAAGGCCTGCTACCATTTTTACACTAGGACAATAGGGGACATCCAGAGCGCTAATCCCGAAGCTAGGAGCCGGCGCGTCAAATGCGATGAGACAAAGCCAAAATGTGATCGGTAAGCAATCGAGGAGTGACTTGTTTGAGATGATAGGCTTCAAAGATTATTACTCACACTTATTATAGATGTGAAGAATACGGATCATTCTGCGAGTATCAACTGCCGCGACCACAAGATGCGGCAATCAAGGTTAAAGATCGTGACAGGGACCTCATTCCTATCCCACCTCGGCATCCGCCACAGCTCATATCTAGCCCTTCAGATCCTCTTTGCTGCGACGAGGTAGAAGCCCGGTATTTTCGAATATTTCACGAGAAGCTAGCCTTCGATCTCAGTGGTTATTTTGAAGCTCCCTTTTGGACTCGGCTAATACCGCAACAATGTCATCACAATCCGGGGATAAAACACGCAATCCTGGCTCTTAGCGCTCTCTACAAATCCGCATTATCATCCCGGTCTCATACGGTGAATTTAAACGATGAGCATTATAGCTTTGCTTTGGTACAGCAGAGGCAAGCCATTAGATCGCTGCGCAACGATCTGTCTAGTGGACAACCTCAGATGAGGCTTGCGCTTGTAGCGAGCCTACTATTTTCATGCTTTGAGAGTTTCCATGGGGACTGGGAGACTGCGACGCAACAGGTATACAACGGCTTTAATATCTTGAAGCGTCTCAGCGAAGATGATAGACGACAAGCGACCAATAGCCTTGCTGGTATTGATCTTGACGTTGGACTCACTTTGCGACGCCTCGAGCTGCAAATATTGTCATTTCTTGCTATGACCCCAACGTCGGAGCATCCCAACGACCGGAGTCCCGAGGAACTTGTCCTACATCTGCCAGATCAGTTTACTACCTTCAACGAAGCTTTCGCGGCAGTAACAAAACTTGCTGTTTCCATTCTTCGACATGCCAAGATATCAGCTCGGGGCGGAAATGATTCAGGCCATCAGGAATTTCTTGCACGGCAAAAACAGCACCTCCAAAGATTAATGGATCAATGGGGAAAGGCATTCGAACCTATGTTTCTCGAAGCATGCCGGAGCACTGTTGGCAGAGAGTATCTTGGAGTCCTCCAAGTCCGCATATGTGCCTGGAAATGCGAAATATTGATTGCAACGAGCATGTCAGACACAGAAGCCGTCTATGATAATTTCACAGCTCAATTTCAGAGGATGACACATTTTGCGCGATATGTACTCCAGAAGGACCAGGAGCTTCGGGACTCGGATGGTCCGAGATTGCAATATGGCATGGGTCTGATAATGGCGCTGTTCTTTACAGCTACGAGATGCCGGAACTTCTTTGTGCGTAGAGAGGCTATCGCTATACTCCGGGAGTGGCCTTGCACCAATGGCATTTGGCACAGTTTGCAGGCAGCAACGGTTGCAGAGTGGATAGTTAGCATCGAGGAGGAGCGCTGTAGTGGATTGGAGTTCGTTCCGTTAGAGTGTCGGGTTAAGCTGCAGAGTTTGACAGTGGTCTTGAAGAAGGGTGTGATTGTTGTGGAATGTATGCAGTGGTCTGCTGATGGTAACTTGGAACTCCGAAAAGCAAACCTTACTTGGCCTTGATAGATTTGCACATTTTTCTGGTGAGAGACAGAAGATTAATGCAAAACTCTACAACAGTTTAAGTTTATCATACTTGATGAATGTACGGAACAGCCCCTCATTTCTAACTTTACCTACAAGTATAAAATCGCCATCTCCCCCGGGCGCACTTTTTCTTTCATTCACACATTCGTAGACCTTTTTACTCTCGATAATTCTAAGTCCTGCCTGCTGATTTAAGGTCTCAGCCACAAGTGTCACCAATAACCCTTGCCATGCTGCCTCATCCTCACTACAAATAACTCCATCTTGCCCAAGATCACCTGCGACATGGAGAGACCGCGTGTCATTTCCGGTTTCAAACGGGTCGCATGGCCCGAACTTCGTCGATTGCCTCTAACAACCTTAACGTTAGGACTGCCCGCGGGTATCCAGCAAGTGCGTCGTGACATTGAACGCGAAGCCTTCTCAATCATGAAGAAGCATGGTCTGCAGTTTGAAGATGAGAAAGACGACTATCGTCCTGAAATGGAAATTCGAGGTGTACCCGAGAAGTCTAGCACCGGTGTACCAACCATTCTCATATTAGCACCATGGTCAACTGAGAAGCGACGTGATTGGGAAACAGCTGCACAGGAAATGGCTTCGTTTTTGGCTGATCTATCAAAGGTCTGCTCATTCAGCGAAACCGACATTCATGTGGAAATAACGGCCCCCGAACTGGTGCACAGAACCTACTACACCAATATCGACGACCCTGTCTTTCAAAGTGCTTGGGAATGCCTGGGCAGTACTATTTTCAACCGCTTACAGTCGCTGAGAGCAACCCAAGGCCACACCACGTGCCTCTCTCTCCAGAAGTACGGGACGAACGATGTTCTTGACAACAACCCGCCTACAGTATATATATCGGTTAGCTATGACTCTGATGAGACCCAATGGTATGAAGTCGTTACAGAGGTCAAGGAAACTCTTGATGCAGCCGGATGGAGCGATGTCCAAGTCCATATCGAGCATAACGAGGGCATGATTGGTTATTTTGACAACTATACCAGCCCCACAATAGAGCAAAGGAATCGTGGCTACAGGCTGAAGAAACGCACTGAAGATGAGTATTACTCAACCGTCCATATTGGAGACGACTTCGGCGCTGCACGTGATATCAAGCGGACCGATGGGGTGCAACTGAGTCCCACAAATGGCACTATTGGCTGCTTCGTGCAACTAAAAACTTCTGACCCTGAATCGACTTGGCAGACCTTCATCCTTACATCTTATCAAGCGGTCCGAGCTGCCTTTGATGGCTTCACCGTGACGCCAAATGGTACAGATCCTAGCGTTGCACCTGCAACACCCAACAGCGGCCTCTGGACGGTCGACTCGGTTGGGTATACACCAAATTCTGCGGCCAAGCCTACAGCCTTTGAAAGCCCCTCTCGATCGAAGCATGATTTTAACATTCGAGTTATTGACAAAGATGTCGCTTGTCTTACGAACCGTATCCAGGGTTGGGAGAAAAAGGATCGGCCTACGAAGGAAAGACAACTCCAGACCGTAATCGCTTTCAGGGGGAGAATAGCGGCTTTGAGAGATGAAAGGAAACAGAAGACCGAGTTCTTTGAAGCTAACAAGCAGACCCTCGGAAGATTATATGCCGCCTCAGGATTCAGGCGAAGAGTTGTAGGCAGAAGAATGGACTGGGCACTGATTGAGGTCGATTGGCCATGGCATGATCGTCTTCCGGGACACGAAGAATGGAAGTCTTCCATTTCTAGATTCACAGACACGCCTTATATGACCTATGGGATGCAACTTGAAGAGCAAACTCGGTCTATTGAGGCATTGAGTGGACTTGCTTGGTCAAGCGGCACATTCGACGTTTATAAGATTGGAACAAGCGGGGGCCCGATGGTTGGATCCCTTCTTTGCACAAACAACCTTGTCACTATAAGAGACGACCAGTACATGAATCCCTCACCAACAGAGGAGATGGCTTTTGAACCAAAACGCTACGTTTATGCGAGTGGGCGTGGATTCTGTGCCCCTGGGGATTCAGGGTCTGTTGTGTTTGATGAAGATGGAGGTATTGTTGGTCTTATGATTGGCGGGCACCATAATAACAACTCATACAATCATGGGTATGGGTATGTGAATCCTATTGAGTACGTTTTCAAGGATATTAAGGACCTTTTGAAAGGACATGTTGTCGATATTCGGATAGCAGAGCTCTAAAGGATATCTATCTCCTTTCTATTAGCCGCTTATCATCAATGAAGATACAATTTTAATCATTCGATCCAATTTTCAATTGCTATGCTATAGGTACTTCAGGTCAAGGCCACGGCTTTGCATACGTTCAAAGAAATAATACAGAAGTTCAGTCGAAAACGTATGACACACGGGAAACTTGTACTGTCAAGTCTAATGTATAGGCACACAGTGTTCATACAATGATTTCCGGGAGTCCAATATAGCCTATAACTATTGACACAGTATAAGAACTATTGCATCAGCCAAAAGTACTCTTTGTCAGTACCGTCTGTAAGAGAATGCTGGAAAGGCTCCAGGCACTCAAGGAGCTATGTAGTGCCGTGTGAGCGCAAACTGGAAGCGAACTCAATATACTCGAGCTTGAAACAACTGTACGGCTGTATCGGCGTGGCATGCCAATAACCGAATTAACTACTTCTCAGATCAGGTATCTGAGAAACACCACCCATGCAGTCGCAACCATAGCAACCAAGAGGCCAAACGTCAAGGCAGTGAACCAGGGCTTCGACCTTCTGCGAGTCAAAGGATTCGCATCGCGATCCTCGATCGTGACTAGTATTGCCTCACGTTGGGTTCTTGTCATGGTCATGCCCTTCCCTAGAAGTTTGTAGTCGACAATGATGTACGACACACCCAACACAAATGCCCATACTTTAATGCCAATGGCTACGAGCAGAACCTTGTAGTAGCCATTTTCTTCAGTCCCATCTTGTAAAACTCCAAAGACAACATCCATCTAGTGTTGTTAGTTTGGGTACACAATTGACTGGTCGCTGAACTTACAATAGTTGAGCCTGAGTTATTAAATGCTCTCCATACACCAAAGGCAGTACCTATCTTGGCTTGATCGGCCACTAAAAGGGGTATACAGATCTGCAATGGCATAGAGTTGATGACGCCCGCTAAACTGGAGAAGACCAGAGCTGCGGTTGGATGCACGTTTGTGAAACCCAGGAGGGAACAAGCAATGATCCATAGGATGGGGGCTGTGGCAACATGGTGGAATCGATGGCCATACCTATCTACAGCCAAGCCAAGGGCTGGACTCAGAACAATCGGGAGGATTCTCTGTGCTGTTGAGAGATAACCAGCCACTTCCTCCGTGTATCCCTTCAAGAATATGATATCGGCCGAGCTAGTGCTGAACCCTCCAGCTGCGCCGCTCTGTAGCAATTGGGTTACTGGTAGCATAAGATACGCCCAGGGCAAGGTCAGCAAGAGTTTCCAGGAGAAGTTGCGTTTGGTCATAAGATGTTTCTCAGTGATTGCTACCTCACGGCCTGGAGTCAGTCTGTACTTTGTCGGAACGGCAAACCGCTCGAAGCAGACGCATGAAATGTTCATGGCTAAAGAAAGTCCACAGAAGAAAACTGGGATCCAAAACGTCCATCCGTACCAACCTGTGCGATCTCGGATTGGGATGGCGACCATACCAGAGACAAGGCTGACAGTGCCAGAAACGGCACTCTCCAGTCCAAACGCCAAGGCAAGCCCAGAAGCGCCAAACCAGTGGTAAAAGAACTTTAAAGCAGTTAGTAAGAAATCTTTATGCTAGTTGAGTATGGGAAGAATACCTTTTGTGTTGCAGAATCCAAGACTGCAATGCCAAAACCCATGAGCACATGTCCAGAAACAAGCAGTCTCCAAAGTCCAATCTGAACACCAACGGCCGCGACAATAGATCCGATGAGGATTACACTTGTGCAGCATAGGGTGACAATGTTGGGACCCCACCAGTCCAGGATGAGGCCTCCGATAATAGGGAAGATGGTGTTGACGAAAGCGTCTGCACTGCTGATGACACCGAATTGCGTATTGTTGATGCCGAGTTCTTCTCGTAGAATGTTCTTGAGTGGGCCCAAGGCTGAGCCTGTCCAGGTATGGCCTAGGGGAAGGGTGATGACGAGAAAGAGTGCAGTCCATTTGTACTTGGCAGGAATCCGCAGATCGCTCAGATCTTCATGTTCAACTTCTGAGATGTTGATGTCTGTCATCACTGGCCTTTCGCCATCCGCAGTATCGTGCTTCATCAGGTTCTGCTTGATGCTTCATGCAGTTGGGAATAATTGTAATAGGCATAAAGGTATGGCGATGGTCCCCTTGTCGCTCTCTTATATACTACACTCTAGCAGCCAAGACCTTCATGCCTCCGAGCTCGGCTGATCAAAAAACCACCATGTGGATAGCACTGAGCTATTTAAGCTTATCAGATGGACTTTAAGTGGAATAAGCTTATGGCTATCGAGCTTGGCAGGCTAGCAAGTGTGTTTAGGACCATCTTGTCGGTCCAAGAGATTGTTCTAAAAGATACTATTAACCACATCTGGCAGGAGTCGAGAGACCCTCTCCTCGAGGAGCAAGAAAACACCGGACCTTGATCTAGGGTGCCAAAATAAACTTATCAAAGATCCCCTAAACTTAGGCTAAATTTACCTAAATATTTTTATCGCTTAGGGTCAAAGTTTTGTGTTTTCTTTCCTCCCCTAGCCTTTAAACTAAAGAACCTACCTCTTGGCTTTCAGTTTGGGTTCGCCGAATGCCAAGAGAAGCGAACCGTGCCACAAGAGATCGATACGAACGTACTGGCAAGCGGAGGGGCAGGACTGAGCGGAAAGAAAATATTTTGAGGAAAATTGAGCCATGCAATCGTCACCGAGTGGTTCATTCGACGTCTAATACGTGCTGTTAATCGGACCGACATGGTCGGTGCTTTCTTATAGGTGATCACCGGGTTGTTAATGGCATTAACCTGCCCTCTTGGCATGAATTAACACTGTCAGGCTACTTGCCATAGTGCAAATCTTCTCTCAGTTATTCGAGTAGGTGCAAACTCTGCTATCTACCGCCTTCGGCATCTTTGTCCCCTTTTAGTCCTCTGTAGATCAGTCAAGTTCATCACACGCGCAGCTTTTAAAAAGAGACTTAGTGGAGTATTTATTACATATAATGGGGAGTCTATAGATAGTCTCGAGATGTTGGTATTCCATAAAAGTCCTATGTCCGGCGTTCCAGAAATTCGATCACTGCAGCACGAGTCCTGATTGCCTCAGGGATGACTGGATCCCAGTTGAAGCCATGCCACATTCCCTCGGAAACCAGCAGCTCTACGTCGACAACAGCTTCTCTTAACTTCCAATAGAACCGTATCCCATGACTGAGTGCAAAATCCCGCGTCCCGACAGTTATGACAGTCGGCGGGAAAGAGTCATCATAGTCAGCGTAAATAGGCGAGTAAAGCGGATCCGTCACATCAATTCCGTTGGGGGCATAGTTCTGCGATACCATACCAGTGAGAAGACTGGCAGGCATGATATCGCGCCCCAAAGAGTTGAAGACCATTGAATCACCAGCTCCACTCAGGTCGAGGGCAGGCGTGCAGAGATACATCCCAGCTGTAGGCATGGGAAGACCTTTTTGTCTCGCGACAAGAAGCATCAAGATGAGTATTTGCGCACCTGAAGAGCATCCCATGACGTGGATATCGCAGGGATCAACAGGAGGGCCGCCAGGAGGGCCGTTTTGCAGGAGCTCGCGGTATACAGCAAGACATTGATCCCGAGCTTCAGGATACTTGGCCTCAGGAGATTTGGTGTAGTCGACCGAGTAGACCCGGATACCAAGTTCAGCCGCCATGGTCAGTGCAGCTCTATCTCGGGGGCTGCCCATGATGAACGCTCCTCCAAAGACGTTGAACAATATCTTGTTCTGTTTCTCAGCCTTGATGGCTGGCGGTTCGATTACGACAACTGAGACACCAGCAATGAGAGTCTCGGTAATCTGAATTTTATGCTTCTCTGTTAAGAGGGCTTCGCCAGGAGCTGTCTTCTCTGTAAAGTCCTGTCGCAGACCTGGGACTCGGCATGGTGATGTTATGAAGGATGAGATGGTATTGGCTAGTGGAGGATGGCGAATCTTGGAGAGAAATTCGACTGCTTCAGGGCTAAGAGTCGCTTTCTGACCTTCAGTTAAAGAAACCATAGCGATAATGAGAGATATCAGTAAGATAAAAAGGCAAATAGGTCGGATTTACTGGTAGACTGAGGGCTGGCGATGTTGTTTTATTTGGCCTGCCCTTGGTCACTTTATATCCTGACTCGCAATACTATTATCGTAGGTCATTACATGTTGGCTCATATACTACAATCTCAACTCCGCTACCATAAACCCCACCATGTTCCCCATACGACAACATCATAGCTCAGCTATTGTCAGCAATGGGTTTATTATCGCTGGTAAGCCGAAAGCCGGCCCTAAAGTTCGTGGCTTGGAGCTATATTAGGGCTAGTTCGGATCATGTAGCCTCAAACGGACTAGCTGCACTCGTAAGATGGAGCCATTTTGGGGTTAGCGGGCAATGTCTTTGACCTTGGCATCCTGTCAGTTTGTGAGCCAACAAAACGGATCACGGATTTATGAGTAGGGCAGGAGGTTATAAAAGGTTGAGATGGCAGTCATTCAACAGAGCACAAGATAAACTAAAACAACCATCTACCTCGTTATCAGCACGTCGCTTTGCTCTCATCATGTCCTCTTCTCAGCACGGCTATGTCAAAGACCTTCTCATTCAACCCAAAGCAACACGCATGGGTTATACCAGACTTGGCCGCTCTGGCTTGAAAATATCTAAAGTCATTCTAGGAGCAATGTCTTATGGAAGCAAAGATTGGCTTAAGTGGGTTCTCGAGGAAGACGAAGCTCTGCCCCTCCTTGAACACGCCTTCAAAGCTGGCATCAACACCTGGGATACGGTAAGTCACCCCCTTATAACTAACAATATGACGTCTAGTATAAACCACTGACTTCTGTTCTCTAGGCTGACCTCTATTCAAACGGTGTCTCCGAAGAAATCATCGCCAAAGCCCTAGCAGTGTACAACATTCCCCGAGAGCGCGTCGTGATCATGACCAAATGCCGGTTTGCCACCAGCGCCCCAGGCGAGCCTCAACTCTCTGTCTTTGCTGCATCCATCAATGATGGGGAGATGGTGAACAGAGCTGGATTGTCGCGCAAGCACATCTTTGATGCAGTGCAAGCTAGTGTCAAGAGGCTGGGCACATATATCGACGTCCTGCAGATCCAGCGCATGGATCCCGATGTTCCACGGGAGGAGATTATGAAAGCACTCAATGATTTGGTGGAACTTGGATTGGCACGGTATACAGGAGCGAGTTCTGTAAGTCAAACACGGCCATGTTCATTTAATCGTTCGTGGCTGACAGAGACGATGAAAGATGCCTGCTTGGGAGTTCCAAGCCCTGCAAAATGTGGCCGAGAAAAATGGCTGGCATAAGTTCATTTCGATGCAGAACTATTATAACCTTCTTTACCGAGAGGAAGAGCGAGAGATGATTCCATACTGCAAAGACGCAGGAGTTGGATGCATTCCCGTAAGTTTAGTCCTCTAATTCTAACCACGTCGTCTTGCTCATATGTATCGTAGTGGTCTCCCAACGCACGCGGTGTCCTCGCTCGTCCCTGGAACGGCCTTGACGAAAACACTTCATTGCGAACACAGCATGACCAAACACTAAGTCGACTCTACGATCGAGAAAACGAAGCAGATAAGGCAACTGTTGACATAGTTGAAGAGGTGGCCAAGGCGAGAGGGCTTCCCATGGCGGTAATTGCAACAGCATGGTGTCTGCATAAGGGAGTCAATCCGATTATCGGCCTGAATAGCAAGGAGCGTATTGATGAAGCGGTATTGGCTGCTAACATCACGTTGACGAATGATGAAGTCGCAAAGCTTGAGTCAGTTTATCGGCCGAAGGCCATTACTGGGTATTAAAGGGTTATAAACGCTGTTATTACATAGGATATATAGATAGTCTAAGAGTACAGTGGTTGGATCATCGTTGCCTCCATTATTGCATCGAATTTGTCCATCCATTTCTTAGTCCATTGATGATAGTGGCGAGGTAACACCGAGTGAGCAATAGGTAGCGCAAGTCTCATGGTTTGCGTGCCGCAGTATCCGGCGTGTAGACAGTAATCCACAGACATACAAATTGCCGTTGCGAGGCCCTGGGTGTCTGAGGCCTCTCCATCAGAGACATCCAAAATTTCGACTGATCCATTGAGAATTATCAGATACGCACAATATGCAACAATGATGGTGGCTGACATGACATCGTGATATTTGTAATTTGAAGGGAACGGATAGCCATCCGATACAGGAGAGATAGCCTGAGGCTCTCTCAAATTATTATCGCGAGTTGTATAATCTTGATACCATTGCCGCATGTCTTGCCGAAGCTGTTGTGCCGTTGAAAGTAGAGAATTGCGTGTCTTATCAGAGGCATCCCTGTTACAGAGAGTCATCCTACTCTGTAGCCCTGGAATAAGTGCAAAGTAGCCGAAGATCCTATGGTATATGTCAGGTGACGCCGGCAACAGCGGAAACTCGATCAAGCCGTCTGGGATATTCTGCCAACTTTCGGACTCTAGAATGCACGGCTGCCTAGAAGTCAAGGCTTCAGAAATCGGAGAACGTGTCAGTCTTGGCACTGTATGTTGCAGAAGATAGACTGACAATTGCTCCGCGACATGCAAGAAACATCGAGTACTCGAACGAAGACTCGTAACACCGCTGAGCACCCCGAAGCTGCATTAGTCGAGCGGCTCCCCCAGCATGTCTTATCCACGCATAACCTACATTGACAAAGGTCTTCATGTTCTTCAGTCAGCACAAGAGTCAGAAGACCAGATGGAGTATTGGGCCATACCTCAAAATGTCCCAGAAGGACTGTCGCACACAGAACATTCGCGCTAAGCTGGTCTTTCGCATCATCAAGAGCCAATGCTAAACTTCTCACTGCGCGCAAGTACGAGCTCTCTGCATTCCGCAGTGCGATGGGATCTCCATATAGCTTTGCGAAATATGCCCAAGCTACTGACAACGCAGCATGGTCCAGAGCTATGCTGCTGCCGAAGCGAGGTGGAATATGCCATAACCAGCTACCGAGAAATGAGATTTGCGCTGTGGAGGATCCGAGAGGAAACATGGCTGATACGAAGGACGAGAGGATTTGGTCGCGCTCGGCTTTGAAGCTGCTTGGCTGGCTGAGCCTAATATCGTGGCTTGTTTCTCGGTGATAAAGCTGATCCATACCATGCTTACGCTCATCACCTTTATGTACCTTCTCTGATGTTGTTTTGGCAGCAGTGGCATGAGCTTTGCGTCTTGAGCGTCGGACTTTGGGCCCCTCGTCAACAAACTTCATCTCACGGACATAGCCGGGACAAGTCCGTCCGCCTCTTCGGCACTGGGCACAGCTTGGTCTTTGTTCATCACACTGTAAAACACTTAGTACTCACTCTGTAGAAAGGACTGTGAGATTTTTTCATGCCTTGACGCTTCGCTGAAGACACAGGCGACAACCTTTGCTTATCGGTACACCGACCATTGTGATTGTTGAGCGCTGTTAGTTCAAAGCATGTCATCTTTCACATTAGCAATGATTGGGTGTGACACCTGACCTGGAGCACTGGCTCGCTTATCTTATCAGCCCCGAGTATGGATAGCGGCCAGTTACCCGGTACCTCTAAGTTCTGTCTGCTTATTTAAGCTCTTATTTACAAGCCTTAACTATAAATAATATATCTAGCTAGCAACTTAGACATTATACTATATCAACTAACCAATCGCTTTATCGTTGCCAATAGCAGGGGTTGCGGCTGTGCAGCTGTGTTTATACTTGGACGGCAATGCCGTGTGTTGTATGCTCGCTTTCACTCAGAGAATACATCAGGAGCAGGCCCCGGACTTGCAAACTATAGACCAGATGAGTGGAAAGAGATGCGTGAACTGAAAGCGAACATCAAGGATCGGATTGTATAGTTTCGGACTCGTGCAGGTTCTAGTAGTAAATAGTAGTAAAAGTTTAAAAATCAGCGGAAACATTGCGCCAATTTTGGAATGTGTGGTTTGTGAATATTATAGCTAGATAGACGGAATAAGAGGTGAGTTAGGAAATAGTTTATGTCCCATTAAAGATTTAAAGAGTACCGGGACTACCTTTTCTAAATCCAACGTCAAGAACATAGACAACAGTGCCTCCATTAATATAAGGCCAGGCGCTATAATAAAAATAGACAGTAAATAGAAAGATGAGTTATCAATTGTGGCTGTATCAAAACTTTCCTATAATTATAATGTGTTACTGCCCCCAATAAGCCTGTGAGCTAAATGAAGCGCTATCGAAATTGCCCTCTGTTATTATAGCTAGGAGTCCTAGTCTCTGCATAAAAATCGTAGAATCATGGTTGGATTCGGTTTATGGAGTTTGTGAATGCCTTGACCTCTCCCATGTTGCAGAGTTTGCCTTCAAATCCTCAACCATACCCTTTAGCTTTAATCAGCATCGCCTTGATCTTAAATTAACTTACAACACCTACCCTACTTAGATGCCTGAAGCTCGTGAAGAAATATCCTTCAATAGCTTGGCCTGTGGCTGGATCCTATAAAACACTAAAGAGTAAACATCAGCTGCAGTTTTAAGTGAATGGATTGCTGTTGAAGAGAGTGATTCTCTTGCTCGAACGTACGTTGAAATGCCCAGTCCGCACTTTGGCATCGTGGCCTAGGTAGCGGCTGATATCAGCTGTGAGCACCTCCAAAGCAATACCATCACGTCGTAAGAAGTACTCGCTCATTTGGTTCCCAACTGACCAAGAGGGAGGCTCAGAAGGAACTTGGGTGTTGGAATTGTTCGATGGACTGACTTCCCGGTTCCATGGAAGAGCAGGCCGTTCATTAGGCGCCCCTTGAATACCTCTTCGGTTATGGTTAGCACGTAGCTTTAATGATGCGAAGTGAGGCAACTTGCTCTTTATCGGAATCCCAATAGCCCAGTAACACTCTAGAACATGCTGCAGCAGAAGCAGAAGCAAATTCTTGCCAGTCCTTATTTTTATGACTATCCGCATAGTCACAAACACCCTTGATAACAATGCAAGGGAATATATCCCAGACACCAGCACTCTCCATCTCAAACCCTATTGCATTTCGATCTTTAGTAAGCCGATCCCGATCTTCCCCGGATTTTATAACAGAGTTTCCAGATGCAAATATCCCAAAATGGACATTTGGAGCAGGAAATGGCTGGCGGCTCTCTGTTCGGCGAGGTCTCGATAGATGCTTTCCGATATCGCATTTAAGATCATAGCAGCTCGATACAGTGGCCGCAGCGCAGACCGGGTCTGATTTTGAGCGACATGCAGCGCAAATGGCACATTTCGATTGCTCACGATGTTTGTGTCGATAATTTGCTGGAAAGAGAATGTCTTTCGAACTTCCTGGGTATTGTAGTCCTGTGTCTGAGCCTTCATGTAGGTGGTAGAGAATGTCATAGGTTGCGCTTCTTAGCCTACCAGTCTGTCTCGTAGTTGCTAGTTTGGACAACAGGCTTCTGATTTCATGATTGGGCCAGCCAGGGACTTCACTTGATGTATCCTTGATCTCAAATCCGTCCGGGAATCGACGGCCAAAGTCATATGACACAATCCCAGTGCTGATAATCACGTCGCCGAGATGAATCTGGATACCGTTATTGACAGGGGCGCCTCCGCAGATGCCGATAACCAAGGTCAGTCGGATACTCGTAAAGCTCAGTTTGCAAAATGCAGCGATAGTGCTGGCTGCTATTATCCCTATACCGGGAGGATGAGCCAAAACGACATTGTGACCGGACATGATACCTAACGAGTAGGAATTTGGGTCACCTCTGGCTTTTCCGATGCGGGGAATGCCATCTTCCTCATCCCAGTGATGATCGAAGAGAGATAGAACTGAATTGGCCTCTAGAGGAAGTGCGCATATGAGCGCTACTTGAAACTCATCGCGCGATCGGGGTCTTACTGGATCCATGTCGAAGGAATAAGGTTTGAAAGATATGACAAAAGCCCGAGTTCCACGATTGTCCTCATTCTCCGAATGCTTACGAGAGAATGTGTCTTGAGCTCATTGGACAACTTCTATCCAATTAGGCATGCTCTTTCAAGCCTCGGCGGGATATTTGGTCCATCTATTGGTTGACTTCGCAGCCTTATTTTGCCTATACGCATGCTTTAACCTCAGACCCAGGCTGTGTCAGACTCCTCCCCGTTTTCCCAATCTCACTCGTTATCTGAAAGAAAAAGGTAGTTAATTAAGAACCTTCGGTTATACTTAGCCTAACATTTACTTCCATCGGGAACGCAATCCATCCCCGCTTCTACACTAATCAATTGTAAGTGACTGTAGGGATTGTTGGGCCCTTATTCTATTTGGCGGTGGTTGACACCTCTTCCAATTCCAAGTCAAACATATCTAGAAACTGGGGTGTCTGGAAAGATTCCATCCCAAGCTCATATCCATCCAGCTCTCCAATTTTGTCAAACATGTCTGAGCCTTTAGCACAGACGTCTTCAACCTCCGTGCTTCCTGTCTCGTCCGTATATACCTTATCGCAGCTGAAAGCAGGCATTTGGTTTTCAGCAGGAACTTCAATATCTAGAAACATGAGGCTCGGACTTGTGAACTGTGCTGTGGCCAAAAATAGACTGAGTGAAGAGTCCTCTGCGTAACGCCCAATCGACAACGAGAGATCAATTGTCCGCGAGAGGCGGAAGTAAAGAATAGGCTCCTGTAATAAGAACTTGCCCCAGTCGTCAGCTCCTTGGATCGAAGTGGATGGCTTAGACAAAGTGCACTGCTAGGGACCGAATCAGTCCTAGGTGAACAAGAGTCTAAGGTCCCAGAGGTGGCAGAGTCAATAGCAGCACGGATGAAAGCCCAGACGTCTTCAACACCGTCATAAAGTTTCTCTAGTCCCTTCATGGTCTCCATATATATGTTAAGTCTGCCTTGTTTTCGGGCTGTCTGCGACGGTAATTTTGCAAGTTTGACATCCAGGATATGCAATATCAGTGGTAATGCTGCATACGCGATGCTGATAAGGGTCAGCCCGGGTAGGGGTGAGGAAAGTGCTTGACTTACATGCTGATAGGAAGGAATCTGGCGACTTTGAGTTGAACTAGCTCCTTGAGGTTATCTGTGATTCCTAGTGTAGCATCTTCTAGCTGGAGCCGCGTCTGATGTAACTTGTCGTCCATGCCGGGTCCTGGCGAGGTAAGACTAACGACAAATGCCTCGTATTGATATAGTGCAACACAGGCAGAGCTTAAAAGAAGAACATGGTTAGTAAACAACACTCAGTTAGAGTGGCAACTTACTAATAGTATATATACATCAAATTTGTATATAAAACCAGCGACTTCTCCGTACTTGTAATCCCAGCCGGGGTAGGGAACTTGATAGTCGCTTTGTCAAACCAGGCATCCAAGGTGGCCTTACAGAATCTAATAGATGATTTTATTTGTTCCTGATTATCGATCATCAGGGTTATGGCATCTACAGCGGACTGCCCTATCCCATAGACCGTCTAAACCACACTGGTAAATGGAATTGCCAGTTCACAGAGACTGATGAATAAATGGACTAAACTCCGTTTAGTCTGTGATAAGTAAACCTGCGACCCTTGAATCTCTTCCGAAAAGTCTCGTTCCGTCAAGTAATCCAGAGCTAGGTTTATCGATATAATATGCAACTGTCTCCAAACACCGAGAGGCAAGATCCGATCTCGCACAATGCAACACCACCAAAGCCGTTTCAGTCTATTAGTCATATCCGAGTCTTAATCTGGCCTTTTATGAAACTGATTAGCTTCTGCACCCTGCGCATACTAAATAGCTATTGCAAGCAATATGGAGTTTATACACGCTCGGTCTCGTATGGTTGCGTAGTACGTCAGCAGTAATGCTCCTTGTGCATTAGACACGAGGTCATTACCAGAACAAACGTCTAGTAGAAGCTATAGAGATATCAGCCTTTAGGTTGGCATCCTGAGAGCCAATATAATTACCTTGGCCCGACGATAGTAATTTTCTCTTGCGTTGCGTCTGGAGGTGAACCCAAGACACTTCAATGTCGAGAAAGGGACGAACTAATGACAATCAGCTACTATGATGATTAACGCGTCTCGAGATCACTTGCGCTGCATGAAGCGAATAGCATCGCCTCGAGTAAGAATAGTGAAATCGTTGGTCCTCCATCTGGCACCTTGTCACCAGAGTAAACAGCCCAAAACTGGGCCTCGTCTAATAGAGGAAGACCTGGATGCACGTGGAGAAAATACTCTCTAATGAAGTCATCCAGGGCGTCTGGAGTAGGAACGCTCAGACATCTCCGAGATTCCAGATAGTGAACATCATCAGGGTCCAGGCCAGACATGTCGAGGGTAAGGAATGGATAATAGGAGTATGTGATATGTGATCTGGTGTTGGGTTTTGCACTCTGACGTGATATTGTGGTGCTTGGCGCTCCACAGGGTTCAAGATCATGATGTACTTGGCCTGAAACTCTTGGCTGCTGTTCCACTTTCTCAGTGTGCACCGTTATTAAGTTTTCAATGTTCTCGAAGCGCGTCGATGGGCTCTCAGGACTATGGTCTAGCGGACTTTCAAAGAGCAAGGACACTTGATCCAAATAATACGGAGACATAGGACCTGAGACTACAACATCTTTGCTTTCTTGCTGCTGTTGGAAGCTATTTCGAAACACAATGGACTTTGACCTCTCGGTTATGAGTGGTGATCTCTTGCGGCTTTTCCTGTCAACAATTTACCATACTACTACAACAAAGGACTTACTACTTGGCCCTCCGCGCTATGACGGTGCATTCGGCATTGTCAAGTGCGCAGTTTGTACACCTTTGTGGGTTTCGGACAACATCACAGCGGACTTTCCTCATGCGGCAGTTCATACAAGCTTTAGAGGCGCGAACTCGCGTAGGCGCTGATTTTGGGGTTTCCGATTCTTGCATGATTGAGTTACAATTGGTAATGTGTGTTTTGATGAAGACGTGTTGATGGAGGTCCAACTGGGCTAAGCAGAGAAAAGGACCTAGCTAGGTAGTTGGAGAGTTTAGACGCGGGGTAGCATTTCGCGGGGTCAAATCTGGGGAAGTCGAACAGGCTGCAAGAAAGCAAGGTATATTTGAACATCAATGCGTCGCTCTGACTCGATGAAGCCAAAGCGTTCCCTTGATTGTATGAAGTGATCAATTCTTGACGCAGGAAATGCCTTCCTGGACCAGTAAAAGCTGGCCGATTATCCCTAGCTCTAAAATACACTGCACCGCCGGAATCTTCGGACTGTCTCGCAAAACAAAAGGCACCAAATTGCTGATCGATACTCCGTACAACACTAAATCTTGGCGACCGGCAATTAGTGTCACGCTCACCACCCCCACCGGCTCAGAATTTCTGCCGAGGGTGAAATTTCCACCGAAAATCTCCTAATCAGGACAAGTTCACCCACTAATTGCTCATAGACGAGGACTAGGGTCCTTGCTAGCAAAGCCATCCTTGATCAATCGCCGAAGAATCTTGCCAGACGGGGATTTTGGAATGACATCGGTGAAGACAACACCGCCTGTGATTCGTTTAATGGGCGATAGGCGCTTGTCCATGAACGACAGTATGGACTCGGCTGTCGCATGTGGATTCTTCCGGACGATGTGCGCCTGGGCATGTTCCTGTCCGTCACTGTAGTAGGGGCTGTCAGTAAAGTGTCATGCTGTGCTAGTGATGTACTCGTACCGTAGAACACGGATAACGGCGCAGTCTAGGACACCATCGTGCTCCAGAAGGTGGCCTTCCAGTTCTGATGGTGCGACCTGGAATCCCTTGACCTTGATGAGCTCCTGGTATTCACTGTCAGCGCACGTCGTGAGTGAGTTCCTGCCGATACAGACCTTTTTGCGATCGACGATAGTAACCAGCCCCGTCTTATCGATCTTGATAATGTCCCCAGTCTTGAGCCAGCCATCATAAGTGAAAGCCTCCTTGGTCGCAGCAGGGTTCTTATAGTAACCCTTGAACACATTGGGTCCGGCAAGTATAGCCTCTCCTTCTTCATCGTAGCCAAGAGTCTTGCCATTTTCATCAATGATCTGAAGCTGCATATTGGCGACCAGGTATCCAACGCTTCCATGAGAAGGATCAAACTCATCAGGTCCAAAGATCGAAATCGACATAGTAGCCTCACTCATACCCCATCCTTGTCGGCTGCGGGCGCCTGTCTTGCTGAAGAGTGCCTCAAGTCGCTTTTCCACATCGGCCTGAAGTGGTGCTGCTCCACAGACCAGGAACTTGACACTGGAGAGATCGTGCTGAGAAACAAGAGGACTCTTGACGAGCATAGATGCCACTGGGGGCGCTAAGACGAGGGAAGTTACTTTAAAGTCTTGGATCGTACTGAGAAACGACTTCAGATCGAACTTTGGCATTACGACAGTGGTACAACCTCGTTTTACATTCATGATACAGAAGGTAACAAGTCCCACTGAGTTCATTGGTTAGCTTATATCGCGAGCGACAAGTAAGTAGAGTGACCTACTAGCATGATAAAATGGGAGAAAAGCTAAATGGACGTCGTTGGCTGCAAAGGTTGGGTCATTCTTTCGCTTCCTTGCCACGCGGTCAAGATGCAGATTCTGCTCCGCATTGGCGACCATGTTGCGATGGGTGATCTCACAAGCTTTCGGGAGACCGGTCGTGCCACTGCTGAAGTTGAGAACGGCTGGCCTAAGAGATATGTCAGCACTCGTGGACTGTGAAGAAGCTTCTTTGGCATCATACTTATCTGCAAGGACTTTGGGGTCTGAAATCCTCTCCCAAGAATACGTTCCGTGACCTAACAAGCTTTGGAAGGATGAAACGCCATCAACTGAGCTGCTGTTCTTGGAGTTAATGAGGACTAAAGAACTGGGTGGTAGGCCTGCAGCTTTTGCGGCTTTCTTGGCCATCCCAAGGCGGGGGCTATCGGTGACGATGCATTTGGCGCCCGAGACGGTGAGTTGATTGACCAGTTCTGTAATTTTTAGCCAATGCTGGATTATCATACACCAAGACAACCCAGTGACTGCTCACGACTTACCAGAGTATGTGTATGTTGGATTAGCTCCAGTGAAGACGCCCCCAGCGGCAATTGAGGCAAAGATTACTGCTGGGTAGAGGATCTGTATCGATTAGCCAAGGGAAAGATGCGATGAGCGAAACTGCTGACCGAGTTCTCGCAAAAGCCCAAGACAACATCGCCGTCTCGTATCTTCAACGTGTTTCGCAGTCCAGCAGCTATGGACTTAACCATATGCTTGAGCTGTGCTTTCTTGAGTTGCTGGGTCGGGTCATGAGCTTCAACATATATAGGCTTATCTGACGAGGCTTGTTTTGACTCCTCCGACCATGAATCTTGACAGGGTGAGCAATCAATAAGTCAGAAACTTAGGGAATAGGTGCATACCGAATATGTAAGTGAGGAGGTCGACCTCAGGAATGGGAATGTTATATCTAGAGGTGAAAATCATGGTGAAGCTCTGTAGGTATTAATGCTGGATGGGAATTGGTAAAGTGGTGTAGTAAATATTGCAGACAAGTATATGAAATGACATATTTAAATAGTAAAAGGCACAGATGGGCTTATTGTAACCACTTCCCTTCGTAAACGAGTTGCTGCTATTTACCATGGGTAAATTGCGGCGGTAAATTTTAGCCTCGGCTGAATTTGGTGCATTTACGGTATCACCAAGTCGCGAGCGTCACGCGACAACGGCACAACGGGCAATCGGCCACCCTAAGAGACGAATATCTAGTCATAGAATCCACTAAACCTACCTAAACTACCCTAAAGTTGGTTCAATTCATCTACTCTTCTTCAATGTCAAACAAAATACGTGGGTGCAAATAATTTATTCCTTCCAAAAGCTAGCCCTGATAAACCATCCTAATCCATTATTAACCAACGCACTTCCACCAAAACATCGTCTCCCAATATGAGTTAACCTGATCTTCGTCAAATGTTTCATTGTTAATCCTTGCCAAAGCACGCCGGGTGGCTTGCCAAGAATAGCCATTAGTATCAATTACGACTTCTTGGGCGTGCTCTACAACCTTGCTGACCCAAGCTTGACAGTACAATCCTGTTCTTGTCTCAGATTCTCAGTCAAGTCATTATTATCCTTGTTGCAATTCACCTCCATTATAAGAAGATCCCAGTTGAATCGAATGGCATCATCTATCTTGACCCGTACGACCTTTGGTTCCTCTTCGTCCTGGTAATTCTCACGATTGACGTTGAGCGCTAGACCAGCATCGAAGAGGGGCAAAAAGTTAATCGGAGATGAGAGGTGCGAATCGTTCCCTGTCCTGGCTAGTAGAGCAGTATGGCCTGAGACTTGGTTGGCGCGAAACTGGCTACGAAGGACCATCCAATCTTCATTCTCCCGTTCTAGGACATGCTGGGTCTCGGTGTAGCCTGCTAAGCTCTGGCCGTCCACAATCATATAGATTGCACGGAAGAGAGGTCGCATTAGATATCCATGGTGCTTAAAAGATTGAATGGATGGGTTGACTGACTGTGGAGCAATCGTTGGGTGAGCTCTGCCTTGTTCGAAGTGTACAAGGTCATCAAGATGCACAGAGAGCGTACGCGTCAGGTCTCCATGGAATGACAATAGCTTATCTAAGGATCCAGCGAGTTGCTTAGAAATTCGAAGCGGCTTCGCAAAGAAGCCTCCACGTTGGAATGGAGGACGTCCTTTGTGCAAGTGCAGCCATGCACGGTACAAGTATCGACCCATATAGCCCAAGTCCATATCCTCAACAGTATCCGCATCGATATATACCGCAATCTCCTTATTCAAGAACTTGAGCGTTCCATCTCGATCAATATCGACCTGTGCCTGTTGATGAAGTTTGGCGACAGGAAGATCCGATGTCGCATACCATCCGACGGCGTATTCATTCTCCGGAGAATGAGATCCATGGCGGCGAAGTCGTTGCGAGATACCTGGAATCATAGCTCGAACATTCCTCAATATATTGGTCCGAGTCTATTATAGAAGACATGATAAGATGTAGAGATTCCGTAAACAAAGAATATTCGCAGTACGAAATTTTGATGATGTCATGTTGTGAGCATTCGTCTAACGTCGAGCAAGGAGTATCCATAGTGGCTTGATCAGGTAGAAGACCGGTATGTTTGAGCATGGATAGTAGGACAAGGGGAGATATTGAACATGCCAGACGTGTAGTGACTCCTGAGTTTGGCGGGTTTTGCCTTCATTACAGTTTGCTTCCGGATAAGGCATTTTAGCAGTGTCACGTTATGTTATTGGTCAGCAGAGAGAGCTTCCTCTCCCACCAAAGCTTATAACTCTTGGTTTACCCACACATTATCATGCCTTGAGACCATCAACTCGGCTCCCAGTGGGTTATTGCCAGTGTGAACATAATAAATGCAGTGGGAGTGAAGGATTAATTCTGACAGATTATACTAAGTTCTGTCTGCTGATTTAAGCTCTCAGCCACGAGCCTCAATTGTAAATAACATATCTAGCTAACAACTTAGACATTATACCATAATGACTGACCAATTGCTACAGCCAAAGGCTGACAGACAGATTATACAAACAGGTCTATTGGTATTTCGCGGTCCAGTTCAATACTTGGTAGCATTAATGGGAAATATCCTGCCATGATACCTGGCGAGGATGGAGACACCTCCAATATGCGAATGGAGTCGTTGGAATGTAAATGAGCTTGCGATTTGGTGACCGCTTCCTCTACGGGCAGACCACGAATAGGGTAGATATAGACAAATAGTGGGCTTAGACAACAAAGAACAATATCCCAGCTTGACTACCCCATCCACCATTCACCTCGGTAAATGAACAAGGGACCACCCATAACAGCAGCAAAAGCCCCTCAGTAATCAAGACCCAGTGAGTGACATGGTAGGCCCCAGGCTTACTGGGAGGGCACCTTACTCCTAGGCACAAACGAGCCACGTTTCGTGCCTGTTTTCTTAATCCTCCATCCGTAACCCTTCATTTGCGCAGATAAGCCAGGCCCCATTGCCTGTCCTTCTCTCGGGGATTGATGAATCTGTCCCACTCTTTCAACTCAGAACCCGAGTTGCCTGGGGCACTCTTGGCCACTCGAATGTGCGGCATGGAGGGGGTGGATCCACGGAGACTTTTGGGGAACCGTAACACATCTTGAGAGTCTTTTGAGGGTTCGGAGTAATATGTTTCTCAAGATCCGTTGGTAATTTTATCAGTTTCTGATATATAGAGGCATGCACCGTAGTGGTTTATCGTTATGATCCTGAAAGAAGTTCGTTATTTAGAATGTCAATAGTGCACACGTGTGAGTTGGTAACCCTGGGCGGATTATTTATAATTATTTGTGGTAATGAAGAAGGTAAAATGAAAGTCAAAGGACAGTCATACGGGGATTATATAGTAAAAGCTCCCGTGAAAAGAAAGCAGGCTTTTTGGTCCTGGTAAAGATGGATAAAAAGTATTTTCAAAGCTGCTTCGTCCTCCTGAAACTCACTTTTCAGTTCAAGATTCACCACAAATGTGCAAATATGAGATGAGAAGCTCAACTCTACTTTGACAGTTCAACTTTGTGCGTCTACATCGAAAGTTTCCACGTGCTTAGAACCAAGGTATATCTTATAGTAACAGAATTCATTGGCTATCGCATTTTGAGCAGTGCAGTCTCATCTAACTATCTATTGGTTAACTACCTTTTCCTCCTCGTCGCCGGCAATTTCGCTTTATCTTCCTCTCTTATGGGTGGAAACATCTCTGTGAGGTTCGCCACACGTGATCCATTCACAGGCTGTCCCAGATATCTCGCCTCCGCATCGAGCTTCTCATAAAAGGCCCCTGTGACCTGTTCGTTGCGGTAGTCGAGTCGGTGCCCGCACCGATACGTTGTGACGTCTATGATGGAAGGGTTATCCTTGCAGCAATAGCCCCAGCAGTCAGAAAACAACTCCATGGCGGGCAGGTAGGGCGACTCGCGATGGCTCTGCTCGATGATGTGCAGCATGGTAGGGATGCCGACCTCGTGGAAGACGTCGAAGGACTTGAAGATGGGGGCTGCGATGATGTAGTCCTTGAAGAACTTGCGGGGGATGAAGTAGATATCGCTCCAACCAACGCAGAACTCGTTGATGTCGATCTTGAAGCCCAGGTCCAAGTGGTCTAGGTGAGCGCTTGCAAGTTGGGCTTTAAGATGGTAGTGAGGTCCGCCCCATCCACCCCAGTCGTAGCCCTTGGTGTCGTTCATGCACGAGAACTGGGGGCCTACAGGTTTCATCTCGGGCCAGGTCATGGGGAAGTAGATCTTGTTACGGTCCATGTCGCTCCAAGCCAGAGGGTCGAGCCAGGCGTCAAAGTGATAGTACATGAGGCCGTCAATCTCGGGTTCCTGGTCGAGAATCAATTGCATTGTATCGGCCACCTGCTGGTAGATGTGAAATGTGAGCGTGCTCTGATCATGGGTAATGTTCTGAAACTCTGGTTTGAGTCCTTCAGGCTTCATCATATCAGGCATCGAGATGTGAATGTCGCGGAAGAAGGGCTTGTACTTCATCAAGGTTGGAATGCGTTCGGGATGAACAGAGTTCCATCTGATGAAGGCCATGGTATTCTTGAAAGGTGATGTGACGATCTTTGGAGCATCGCTTTCTTGTGTGGCTGCCACTGCCACCGTGCTTGCGTCAGTAGGTGCAGCACTTATGGACTTGGTTGGCATGGACACCTGGTACATCGCCAGGGCCATCACAGCCATGACTGTGACGAGGGTGTTGAAAAAGATGAACAGCACCCTCTTGTTTTGAACAACGGCGCCAAGTTTGGCGAAGAAGCCAGTCTTGGGATCGGAATCAGACTTGGTGGTGGTGGGCTTTGGAGCGGGATTCTCCATGTAAAGCCAAGTGGCGATAAAAATGATAAGAGTCCCAGGAACAACAAGAAAGCTGAGAGATGTATCTGAGATAAGGGGAGCCAAGTAGAGCAGTATTCCAGTCGAAAAGGCGGTCGCGAAACATTTGACGAGGGCGTCGGCATCTATATTGAAGGAACTTTGGTCAGCTCGCTATTGCAGGAAGATAGAGAGGATCCTGGTCTTACACTTGTACACAGCGGTAATCGCAAGGCCAATAAAAACATTGCTCATGATGACCAGGATGGCATGAATGCTTCCGTAGCCCTGGAAGAAATGCGGCTCGTTGGAGCTTACGCACTTGATGCTGATATGGCAGACAAAGTTGACGATTGTGCCGGAGGCGTACAAGATCATGTTGTTGGCGTGTAAACTGCTATCGTCGGCCTTGAGGAGAACTTGGTTGTAGACACCGGACGAAGCGCTGAGAAATACTTGGAAGAGGAGCAGAGCGTATGTGTCGAGCGGGTAGAGGGCGCCTTTGCCAGGCTGGTATTGTGTGACGATGAGGCCGCTGAGCTGCAAGGCGTCGCTTGTCAGTTGTTTATCCCTCAAATATCTGGAGTCAGTGTATGATTTATACCTGCATAGTGATTGCCATCCATTGCGTTTTGGACACCTGCTGGTTGAGAGTCGCAATCATGACCAAGGCTGTGATGAGCGTGACGCCGCTTTTTGTAAGTTGGATCGTGCCTGGGTCTGCCATCTTATAACTCAAAAAGAGCTGTTTCATCATCATTATTAGCTCATAGAGCAAGGTACACGGTAAGAGGAATTACTAACCGAGTTGTTAATAAGAATGTAAATGAGCGCCAAGTTGTAGAACCCGAATCGCACATCACCTCTCACTTCACCACGAACATACCCCCAAAACGCCCGTAGCCCAAAAGGCACCGGCGCCGACGAATGCCCCGAATCCCTTGACCCCTCATCCTCTGAGTCCAGCGCAGTAAGCGACGACGCATCCCCTTCTTTATCCTGAATCTCCAAGTCGCGATGATCATCCGCCAGCGACGCATACGCCGTATCCGAGCCTCGCGTCGAGGGCCCAACCCCCGTCTGCGCTCTGGTCTTACACTCGCGGTAGAAGAATATCGAAGAGAGGATCAATTTGAGAAACTCGGAGATGGTGATGGATCCCGATGGTGAAAAGGCATATGAACCGCCGCTCTGCGCTGTCTTCATGATAACGCCGATGCTGACTTGGATGCCGATGAGGCCCAGCGCCGCGATGTACGCGGCTCGTTGGGGGCTGCTGTTGCGCAGCGATAGCTTGCGTAAAAACCGTGTTGCAGACATGATTTGTTTCTGCTCCGTCTACTCGGGAAGAAAGATTGAGAGAAAGAGGGGGGAAATGAAGTGCGTGGTGAAGTTTAGTATTACTTCTGAGGGCACTGCAACCGTAACGATACGACGCTTCAAGCTGTTCCTGCATCGAGAACCACGCCACAGATATCAGCTCGCGGCCCGTTCACATAACTCAGCAAGACGCCACATTCCTTACACTTACGATCTAGCGAATGGCGCTTGGCCGCTAACCAGGAACAGGGGCCCTGAGGCATGCTGTATTCGGTAGTGGGCGTTCCAAACGGGATTCTAGAGGGTCCATGCTCTAGGGCTGAAAGGTGTCACCGAGAAATGGGTTGCGTTGCCGGAACCCTGGCTGAAAGCTTGTTTCCCTTGTTTGCGGCCAAGGGTCTAGAGGGAGATGCGCGTCTGAACAAGGGGATTGTGTGTTGGGATCTGCATTCAGATAATTTGGGAGAGATCCAGATTGCGGTATGCCGTGTCTGGATCATTCCCTCATTCCCATCCCATGTATCTCGACTGGTGCAAGCTTTGTTAGTTAGATTAGTTATGTTAGTGTACCTTTGTGGCGCGCCGCTTCAGTGATCAGGCCTAATACGGACATCGTGGAAAGCTTCCAGTGAGAGGGCGCTTCAGTAAGAGCAATTGCTGTAGCAGCGCAATCATCCATCAATTCAAATAGCTCATGACAATTATTGGGAGCTAGAACACTACATGATTGCACTGTCGTCGCTTGGCGATGTTTTTCATATGAATCAGTGCTATGCGACAGTCTCAGCACTTCTACAGCAGCTACCATCATCATCACCCTAATCCAGATGCAGCGATCAGCATTCCAGTCCAACACTCCAACAACCTGCCTGACGGATACGAGATTGCCATGGAAGCTATCGAGCATCCAGACCGTTTACTTTACTTTCCATTCGCTAAACATGGGCCCGGAACGCCTTCCGTCGTGATACCTACCCGTCCATCTTTTCCCCTACGATCGACTCAACATTCCTTAGCTAGGTTTCCGCTTCTGTGATGGAACTAACGCCAAACCTTGTGCATCCCGTCGAGAACGTTTTCTGGCGCACGCCGAACCCGATTTCGGTCGAGAGCTATGGCCACAGGGTTCTGTAACCCGTTCTGGGTGAGTCTGGAGCGAGTGGCGTGCCTCTCGAACATCTCCGAGTGTGTTTGGGGGAGGGAGTTACTGTCTGGAATGACCAGAGCGAATTACGGTACTCCCGTGCAAAGACATCCTTGGTGAAGGACAATTTAAAGAGATTGACCACCACAAGATTTGTTTCGTCGGTCCCCTCATTGTCTAAGCTCAGTGAGAATTTCACATCCTTCATCATGCCTCACATTCATGATAACGCTGTTACCAATGGCATCAATGGCCACACAGATGACTATGAACCTGTCAATGTCATCATCCCCATTGGCGGTGTCGGCTCACGCTTCGCAAAGGAAGGATACCGTTTCCCAAAGCCTCTCATCAACATCGTTGGGCAGCCGATGCTCCTATGGTTGATCGAGAATCTCAGCCTCCGCCCCAAAGACACTTTATGGATTGCTGTCAATGAGCAGATTGACCATGAGTTCAGAATCGGTCAGCTCGTGAGCAAGAACTTTCCAAAGGTTAACATGAAGCTCTTGTTGTTGAGGCATCAAACGAAGGGTGCTAGTGAGACTGTAAGTACATCGCCAATCATCACTTTCGCCCAGATGATCATGGTCTAACCTGCCTCCCCCGCCTTAGCTATACATGGTCACCCAGAGCATGACCAAGGAGCACTTGCAACACCGAACAGTATCTCTTGATTGCGATACAATTTATTGGAATGACATCTTGTCATCTGTACGCAAGCTACCGAGCGGTCACGGCGGCTGCTTCTACTTCATCGACCACGGCGACAAGCCCATCTTCTCTTACATCCAGACAGAAAACGAATCGTAAGTTTTCCGCCCCATTCTCAACTTACTTCTCGATGCTGACTCCAATGGCCAGGCCTGGTGCAGAGCGAATCGTCGACATCCAAGAGAAGAAAGCCATCAGCAACAAGGCTAACACGGGAGCTTACGTCTTCCCCTCCGCCGCCGACCTGAAGACCTGGGCCGCCGAGAACCTCGACATGAAACATCCCGACGGCGCTGAAGTCGGCGAGTACTACACCTCACAAGTCATCTCCATGATGGTCCAAAGCGGCGTTCCCTTCATCGGCTTGCCTCTCTTAAAGAAGGACTTTGCTGTCGTTGGTACCCCAGAGCAGCTGCAGGAACTCCTTGCTGCTCTGAAGAAAGACAATCACAGCATGCCCGCCACTTTGAAGAAGCGCAGGTTCTGCTTCGACTTGGACATGACCCTCGTGGGAGTCCCCGCTGTCTCGGGGGATTACTCAACATGCCCGCCTATTTCCAAGAATATTCGTCTCGTGCAGCAACTGTACAAGGCTGGCCACTACATCATCATCGTGAGTAAAATGGCTTTACATTACAGGTCACATACTGACATCCTCACAGCAAACAGCTCGCAGAATGAAGACTCACTCCGGCAACCCCGGCAGAGTCCTCGCCGACGTCGGCCTCGTCACCTTCAAGCAGCTCTCAGACTACGAGATTCCCTACCACGAGATCAACTTCGGCAAGCCCTACGCCGACGTGTACGTCGACGACCTGGCCGTCAACGCCAATCTCGACACCGCACGTGAACTCGGCTGGATCCTCGACGAGCCTGAAGTCACACCTCGTCTCGGCCAAGTGCGCAGGAGTTCTGCCGAGGATGTCAAGAAGGCGGGTATGATTGCTGCGCGCGACTTTAACACTGTCCAGATCATCAGAGACAAGGTCATCAAGTCGAGCAAATCTGAGGCTATTCTCGGTGAACTGTACTTTTACGCTCACATGCCGCCTACACTGTCTCGTATCTTCCCCTCTGTTTACAGCGTGGATTACATCCCTGCTACTTCAACCTACAGCATCACCATGGAGAACCGTCCCGGGCGCACATTCTCCCATCTTCTCGTCGGCCGCTCCATCACCAAAGGTCGGCTAACAAAATTCCTCGAGACCCTGCACACTATCCACACTGCACCAAATACCACTTCACAGCCCGTCTTGGACGTCCCCGAAGCGCTAGATGCCAAGTTTGCACCAAAGGCGCCTGGCGATCACCCCATCAACATCTACGCCAACTACGGCACCAAACTGCGCAGCCGATATTACCAGCATCGCGATCGCTACGATGCGCTGGGTCCACTAGCTGCCTCGCTGTTTGCGCGTCTGGACGAGTTCCTCGATACCTATGAGGCTGAGGAGAAGGGCGTCCACGCCAACGTCATCCACGGTGATCCCGTGTTCAGCAACGCTATCATTTCAGATGACGAGAGAACCGTTAGCTTCATCGACGTGCGGTGTCAGCTGGAGAATTACCTCACTCCCGAGGGCGACATCAACTATGATCTCGGCAAGGTGTTACAGTCGCTGTGCGGGTACGACTACATTCTCTTCATGAGTGCCAATAACTATGACCTCACGGGGGCGCTGGAGGATGATAAGCCGTTGTTGGATGAGGCGGATACTGAGCTGTTGAATGAGCTGCAGGAGCAGTTCTTTGACTTCCTCAAGAATAACTATTCCGTGAGGCTACATCGCAAGACATTGTTCCGCGTCACAGCCTCTCTATTCTTCAGTCTTATTCCTCTGCACCGAAAGGAGTTGGGAGCTGTATTTCTGCGCATGTGTAAGGAGACCTTGGACAAGGCGGGTGGTATTGGTTATTAAATCTGTCTGTCGCATCATTAATGTATATATATTTCTTCTCCAACTCAAATTGGTAGTCCTTAATAGATAGGCGATTATACTAAGCCTTTTCTCTATTCTTGTCTTCTTGTTCGTGTGCTAAGTTGACGTCTATGCCTGCATAATTGACAGACACATGTATTTGTCCACAGTGTCGCTAGATAAGACAGGCCAGTTTACAACAGTCACTAAAGGCAGCCAGATATGATAGAGAGAATACGGTAGTGCCAAGAAACTTTTATTTGATTCAAGTTGAGTAAATCATTCAATCTAAACTTTGCAGCTGATGCGAAAACCTTGCTGCTGAAATAAACTTCTAACGTAAATGCAATGCGATACCAAGACAATACACCACTTATAAACTCCAATTTGAAGACAATATTGCACATCGAGGGTGTCGTCCAAGTCAATCCTTGTCGACACGGCTCGTGATTTGTTGCTCCGCTTACTGCTGGGCAAGTGTTGCGTAGCTGACTTTTTTAAATAAACGGTGGTATGGAATAGCCAAGTAAGCTTTCCCCAATGAGCAAGTTTGCGTCAATTCTCAAACGTAAATCGAGATGACCAACTTGGCTGGCGCAGAGAGCCTGTCTTTGCGATAATGACTACCAGAACGACTTCTTAGAGCGTCTATGGTTCGCTTTCTTGGCAGACTCCCTCAGAGAATACCCATGAGAGAAAGGTTTATGGGCAGGCTGTGAGAAGGCTTGTTGTGGAGCTGCCCTGCTGCCAAAGTGAGAAGGCTCAGGGTTGGCGAAGGAAACATTGGGAGTGTTCCTCAGCGAGTGACCGTGTTTAAAATGCTTCTTTGACTGGGGTGGCGTCCACGGTGTTGGTGCAGCCGCACTGGAAGGCTCGGGGTAGGTGAAGGAGACATTGGGAGTGTCCCTCAGCGATTGGCCGTGTTTGAAGTGCTTCTTCGATGGAGGTGGTGTCCACGCTATTGGTGTAGCCGCACTGGAAGGCTGCGGGAAGGTTTGAGGAGCGTGCGAGAACGCTGCTCGTGCAGCTGCTACGCCCAGGTCAGAGCCTTGGCTGTAGCGCGAATGATTAGGTGCAGAGTACTCTGGGACAGCAACAAGACCCATCTTCTTCTTCTTGGGGGGATCTCGAAGAGAATACCCGCCCCTGAAATGCTGAGTTTCCCTCATGGTGTACCCACGGTTGAAATGTGTTGGAGGAGCTTGATATTGGGGTCCAGCTTGGTAATGACCAGTTGGCTGAGATGGATTGTTACCCATGTTGAAGGTGTTGAGAAAGCGTCTGAGCTGTGATGTTATTGTGTGGCTGGGTGCTTCAAGATGGATCTTGTAACAAGAGAGCTGATAGTTAGAATGTGTTCGTGCGTTTGTTTGTGTGTACCAAGAGTCGAAGATAAAGTGAAAGGTTGCGTGAGAGTAAGTGTTTGCGTATGTGTGTATAGCAAAGAGAGAGACAGTCAAGGTCTGTGTGAGTGAGAGGGTGAGAGAGTCAGTGTCTGCGGTATGTGTGTAGCAAAGACAGAAGACAGTCAGAGCAGAACTCAGTGTCTGCGTTTGTGTAGGCACTCAAGGCAGAGACAGAAGACTTGAGTGTCAGAGAAGTGCACTTGGAACAGAAGAGCTAAGTAATCGTGACTTAACAGATTCAAGCTAAGTGATCAAGTGTGTGCTGAGGAGGAAAGAAAGAAAGAAAGGGGACGACTGACGTTTTATACCCCGAAGGCGAGCAAGAGTGATGTGGGGGAAGTTTAAACTTGAATTGTAAAAACAGTGTTTATTTACCTCAAGCAGAATGCGCAAGTTACAGGAGCAGTGTATTTGGTGGCAAGAAACCCTTATTTCATTGAAGGTTTGGCAAACACGGTTACAATCACTTTAATCCCGGAAAGATTGGACGATATTGCTCAGCTAATGTAACTCTCTTTGAGGTCCTCGGCTTCGGATTTGCTGACTATAGGGCCGATTTCCTGGCAAATCACTCTTTTACTAGGCAAAATCGATTTGGGTTCGAGTAGGCGGAGCAGGTTTGGGTGGATTGGCTGTGGGCATATTCCAGGCCGCATCCTGTCTAGGGGGGTTTGCTCGAAGAGCATGCCCGTGTTTCGAATGTTTGGAGTCCCTATTCTTGAAATGTTCTGTGTGAAGTCTAGGTCGATATTCGGGATTGGATCTACCGCAATACCTCTTGAAAGCCCTGTTGGAATGTCGAAGATGTGATGTTGTGTGGCTAGGTGCACCAGGAGGGATGATAGAACAGTAGGGTTGAGTGAGCTGATGAGTTGAAACCAACAGATGTCGTTGTTGCGTTTGTGTATATACAAACGATTCGAAAATAGGTTGCGTGCAGATGGGGTTAAAGTAAACTTCCACCATATGTGTGTGCAGTGAGCACAAAAGACGGAGTCAGAGCTTGCAATTGGTCTGCTAGATACTGTCGGCATTCACACTGTGTGAGTTCTGACACGGTAGCTTTCTTTCTGTATCATCTGAGCCATTACTATTGGAAGTGGAAATAAAGTTTACTTCAGATATAAAGCCTATAAAAATGTCTCTGAAAACGTTTCCAAACCTTGTAGTCGAGGCGATCAATCAACTGGTCAATTTAACCTTCATCGCCACCTGATGTTCTGGAGCTTATCACCTGTCAGCCAACACAAAGTTCGCTAATCTATGGGGAAGCCTGAGTATAAATACTTTACACTGACAGTCTAATTAAAGTTGTCTCGACGAGTAGACGGACTCTGAAATTTAAGTCGCCGCACGACTTGAAGGCGAGACGTATCATCATAAGAACCATTGAGAGTTCCAAGGAACCTTTATCCTCTTTTACTGGTCCTGTGCCTTTTTTTCGTAGTACTGGTATTGAAGAATATTATTACATACGGCGATTTTGTTTATGGTTTGCGAGATCCAGGGTTTCACCATGAAGTGTGCTGCTATTGGGCTTCACAAGGCTAGAACGGCGAATTTTCTTGACTACCGCCGGGTGGCGATCTCCTTGGACAGTGAACGAATCAAACTTCTCAAGGCCGTCATTGAGTCTTTTTAGTTCTTCTTTCTTACTCGATCTAGCCTCTTCCAACACGCGCTCGAGTCTTTCATACCTTGAAGTTGAGTAATGACTCAATCCTCCAAGATTGTTTAATCATCAAGATAACTAATCGCTTGCCCGGTTACTATTATTCTTCAACATTAGGGCCTGCAAACTCTTTACCTAAGACAGTCTATAGCTGCTGTTTACTAACATCGTCTATCCTGTGGACATCAATCTCGGTGAACTCGGTATCGCCGTCTCGGAGTGTGACCAATGACTTTACCCAAGCTCATACAACCTATGGTTCCAGTTACATTGCTTTCCATCTGTTACATACTTCGCACAGCAAAAGGACATGCGCTGGCAGGTGCGCTGAATGTAATCCACACGCTAAAACCCTATGTACGGGCTTGAGGGGAGCTAATAAAATATCCAGACCTGTACCCTGAATGGAAAAGAAGTCTTACGTAAACGCATCATGATTGAGCAAGTAAAGAGAAGATAAAGATCATTAGTGTAGATTTGCCAGACCTTAGATAACCAATTTCTCACCAGTGTACGTGAATTCGAAAGCCCAGGACGGTAAAAGGTCAATCAACCTTTCAGAGGTCTTCCATCCTTTGGCCAATCGGTTTGACTCTGAACCGGACGCTTTTATGGCCCATGGAACGTCGAAGAGAGCAGGTTTAGATCTCCAGCCGATGCATTCTCTCCGAATTAAGCCTAGTCATTTCCAGATTTTCAGCGATATTATTAGACGTAGGGCAGTCAAATGCGGTTAGCAAAATCGATAGAGTCCTCTCCTCGGCCTCTCACTGGGTTCCCAGGTTCCCAAACACTAGTCCCTGAGTTAGTGGACGGCTACCAGATGCAATCTCCCGTCGTCGTCACCCCTTTGGCGGAGAACAAATAAAACTCTCTCTGCCTGCAATTGCTGTTTTTCGGTTTTTGATTTGTCACTTGCTTTGTCTTCCCCTCACTCGTTCAATCTCTGTAGCCAACATGCGTTTCACCGTGTTTTGTGCAGCTGCCTTGGTGGCAAGTCCTGCATTCGCTAGCGTTTGTAAGCCTCGTTCTTAAAGGGATTCAGGTCAGTAAAACTCTTTGCGACGAGACTGATTGAATATGACTGACATCATTACAGCCACCACCACTACTGTTGAGTCTGTCACTTCAAGCCTCCCATCTGCCACGAGCACCGGACTTCAGACTACTCCAACGGGGCTCACGACAGCCACTTCCGTCGAACTTTCGCGCACCATCGAGACCTCAGCCGCAAACGATGACTCCACGGCAGTCACCACTGCCCCAACAACTTCATCAGCAGAGACCACCGACCTCGAAGTATCCGTTGCTACAACCACGACCACTGAAGCCACCACAAGCGAAGCAGCCTTCGAACCAATCCCAACCTTCGACGTTGTTGGAAAAGCCGCTCAAATGGATGGCCAATATCTGCTAGGATACCAATCAGCCGCCTTCTTTGTTGGGTGGCAATATCCATCTACTAACTACCGCCTGACCTTTTCTATCGACCCAACGACCAACAGGGCTATTGACGTCAACGGAAACATCTTATGCATTCAATATGGAACGGTTGGGGGCGCCAGCCTACTCATGACTTGTAGTAACAATATGCTCAACCAGCCAAACTATGCCTCAGTTACATGCGAGCAAACTCGCGATCAGGAGCTTGACTGCTCCGTCCCTGCCAAAACCTGCACTCTTGACTTTGGTACTCTTAGAATTACTTGTACTACACTCACGGGGACATTCGATAACTTCTACACATACTCTGGGAGGCAGGATGGGATATTCTTGTCGATGGCGGGGGCTACCAATCCCGGTGCGAACTACCAGGCTGTCGTGCTTGGAATCACACCCAACGAGTCGAAATAAGACTGCGGTTAGATTTGGGAGCTGTATATATGACTAACGGCAAGATACAGAATAAAAACGCCACACTGATTATCCAGATAAGATATTGCATCGACTTGCTTATTGAACAGACGTTGAGAGAATCCACAAAGGTCCATTTATTACTAGACTATTGCATTCACCTCACGTCACGGGGATAGTCACTAAAGAATAAGCTCATCTTACTCAGATCAAGATCAGGGAAGAAACCTCCACCAAATCTGCGGGCATCGTCGCCAAGCTTAGACATGAGGCCCGCGGCAAAGCGCCACTAGATCATGTCAGCATTCCAGATTCTCTAAAACAGCACGAATCTCTTGACTTGCCTGTTGTACGTTGTTCCTCTTATCATGGTAGACCAGCCAGCGCTTAGTCTTCTCCTGGTTTAAACTGTATTGAAAGGAATTATCGACAACGACGGTCAGATCGTCTCCAGGTACACTTTTGCTCTTGAGAGAGTCTAGATAAGTCGTTTGTATAAATATCACGCTCTCTTCATTGCCTAGCGTATGTTCAGTATGGGGAGTTCATAGAGGCGCTTATCGCATTCGTACCTTGATCTTTGTTAAAGAAGGGAACTGCGTAGTACTGTGCTGTACGATCGGAGAAGTGCAAGGTCCATTCTATTTTAACCTCTGTGGTTGTTAGCTGGTCAGCGGGGATGAAGATTTTGTTTCCCTTTTCGAGGACCATTTCGATAAACACGCAACGTGACGTGACTTGTGGGGTACAATAAAGTTTAGGAAGAGAGGCAATTAATGAAGGGTAATGTGTGAATTGTGCGGAGTTTATATAGGTTCGGATCACCGTCTAAAATACAGCGAAATATTCCCCTCAAATTAGAAATCGTGGCTGGCTGATAGCTTGGACTAGCAAAGATAATCTACCTTTAGCTGGCTAATTATTGGTCCTGGATACCAATCAGCTTCTCGTGGCTGTCTGAAACTATTGAGGCTTTGGTCTCGACTCCAATGTCTCAGCCATATTGGAATTTAGCGTCTCTGGGCAGACCACTCGGTGGTAAGTGGCTTAGCTGAGGTGCGACACTATTTAATTTACAGCTCAAGATGATTATTTGCGCCTTCATCAAGTGCCGAGGTTTGTTGGTGTTCAAACGATGGGCAGCTCTGGCAACGGATGAACAACACAAATTATCCCTCAAATGCCAGTCATTTTCATGATCATTTGTATCATCACTGAATATTTTTTTTGTTTCTCAATCTGAGGTATCACTATTTACTTCGCCGAGCAGAGACTTCTAAGAGACACCATCAATGCCAACCAAAAGGCTACCCGGTTATTGGAGTGTCTGCAACAGTGTTGTCCAGGTCTGAAAATCACCATGAAAACTGAGTCGTATTGTCAATATTATATACTACCTATCCTAGCATTCTGATGCGATGACCATAGATGAGTACTAGTCGCTAAGATAAGAAACTGAAGGCTAGCTGAGCTAAAGCGACCTTTATTCTCAGGCAGTCCATGTTCCTGGATAGCAAGGGCCGTTAGGCTGTGGTGGTTTTGGTCTTACTGAACCTCCAAGGCTTGATCTTCCTCTCAAAAAGCTCATCAACCTCAGCCGCAGTTCGTCTAGCGCGTGTTAGTGCTCTGTATACTCCTTCATGATTTGTGACTTACCCAGATGTATCGGGAAGTAGAAGCCATGTGCCGATAAGGAAGGGCAGTCCGGCACCAGCGTAGAACCAGCCAGTCTTGAAGCCCCAGTTCCACTTGTTGGCGTTGACCATGTACGGAGTGAGCACATTCATAACTACTCCAGCAACGCAAGTGCACGCAGCACCAAAGCCAGCTGTATAGGGTCGGAGACGGAGAGACGAAATCTCAGCTATGAAGCCCCAACCAGCAGCACCGTTGGAGATCATTCCAACATCTAAAAACTATCAGTATCACAGCAGGATTATTGGATAGAGAAAGAGACTTACTCCAGAGGCATACAAAGAGAACAAAGATGTTCGAAGTCACGGTTGTTCTGGGAATCAGACCGAGAATTCCGATAACCACACAGGATGTCCATGAAAGCGTCGTGGCGTAGCATGAGATGCGGCGTCGTCCAATCTTATCAGCTACCAGAACAACGATCAATAGGGTGGTGATATTGATGGAAGACGTGATGCATTTGATCGTAAAAGGGTCAGCCAGGCCGGCTTGCTGGAAAAAGTAGGTTCCAAAGGTCGCAAAAAGGGTGAGGCCAATGAATTGCTGGGTCAGATTCGGCCACAGCGAGATAACAGTTCGAAGACCATCGATTCCACGAAAGATGGCATACCAGTGCTCCTTCTTCTGTTGAGCTGCAACCTCCCTCTCATGCTCAAATGTCTGCACGATGATCTGATACTGATGCTCTTCGTCATAGTCGACGACGCCGCGGTTGAGCCTGAGCAGCTGCTTCTTGGCGCCATCTGCATTACCGCGACTGACGCACCAAGCAGGTGACTCTGGGAGGAAGACGTAAATGATACACATGATACCGATTTGAGCCCATTGGGTGTATATCGGTGTGAGCCAAATGTTGGGGTTCTTTCGGTTCAGTAGCTGCAGGGCGATGTAGGCGAAGAAGGATCCGATGGTCCACCAGAGACTATAGCACATAAGAAGGCCTCCGCGGATACGGGTAGGTGCGCACTCGGAGATATAGACGGGCAGAGTCGATTGAAGGGAGCCGACTCCAACACCCGCGAGGAGCTTAGCTGCGAGCCAAACGGGCCAGGTCCTGGCGAGAGTCTCGCACAATACACTGCTGACAAGGATAGTCCAATAGGTCCACATAGCAGTCTTGCGGCCATATCTATCAGACAGGAAGGGAATGGTCAACATGCCGATGATTTGACCGACGGACATGATAGAGCTCCAGCCAGCTAGGATAGGAGCAGTGAGGTATTCGTCTCCGTCGGCGTTGGTAGCAGTCGCAAATTGATGGACAAAGCCTTTGTTGGCGATGATACTGCCGTTGATACTGGCTCGGATTAGTATGACATGTGCACAGTAAGAGAGATGGAAGAAACGCACCCGATCTGATATCCATCGGTAGCAGCGCTGAAAGCAGCGGCGAAACAATACGCCGTAGCAACTTTGAAGACTTTGACGGTTTGCCATAAGCTCAGGGACTTGTATCCCGAGGAAAGCTGGCCTTCTTGAACTTTGACGTCGGAAGCTTTGAAGGCTTGTTCGACGTGGAATTCCCCGACTTCATCATCGAGCTTGGAGGTATCAACTTGTTGTTTAGACTTAATGGAGGACATGTTGGCTGTTGTTGATGAATGGCGAGGATGTGTGAGTGATGTAGATCAACAGGCTGTCGGGTGCATGCCTTTAAGTATTCTCGTCTGATCCGACAGTATGGATCTAATGTTTTTCCCCATGGGGTTGTCGTAAGGGTTTTGCACGAGATGTCGGGGAGATTTACCGGGGGCAAAGGTCACGGACTGTACTCTTTTCTTTGAGTGGTGGCAGCTGATGCAACGATATGGGGTACACAGGTAGGATCCGGCCATCAGAGATGCTGCATAGCTCTGGTTAATATTTTATCCGTGTGATCCAGTTGAGCTATTGATTCTGTGAAGGGTTGAAAGTGCGATCGATTTTCGCAAATGCTTTTCCTACTCGATGTTGCCGCAAAGCTAGTGCAGAAAATATTGAAGCGTTTGGTCAGTGGCGGCTCTAGAACTCTGATATTGTCCAATTATGGGACTAACTTCGGGGAGACTCCCCGTAGCCTACAGTCTGATTGGGCTGTGTTGATTGGCTGAGGAGGTGCCGATTGCTCGGGGAGCCTCCCCGATCACCAATCAGATCCAAACGGCGGTGATAAGGCATCAACTCGATCTCCAGAGCATGAAAATCAATCTTTTGTCAATCTCGGTTTATCTTGGAGCGAGAATCGTTGTTTTCGGGCTTTTTCAATCCATCATTGTCCCCTTGGACTACTATCCTCCAGTTCGTTCCGCCCAGATACGCTGGCTATCTAACTTACCATCTTCTCCAGGCGACATGTTCCAGGAAACAAGCACTTCCGAGCCCGCAGCTCCCACGTCTCAAACCTTTGAGCGCATCGCAGACGATCTACTCCCCAAACTCCATCGATGCATCCGACTTCCCCAGAGGATTGTCACTTTCAACAAAGCCAGCGCAGCCTTCTTCGGCGTCGAGGCTCACACTGTTGGCCATGACATCAACCATCTCTCGTCCCTGTCTTGGGGAAAGGGATCTGACTTCATCCTCGACTTCGGTCTCCATATGGTCGGATATCTCTCATTCCACTTAAACTACGTTGGACAAAACATGGATGCTCCCTGTCGGCTACGTCTCACCTTTGGCGAGTCGCCGCTTGACGTGACGATGGATATGAACGATGTGAATACCTGGATCAGCACTGCTTGGCTTCCCGACGAGATCGTCAATGTCGACATATGTCCGCAGACAATAATTCTCCCTCGCCGATACTCTTTCCGATATCTGCGCGTTCAGATCATTGATACCTCCCCCAAGTTCAAAGTGTCATTCTCCAAGATACAATGCGAATCAGTCAGCGCCATCAGTCAAGGCCATCACATCGGAGCTGTTGAGTTTCCAGATCCTCTTCTGCAGGACATCGACCACGTTTGTATCTCCACGCTGCGAGACTGCATGCAGACTGTATTCGAAGATGGCCCAAGACGAGATAGAAGGCTGTGGATTGGAGATCTCCGTCTACAAGCTTTGGCAAACTATAGCACATTCCGGGATTTCGATCTTGTCAAGAGGTGTCTTTTCCAATTTGCAGCGACCCGAAATAAGGACGGCTCATTGCCAGCCTGCATCTTCGAGAAGCCCAAGTTGACAGCTTCGACAGACTACATCGCCGACTACGATGCTCTATTTGCCACCATTGTGTATGACTATGTTGAGGCTTCTGGTGACACGGAAACCGGGCATCTCCTTTGGGAGACTGTTCTAGACTGCCCAAAGCGATTGCTGCGCAACCTCAATCCCACCACCTATGTCCTCGAGGCGGAACGCAGCAACCACCATATCTTTCTCGACTGGGCAAAAGGTCTTGACAAGAGCGCGGGAGCACATGGCGTGCTACTTTATTGTCTCAAAGTTACGAATAAACTCGCTGTGCGACTGAACAAGCAGCCTCCGTACGACGAACTGATACTCAAAATGACAATCGGTGCGACTTCGTTTCTTAAGGATGGTGTATTTGTGTCCGGAGAATCCCAGCAGATCAGCTTCGCGTCCGCTGCGTGGCTGGTTCTATGCGAAGCGTTCCCTCCAGAAATCGCCCGCAAAGCTCTCCTCGCGACGCTTGCACATCCAGACACTGTGAAGCCACTGACCCCATATTTATGGCACCATGTTTGCGACGCTCTTGCGATGCTCGGATGCTATGAGGAATGTGTTGATCTTATCAGGTCTTACTGGGGTGGTATGGTGGAGGCGGGGGCAGACACGTTCTGGGAATGTTATGATGCAGAGAATTGTATGGCGAGTCCCTATGGGGATGTACGGAACAACAGTTGGTGCCATGCTTGGAGCTGTACGCCGACATACCTGCTCAGGACGACGCTGCGGGATACGGTCAAGGCGAGAGGCGTGGGTGAGGTCACGATGGATGAGCTAGATCAGAGGTGGATCAAAAGGTCCAAGTTCTGTCTGCTGATTTAAGCTCTCAGCCACAAGCCTCAACTGTAAATAAAACATCTAGCAAAAGGTCTTTGGGTGACTTGGGAGCGTAAAATATCTTAAGCTGGGAATCAAGATTGTGTGTGATATGGACTGTCTATCACTCATGACGGGTTGTATTGTGACGCATGAGAATATTGCCAATGCGTGTAATGGTGTTCTTTACCTTTCTCCGCGGATGTTGAGAATTCTTTTCAACCCTCAGCCTCATTAGCGTCGATTAACGTAAGTGAAGTGTCGAACACAACGCTTACATCCAAGATCAAGGGGACCATGACCAGTGTGTTCTAATTAATGTCGTCTTTTAAGTAACAATGGGAATTCAGGGATCGTTTCTAGAAAGCTTAACAATAACAAGTAATTGAGAACAGAGAATATTTGGAGTCAAGCATTGGGCCAAGCATCTCCACAGACCGATATCTTAACCTCAGATATCTAGGGTAGGCTTTTTTCCTCGGCAATAAATGAATGACATCTACCAACTGAAATTCCAGCGCTAGGCCATACTCGACTAGACTAGCATGCCCCAGATTTTCACTTTATTCATAAACCCTGCACACGCTCGGGGAGGAGCCGAGCTTTCTCAATCTGCTCTATACCCTCACTCACTGCGCGTCCCCACGATGCAGCCTCAAGCCGACATCCAAGAAAATGCTTCCCCGGATACCAGCCGACCAAACAAAAGACATTGTCCCGACCCACAGATAAATGCAATGGGCAGATCCTCGACCGCCCAGCCAGCCCGAAGACGCGTTGCTGTGGCGTGTAAAGTGTGTCGCTCAAGAAAGACCAAGTGCGACAGCCGCTGGCCGGTCTGTAGCTATTGTGAGAAGAGCAACTCGGAGTGCCGATATGACAATGTAGACCCGATAGATCGACCCTTGTACGTTTTTCATCTTCTTTCTTTGTGACTCCATGAACTGACTAGGATTTCCTGACTGAAGAAGCCACGACTTGGGCATGCAGATTTTGCAGGCCGTTCAAGATCTGGCACATGACGTAAAAGAACAAAGGTCCTCAGGCGCAGCCGACACTCCATCTCATGCCTACCAGCCAACAAGGCACAGTGAAGTTGACTCACTGGTCAACTTGACTGCTACACCACAGTCCATTCCAGCCCCCGAAAGTCACGTCGAAAGATTCTCCGAAGGCCTCGACAGCATTTTGACATGGAACGTGTTCCTACAAGAAATCGACCCTATCCCCGTCGACAACGGTAGCTTGATGGCTATGCCCGACGAGCCCCCCCCAATAAGTTTCCCAGAGCTGAAAAGATTGCAGAAATGCTATCTCAGCACTGTCCACAGCGTCAACCCCATTCTAGACGTCGCTGTCCTCGACCAGTATATTACGAAAGTCTCGGAAAATGGCTTGGACTGGACGACGCAGACTTGTCTTGTTGCCCTTGTTTGCGCCATCGGCGCATTATGTCAGGATCCGCTTGTCGAAACACCAAAGACACATAGTAGTTGGTATCTTGAGCATACTACGGATATTGCGTATAGGTACTGGAGCGTCGCGTGTAAAAGGCTTGGGCGGGCCATGAGTCACAATACATTGGAATCAGCCCAGTGTTTGTGTTTGGCAGGGTAAGTTCAGACGACATGTCTCTTGCGGCTCTCATTTATTCCAGTTACAAGTATACTGAACAGAGTTGCAGCATTTGGTTCATGTGTAATTTAAAACCACTCGAGGCCTGGAGGTATTTCACCATGGCGGGAAACTCGTGTTATTCTGCGATATGGGCTAGGTAAGACACCCCCGATCAACAACGCCCAGTCAACGCTTACACGGCTCATAGGGAATCTACCATGCCTTCCTGGCCACAGAGTACCCCTCCCGGTCCACAAGCGATCAAGCAAAGCATCTTCTACACCGCATATAAATCAGAAGTGTACGTGGGAAGCAGCTCCTGTATGTTCGACTGCTAACAAACCTGCCCGCATATAGCGAGATCCGTTACGAGATACCCAGCTTGCCTGGCTCAATGCTCGAACACATCGAGGATCGTCTCACGTTTCCGTCGCCGCCAGCAGCGAATTGCGTTTTTGACGAAACTATAGCTTGGTACTACTTCCTCGCTGACATTGCCGCCCGCCATTTGATCAACCGCATCGTCGACGCCAAAGTTGAGATCTCTGCGTGCCCCAGCGAAGTACAAGCCAGGTCTTTACTCCGATCATATGAGGTCTTTGGCTCACAGCTACAAGACTGGTATCTGTCCCTGCCGCCAGAGATATCGTTCCCGCCGCCGGATTCAACTATCTCCCCCGAGACGAATATCTATAAAAGAATCCTTCGTTCGCGGTATCTCTTTATCAAGGAGCTTCTGTGTCGGCCGTTCGTACGACTATATCTTAACTACGTACTCGACCTCCCCACCGCTCTGGATGATGAGATAGTCAGTATAGCCTCCCTCGGTCTCCAGTATTGTGCCTGGAGACTAAAGGCTGTGGATCGAATGAATAAGCTTGATCATGGACTGTGGATATGGATTCGAAACAGTACAGCATGTTCCATGATACTGATTGGTGCTGCTCGGAGCCTCCAATTTCGTTCTAGCACTACATCTGGGCGGCTGGTTCTTCCTGAAGATTGGCGTGAGACTGTTGTTACTTTCTTACATGGACTTGAGAAGTATTCTCACGAAACGAGAGGTGGCGTAGCTTCATGTTATCGACTTGTGGCATGGGGTCTTGATGGGTTTCAGCCAAGCTCACCAGATATCATTCAACAGTTATAAATAGATTACAGAGTGCTTCATTCTTGTACGTTCAGGCATCTAAATCTAATTTATACTTTGCTCCTGTTCTTAGGCGTTCCCCATATTTGTAGGATACAACAATCATGCTGATCATGGCCAACGATACGCCCGCAAGCAGCGTATTCCCCCAACCTTGGCCTATGGCATCAAACATCTTTGGGCCAGCAAGAGGCAAAAGCGCACCTCCAACACTCCTAAGCACAGTATTTGCCGCTGTAGCACTAGCAGCATAAGTAGGGAATGCGTCAACCAAGTAAGTGCTCACAGATGTAAACACAGTGATCATTCCAAAGCCAATCATGAATGTGCCGATAACGGGTACAAACCAAAAGACTCCATACTCGGTCGTCCATCCATATACCAATAGACCGACTGGTATTATCGCACTGCACGGTATCATGAGGGGGAGACGATACTCGGGCTTGAGTTCGCCACCTCGGGCCATTCTTCTCAGAATTGGATCTGATACCATGCCGAAGAGTATAAGACCGACAATCTTACCGCATCTGAAGCCTAGATAGATAAGACCGACGTTTGTGACTATACCATATTTCGTTCTGAAGGTTTCGGAGACCGTCGTGAATAAAAGATATAGAGTTCCGTAGGCGATCGCGGTCAGGAACGAGAGACCGAAGATAATCGGGGACAAGAAAAGCATCTTCAATGGGCGGGCCAGGCTTCTTTTGATGAGTTGTCGGTGCGGTGTGGTGGGCGGTAATTCTTCGGTGTGACGCTCTATTTGTAGTGCCTTAAGCTTCTTTCTCTGAAGGGTTGGAGGATGAGTCTCTTTCTGGATGAAGGCGCAGAAAACAAGCACAGCTCCAGTCTGTAACAACATATCAGTACAAACAGGACATTGAAACATCATGAACGGAGGTACCCACCATTATAATAAGCAGCCAAAAGTTCCATCTCCATCCCAGACCTCTCGAGACATACGCACCAACAGCAGGCCCAAGACTCGGACCCAGCAAAACAGGCATATTCCAAATAGCCATAGCTTGACCACGCTCCTGCTGAGAGAAACAATCTGCAACGCTCGCAGGCCCAATAGTCAACGGACACGCGCCCGCTAAGCCTGTTAGGAGACGGAAGATTATAAGCATGGGCATGTTGATCGACAGAGCGCATGCTACGTTTGTAAGCAAGAAAGTGATCATGCAGATGCGGTATATGGGAAGCCGGCCGTAGATCTCGCTGAGCGGAGCGAGGAAGAGAGGGCCGAAGGCGTAGCCGAGGAGATAGATTGATACCATGAATGAACCTATGTTGGGATTCGTTTCGTGCATTTCGTGCATGATGGGTTGGATTGCTGGTGCGATCATGGATGATGCGAAGGGGCTGTTGTGATGGGCATAAGTTAATGAAATAGAGGACTTGGGCGCTTTGCTGGGAGCACGTACGTTAGGAGCGTCAGAATTGACACTATCATGATATTAGTCCATTTCTTGGGCTTGGGCCAATTCAACGGCATATCTGGGTCATCTCGGCTATCCAAGTCCAGAGAGTGAATTTGGTCCTGAAGCGAGCCCTCGCGGTTATCTTTTTCCGCCATGGTTGACGTTGGAGGGAGCGTTTCCTGCGACGTCGATTCGTTGTTGGCCATGTCCAATTGACCGCGATGTCGATGGTCAGGACATAAGCAATGTCGGTTGACGGATAAGAGTCATATATAATCGCCCACTGATATCAATCGGCTCTTTAATAGCCCTAGTAGAGAATATGAAAGAATAAAAAAGGCGAGGCTATTTACTCTGGATGCGTCCATATTATCGCCATCGTAATCATGGTGTTTAAGTCCGTCGGCGGACCTCCCCGATACAAAACCCACTTCGGCACTCTTCCGTCACCTATCAGCAGGTTGCATACGCTAACAAGGGTTATCCCAGGACCCGAAGCTCAATGTCGTTAGCCTTCCGGAGTGCTCCCCTAGTGGCTCGTTTCCACGGTGTTAAATAATGAAAGGGTTCAAGCCACTCGCCACGACCATTGGGGTGTCTTGCGGTATGTTTGCTTCCATGACGACACAAAGCACAGATCTCATTACGCTGGAGTCTAAGAAATTAATTGTAATGTGCTTTATTTCAACTTGTCCATTATTAATCTTTCAAGTCGACAAGGAAACCATCATTTCCGAGCCTTTGGCGTAGAGACTAAACACAATCTGATACCATTCTGAGTTTCACGAACGAGCAATGAATACTTCCAAGTGCTGCTGAGAGCTCAGCCAATGTCTTTAACGCCTTGTATGAATTACTTGTAACACTATTTAACATACTCCTCAAAGTCCACTCCATCTCGTAGTTTCCTCCACATGCAGATCCCCCTTCAGCAAAATCTTGTTACTACTCGATCCTACCAATACCGTATAAACACCCTTCTCGCTTACCCAGCAATGCAATTCTTCATCCCAAAATGACGTGGCGAATCTATCCAGCGGAATTTCTACCCGCTTCGTCTCACCAGGTTGCAAATATGTTTTCTTGAAACCCTTCAATTCCTTTTTAGGTCTCTGGATCGAGGATGTAGCCTCGTCGGCTGCGATGTAAAGCTGGGAGACTTCGGCTCCAGGCACGGAGCCAGAGTTGGTGATGTCGAAGCTCACGTGCGAGGATGTGACGTTCAGCTTGTCGTACGTAAACGTGGTGTAAGATAGACCGTGGCTATTAATGTCATGTTAGTTTTGTTTCGGACAGAGTCTTGTCTCGTTCCAACTCACCCAAACGGATATAGTACGTCTCGATCGACCTTTTCGTAGTACCGATACCCAACGTAGATATCTTCACCATAGATAACACGCCCCCTCTCGCTGCCAAAGTTCAAAAAGGTTGGCGTGTCTTGTATGCGGCGCGGAAACGAAAGCGGGAGTTTTCCACTCGGGCAGGTTGCTCCGAACAGAACATCAGCAAGGCCGTTCCCAGTCTCGTTGCCAGCTAACCAAGCATGTACGTGAGTCTTTGCATTCTCAGCCCAGAGCATGCTGAACGGAGTGCCGCTCTGCGTTATAACGATGGTGTCTGGAGCGGCAGCCAAGACGGCCGACGCAAGCCGAGGAAGTGATCCAGGAAGATCCATGTGAGGCCTGTCAAAACCCTCAGATTCTTGGTCCCTCGTCATCCCAACGCACAGAATGGTCACATCTGACTGGAGCGCTGCGGAGACGGCTTTCTGAATCCCGATTTCGGGGTCAACTGCACTCGCTAGACCAACTCTCCCTGCACCACCGCCGAAATTGACCACGCCTGGTTTAACGAGCTTGGAAGATGGTGCGCTCTCATATTCGATGGTGATGCGGTACTTCTGGCCCTGCACAAGGTGCATCTGAGCCTTTTCCTCAACGGTTCCCTTACCAAAGAAGAATGTGCCGCTTTGCTGGACAAGACTATTGTCGATCAATAGCTGACCATCGACATATAGTCGTGCAGAACCATAGACCGCGAGGCCGAACTCAAACAATCCTGTTTCCTGGATGACGAGATCGCCTTCTACAGATGCGTAGAAATGATTCTCCAGCTTTGGATGCGAGTAGCCCATTAGTAGCCATGAGGAATCAGGCAGATGGCTCTCGTCGATGATCTCGCGGTCTAGCACACTGGGTCCCTGACTGTAGAAGCGCATTCGCATACCCGGTGCTCCCTCCGGCGTGGTGATCATATCGCCCTGGAGTAGAGGATTCCACCCATTTGCTGACGCCCCAACCTCGTACCGCACCTCAACTTCAGGCGGTAGTTGGGCTACGATGCCATCATACGGAGAAACAGTGTAGTAAGGCTGGAGATGGGCAGAGCCGCCTCCACAGAACGAAGTGGTCTTCATGTTTGGTCCGATCAAAGCAATGCTTTTGAAAGGTCGCTTGAGAGGAAGTTGGCCACTTTCATTCTTTAGGAGCACAACACTGTCGCCGGCGAGCTTTCGGTTGAGCTGCCTGTCTTCGGGAAAGTCGCGTCCGCCTTCTTCGGCCACAACAGGAGCCTTTGTGCATCTTTGGACGAACTCGAGGACATTTCGGGCTCGAGTGTCTATCGTTGATCGAGATACCTTTCGGGTTGACACGGCAAGGTCGAGAAGCTGGCCACGTTGCCTTGTTGGTCCTGGCATCTCGAGATCTAGTCCTGCATTGACGGCTTCGGTGGTAGAATAGGTTCCGAACCTGCAGCGAGAAAATTAATGTTAGAATCGGTTACGTCTAATGGAGGCGGGTTTGCGGCATACCAATCACTCATGATCAGACCCTTCCACTGCCACTCCTCGCGGAGCAAAGCGTCAAGAAAGTCTCTGTTTTCTGAAACATGCTTTCCATTGACTTTATTGTAACAAGCCATGACACCGCCGGGGGCTGCATCACTAAGCGCAATCTGGAAAGGAAGCATATGAATCTCTCTCAGCGCGCGCTCACTAGCAACGACATTGACGCCAACCCTCTCATGTTCCTGATCATTCGCAAGCCAGTGCTTAATGACCGACACAACGCCCGTAGACTGCACGCCTTTGATATAAGCAGCAGCTAGTTTTCCAGTCGCATAAGGGTCCTCTGCCATTGACTCAAAGCCACGGCCACCAAGGGGAGAGCGCTGGATGCACACTGTGGGACCGAGCCAGCAATGGGCGCCTTTTGCTATACACTCGTCACCTATAAGTGTGCCTGCTTTGTATAGGAGGTCCTGGTCCCAGGTGGCTGCTAGACCGGTACCGCAGGGCAAACAGGCTGCAGGCACGCCGTCGACGAATTTGGTTCCTCGCACGCCATTTGGCCCGTCGCTGACACGCACGGATGGAACGTTGAATGCTGGGAGGGGGTTTGTGTGCCAAAAGTCTCGGCCTGAGGAAAACACGAGCCAAGTTAGAGTCGTCTAGGGCCGGAGAAGGGAATATTGGAGTGTCACTCACCAGAGAGCAGTGATATCTTTTCAGAGACAGATGCGTTTTGGAGGACGTGTTCAACACTAAAACAGCTGGGCACGTCATCATGGGTCGTTCGTTTCAAAACCATAGTTGTATAAAGATGTGCGTGTTGGGACGATAGAATAACTCAAGGATACGCAATGCCTAAAACGGGCTAAGGCAGTTAGATACCCAACTTATATATCTTGTGAAGGATAAACATTAATGAAGTAGCGTGCAAGACCTCGGGGATGGCCCCGATGGAGTCAGTCAGTGGGGGAGTCTCGGGGAGTCTCCCCGACCAGTCAAGAGACCTAGGATTGAGATGATTAACCGAGAAACGACCCTCGCACTACCCCATCTAATAACTGTTTCAAGTTAGAGCAACCCCCATTCGGCTCATCAAGATACTGCTGTACCGACGCTGCACCCCGCGCGACGCAGTCCTTCCAAGTCTCAGGCAGCGTCACACTCTGCACAAGACGAAATGCTTCATCTTCTTCTGCCAGGCGCTGCGCCTTGTCAACAGCTGCCAAGATCAACGCAGCGCTTGTCGCCACTCGAATACCATACCAAGTCCCCTGATGTCGATGGCCCGCGACCTGATCGAGTTTCAAGATGCAGAAGCGTACACATTGCGATGCGTACGAGCTGACTATACCATGTAGCGAAGCATCCATCTCATCCACCAACTGGTCCACGCAGAGTCTTACGAAAGGACGTGATACTAACTCACAGAGGGATATGTACCTATGCCGCAGGATAAAGACCATGGGGTCGGCAACAGCATCCGCTGTGTATCCTTGAGGAGTGTCGAAGTGGAAGATGGGCGGGAGTGATGAGTGCCAGTCTGATATCTGCGACTGCATCATCTCAGCCTGAGAAATCATGCGGCGCACGTGTCTCTCGCTAGGAGTCTCGGGCACTTCCGAGTTCATCTGCACAAGGCGATTAATCACGTGTCGCGCGGCGATCTCGCTGAGGTATTAGTACCAGCTCCGCTCCCTGTCACTGGCATCAGGATGAGAGGCGAAATCCGGAGGCTGGGGGAACGCGAGTGGCAAATAGGCATTGTCGAGGATCGGTGGAGTCGGCAGCGGGAGTTCTAGCCTCAGCTCGCATTCAGATTTCCAGATTGTGAAGCACAGAGCTTGCATAAGGTTGAACTCGTTGGAGGATTCATCGTGACTCGACAGATCCCCGTGTGTTAAGCTAAGGGTATGCCAGGCGGCCCCGCCTAGATTGAAGTGCTTCCAGGCTTCGAGGGGCTCTAGACGGTGCATGTACCATATGCCCGCGAGGCATAAGCACTGAACAGCCTGCACGGTGTTCTGAGCTGATGCATAGCCAAGACGCTTGACGGCCACGCTCCAAAACTGCATTGATATTTCGATCTCGGCCTTCCTTTCAGGCGTCATCTCAAGACTGCTGGACATCTCGGTATGAGAGTCTGTTATGGCCGCATTGGCACATACCAAAGCCACGAGGCATGCGCTCGTCGACCAGTCGAACCCATTCTCAGCGACATGTCTCATCATATGATGCAGCTCGTCAAGATCTATGATAGGGTTCTTGGTGTGCAGAGCTTCAATGTACTTAGTTTCCAGCCACGCGAGCTGGGGATAGCTTGTGTCTGGAACAGGGTAATTGCCTAGACCCGGGGGACTGCTCTGGGCGAATAGACAAGAATTGGGTCGATCTGCGGCGAATATCTTCCAGCTGAGTATGGACTCAACGCCCTGTGGTCGCACAACAACATTCTGCGGTACGGCCAAGATGTCAAGATTCGGCGGACGCACCGACGATGAGATAGAGTCGGCTGTTTGCGCAGGGGATGGGTGCGCCGAGTGCTGATTCTCGACAATCTGGGTCAAGTGGTGAATAGCCTGTAGGATCTCGGCTCCACTGACAGGCTGTGACGCCCCGGGATTTGGGGAAGGGGAAGGGTACGTGGGCTACCCCGGACGAAGATCCGTCTGCCATTACCACTGATCGAAAACAACGGCAGTATTGACGGTGCAAATGGGAAGGTTGTGTTGATTGTGAGTATAGGGTCGGGGAGGGCCCATGGCCATGATTTATCATGTTATGCCAGGGCTGGAAACTTATCGGAGTGGGGCCCCGACGGCAGCATTACAGCACTCTAGGTCACTGTAGGTTAGGCTAATGAGTCTAGATCATTCTGTAGTCTTCCCGCAGCTGAACTGCCCCCAGGTGCAAGAAGACTTCTGACATTAAATTGAGGTGAAAAAAATACGTAGTCAAGATTTTCTAAATCTATACTAAACTCTGCTAAACTCATCTAAGTTTACCTAAGAATTTTTGTCACCTAGGATAGAGGTCCTAAGTTTTATTGTATTGGCTTGACTGCGACCCCTCCAACTAAGCTTGAATTACCTTATGTCAGATCTGCGGGCTGCAACTCGGACCAATCCCCAGATTCTCGGACATCTAGTCTGAAGCCCATGGGGGCCCCTGGTGATCCAATCACTACCCGGCCTCGCCATCAAACTCTGCTCACCCGCGCACGAGGCATCGTGGGCGTACTGAAGTCAATAACAACACCATTCCAACATCAATGCCTCGTGTCCGAATGACTATAAGTATGCGACGACCAGCTTGCGATTTATTCGGAATACAATAAGCCAGCACAATCATCACTGCCTCCACTATCTCAACTGCATCGCTACACTGAATCATCATGGGTTGTTTCACGAAGAAGACGGAGAACAAAGACACCGCGGAGGATATTGTCGGGCCTGAGCTCTTGAAGGTACCCTCTCATCATTTCTACTCTGCTGCTTCTCCAACGTGACAAGTACTGACTGGCCCAAGGTTCTTCCCCAGACAGAGCTTCCCTGGTATCGGACAAAGCATCTCCTTCTTCTTAACCTGATGCTTCTTGTCCCCCTGCTCAGCTCCTCCGCTGTAGGATACGACGGTAAATTCACTAGCCACTGACACATACACCAACTAACATGATCTCAGGGTCTATGATGAACGGTCTCCAGACACTCCCGCAGTGGCGAAACTTCTTCAAACACCCGCCTCCACCCCTCCTCGGCGCCATCAACGCAGTCTACCCCGTCTGCAAGATCCTCGGCTTGGTGCCAGCAAGTACCATCTCCAACAAATTTGGCCGAAAGGTGCCCATCTACATTGGACTCGTGTCGCTTGTGATCGGGCCAGCTATCCAAGCATCGTCGATCAATCTTCCCATGTTCATCGTGTCAAGGGGTCTTATAGGCTTCGCCACTGTCTTTCCTCAGGTCGCGTGCCCGATTCTCGTTTCCGAGCTGTCCTATCCTACCCACCGCGGCAAGATGACTGCGCTGTACAATACCTTCTTCTACTTTGGCGCTATCGCGGCTGCTTGGATCACCTATGGAACTTTCAAGATGCAGCCCACCTGGGCTTGGCGATGTCCCTCGGCTCTGCAAGCAGCTATACCGTTCCTTCAGCTTATGTTTATCTATTGGGTTCCAGAATCTCCTCGGTAAGTATTGGCCCGGAATCATCTATAGGTTACTAACAGATTGATGTTACAGATGGCTTATTGCCAATGGCAGAAAAGACCAAGCCATCGCGATTCTTACCAAATTCCATGCAGGTGGACAGGAAAAATCTCCACTTGTTGCGTTCGAGATCACCGAGATCGAGAATGCTCTGGCGCTCGAAAGGAGTCAAGAGTCATCAGCCTCGTGGAAGACGCTCATCAAGACGGCCCCTATACGCAGACGTACTCTTATTGCAGTCATCCTGGGCTTTTTCAGTCAGTGGAACGGCATTGGCGTTGTCACCTATTACTTGTCTCTGGTCCTCGATACCATCGGGATCACGGAAGCCAAACACCAAGTTTTGATTAACGGCTTGCTTCAGCTTTTTAACTTCGCCGCCGCTGTCTTTGCTGGTGCTCTGATGGTTGATAGGTTCGGACGGCGAAGGCTATTCCTAGTTGCTACGTCAGGGCTTTGCCTCAGCTACGTGGCTTGGACAGTACTCACGAGCTATTTCATCAGGAGCCACGACGAATCAGCTGGTCGAACTGTGGTCGCTTTTATCTTTATCGCTTTCTTCTTCTACGATATCGCTTGGACGCCGCTTCCTCAGCATATACCATTGAGATCTTCCCTTTCTTGACTCGCAGCAGAGGTTTGACCACTGCACTCACATCTTCATACCTTGGTCTCATTAGCGCTCAGCTGATCAACCCTGTCGGCTTGGCTGCCCTTGGCTGGGAGTATTACATCGTTTTCTGCTGCATCCTGGCTTGTCTTATTGTAGTTATCTACTTCTTGTTTCCTGAGACTAAGGATCGCAGTCTAGAACAGATTACGGAGCTTTTTGAGGGCAGAAGTGTCAGTGTGGATGCTGAGGAGATTATCAGCAAGGGAAAAGTTGGGGTTGTGTATGAGATTGAGACACAAAACAAGGTCTAGGGCGCAAAGCTTGAGGAGCTTTATGTACTCCTGTGTAGGCTTTGAAATTTGGTTGAAGAAGATATAGTCTTACAGTATTAATGAAGGATTCGTTGGAGGAGATAATCTCGCCAGGTATTCTAGGCTGTCCACTTCTTGCGGGATAAATTTTCGAGTCACAGATATCCCATCTCCAGTACCTACCATTCCAGTTATCTAGTAAGCAACCAGCACTATCCAAACTATCTCGGTTAAAGATAGTCCTTACATATTCTTAACCAATATATAAAATTAATAGCAGCCAGAACTGTTACCCATCTTCTATTATCTGTATACTGGCTAGTCTAAGCTTGTGCAATCAAGTCATGGGTGCCTAAATAGCAAAGTATTGTAAGATCATACCACACAAGTGTCGCGCGCGTTTTAAGTGAGGGTCACGTCTCCACCACGGTGCTGGTCAGTATCTTGGATGACATATTCAACGTCAAAATCGCCGTCAACGTCATCAGGTGTAGCTTTCTGTAGAATCATGGTTGTATCAAAGTCCATGTGATGACAATAGAATACCTGAGGGGATAAATAATGCCCAAAACGGGCTAAAGCACTTAGCAAATTGTATATTGTGCGGAGGATAAACAGTACGACAGAGACTCATGCAAGACTCCAAGATGACCCCATTGGAGTCAGCGGGTGTGTGGAGAAATGTCAGCGAGACTCCCCGACTAGAATATCCATCCCGAGCGTAGCGTCCTGGATCTCCTTCTATAAGTAATCTTGGAACTAATAACGCTGAAGCGCAAACTGTGTAGCCAAACCTGCTGTTCACTTCAATGACATTCCAGTAGGCTGAGGCGAAAGGTAGAGAACGACAGCAACATTGACATATAGTCTATAATCGCAGCGACTTTGTCACATCGACAAAGAGTCAGAATTCCTGACCATCCAGATAAATATGTCCAGTGTGAGACATGCAAGATTCTGCTATCTTGTGTATATGTAACTTGAAGTGAAAGCTTTTGATGATGAAACACATCTGGAAGCCACATTTGGGCTCACGAAACATGGCTGTCCAAGATCAATTCATGCATCTAACCACTAGAGCAGTTTTCAGCTAAGCACTGTGGGAAAGATGGAGCGCGACGCAATGCCTTGAGTTGCAAGTGCTTATTGTACCTTACCATGATATCAGTGAATATTCTGTATAGATATGGAAGGAAGCTTACTTATAAAATGTCTCCTTCAGTGCATAGAGTTTTATTTCTTCGTAGGTGAGCAACCGTTGGCATGTTTGAGACGGGCAGCGGATGTTGTCGCAGGTGCTCTTGTCTGGTTGTTCCAACTGAGATCCAATATGTCTTTGTAAGCAAGACGTGCAGAAATCGATTGTATGTTTGCACCTTGCACGCAATATCTTGGGAAATCGTGAGATCTTCCATACCCAATCACCATCGAATTCAATACAGACTTCTATCCATTCATCAACAGCGTCATAGGAGACGTTGAAGATAGATTCAGTACAGATGACGCACTCGATGGGAGTCTTCTCAACCCGAAGTAATTGTGTAAAGATAGGGACCTGTAATGTTTTTCCACCTTGATCGATGTTGTATAGTTCAACATAGTTGAAGTCTGCTTTCAGCGGCGATCCAACTTTGCTGCGACTTGGACACCTATATCTCTGGTCAAAGGGCGAATGCATCAAGCCATATTTTATCATCTTGAAATGCAGGCGTGCTGCCACTTTTCTGGCTTTTGATGTGAGTCGAGGTTCGACAAAATAAAGGGCTTGCATTAGCTGAAGAATCGTGTCATAACTGTCATGGATTAGTTATTTTGTTGTTCCCAGATCATTGACTGTAGCTTGCATTCTGATCACCGAGAACTCGGCCTTTTCATTCCCTAGGTACTGTAATACCTGTAGTAAAGAGCTGCGATCATTTATGTGAAGTCCTGCAGGAGAGCAGCCACAAGGACAAGGCAAGCATATCTCCAGTCCTTGGGCTTTCCACCACGTCTCTCTTAATCGTGCTAGAGACGAGAAAATTGACTTCAGAAAGCAGGCGGAACAGACAGGATTTTCGCATCCCAACCTGAGGTCCCTCTCGATGAATTCGTTAAGAGGCCTAGGCTTGGAGAAGCCAACAGCTTGCCTGAACCTGACCTCTTGGCACACACAACAGGTAACGAGTGTGACCGACTGCAGAGCTTCGGTGCCGAGCCAGTCTTCGAATTTGGTGTAAATATATAGAGCTTCATCGGCACTCATCGACCTATCGAGGGTCCGTTTGAGGTCCCTAGCCATTTGACTTGGAATAGGCATGGAAGGAGAAGAGTCTTGTCCAGTCGAAAGCGGCGAGTTCAGTAATTTGTTTACTATGATGCATCTGGGAGTGGTCGTTAACATCTTCAGCTGCTTCAGCTGCAAAACCTGACTTTGAAGCTTATTGACAGCATGCGCCATAGTCTTCGTGTCATTAAGAGCCTTTTGTAATTGTTGATTTGAGGTTAAGACGTTTGATCGTAGAGAGATCGATTCGTTCATCCTATCGTAATACCTGGAAATCAGTAGCTTATTCTGACCAATTAGATTACTGACAGTTTCTTGAAGGTTTTCAATTTGTTTTTCTTGGCTGCAGAAAATGGCGGCCATATCTGCGGAGCGTTCCTCGAAGACTTGATTATTGAACTCCGAAATTGTTGCATTGAGTGGGTTTTTTGAAATTGATTGCGTTCGGAGGCGTGTTTTGTCTTGTGTTTCGAGGCACTCTTTAGGTTGTTGCTGCGCTTGAGGATGTTGTTGATCCATGAAGGGCTCAGTGAATATGTTGTACTTTGGATATTAGGAAATATGTCCAAGTTGTGAGCTAGATGTATTATTTACAGTTGAGACTTGTGGCTGAGAGCTTATTCCACCACATTGAATGTAGTAAATATACACAACCGGACTAGGTCTTAGATAAGAATGAAGCTGGAAACGGGAAGGCATGCTCTTTGGTCGGAAGGTCAACGACAAGGAAGATCAAATACCATCGTTTAAATCCCGTTATGAACTACCAGGGTTTTGGCGACTTTATTACGTCATGTCTTAGAATTGGTGCTTTGAAAGGCTACTTGCTAACAAGGGTCGGTCTAACTAATGTCTAGAAGTGGGATGAAACAGATGTACTCAGAGCGGCACAGACTGCTCGTGGTTGGTCTCTCTTTACAATGTCTTTTATCGGAACAATAATACATTCTTTGCCTCAATTAAAGAGGCCGAATAGTGCCCGTTATGCTATGTTTATAAATTATTTACGCATCGATACTTAATGGGGTTGCCTTCTAACGACATAGACTGTTCCTCTAAAAACAAATAATAAGGTTTATGTTAGGAATGAGGTTTCCGTGTCTCAATATTGGAACTATGCTAGGCTCAAATGGATCTCTTCAAAAGTTCAAAGTTCCTCTCTCTTTAGGTCCACACTGAAAAGCGTGGCTGGCTTCCTGATAGCACTGTTACTCTGTTACATGTTGTGAGATCGTCAGTAGCATACGACAGCACTGACAAGTTCCAGTCGGCTTTTATCTTTGAGTCCGGTGGCCTCAACTCGGTTCAAGATGTCGACTACCTATAACCTCAGCATTCTCTGCTTCCTTTCTCATCGTGATCTTCTCCTCTTCCCTCACTCGACCCTCTAACCAGTCAACTTCTCAATCAATTGCTCCGGTCTTGTTGTCCCAGTAACAGGAAAGATTTCATCGCCCTGGGCCAGAAGCCAAGCCAGCGTCAGCTGCGAGGCAGTGATTCCTTTAGCATTGGCAATGTCTCGGATTCTTGTCCACGAGGGCCAAGTGTTTGGGATAATTCTCTTCGCTGAACCTGGGCAGATATGATCGAAAGTCTCCGGGGACAAAGTCGGCGGGCGAACGCAGTGTTCCGCTTGAGATACTGCGGCCGGGTGGCGACTGACGAGTATGTGACAATAGCGACGCCTAGCTCACCCGCCGTCTCGAGCAGCTTGAACTACGGCGACTCGATCTCTAGGGAGAATGGCGAGTATTCCATTTGCGCTATGGTGATAGGGTGGACGGCGTGAGCGCGGCGGAGGGTTGTGGCGGTGCACTTGGAAAGTCGGTTGCGTAATCGGGATTCTTAACTTCATGACAGTCTATCCGGGTACTTGTGACAAGGTTATGTGGTTTACAGAGGCTTCAGCCCCAACGCACAAAAAAAAAAGAGAGGCAATACGCTCTTGGCCCTGGATGGTGCCTAGGACCTGGCTTTTGGCTGAAAAAAATAGATATTCCGATGACGGTATAGAAAGAGCCTGCGTGCTGCTCTCCTGTCCAGATAGACGGGCTGGTGGCGGTTGGCGACAAGGTTAATTGGAATTTCGGATTAATTAGGATTGAGTTTTCAGTTAAATAAAGCCTAATTAAATGAGTCATCGATTGGCTAAACAGAAACCATCAGGGTAGCAAACAAAGAACACTTAAGTCAGAAACCTTATCAACATTTTAGTATTAATTTAAATTATCCATGTGAGCTGGCCAAGTTCAGAATTTCGTATTCCATTCGCAGTTCATTATGTTTCAAGCCCGTCTCAAGTCAACATCGCGAGCTCTCATCAACTCGCAGCGCTCGTCAAGATTAAGCCTGAATCTATGTCACTTCTGTACTTCTCTATCTCACTTCCAGCGCCTCCCAGTTCAGATTTCCGCCCAAGGAACCGGAACCATCCAAACAATCTCTGTCAAAGACAAGCCGCACACATTCTCAACCGACGCCCCCAAGGTCATCGGCGGCCAGGAATCATACCCTTCGCCTATTGCCTACACCCTCGCCAGCCTCAGCTCGTGCAACCAGGTCACAGGCGCACTTGTAGCCAAGGATCACGGGCTCACGCTGGGCAAATGGCACGTCTCGGTCGAGGGCCAACTCCCCACTGCGGTGTTTGTTGGCGGCGAGCAAGGGAACCCAAACTGGGAGAGCGTTGACCTGGAGGTTTCTGTACAGACCAGTGCAGACAATACTGCGTTCGAATATTTTGTTGCCGAGGTTGAACGACGATGCCCTATCGCGCAGCTTTTTAAGCGCAGTGGTGTCGCGTATAAGAGCAAGTGGATTAACGAACCGCTGTGAGAGCCACTATGTATTGTTAGTGTTATGTAGCCTTGCTCGCGGGGCGGGAGCAAAGAATAACTGGGTGTGATTATAAGAGACATCAGACTCAGGCTATCATATACCAGAGTGCCCAAGGTTATTATTTAGTATTATCAAGAGTTATAAGTTTTTGAACACTAAATAACATATTAGTATAGACAAAGTGTAGTTTTATAAAGATAATATAGTTTAAATAGATCTAAGATCACACTAATAGTCCAGCTACTAGAAAGAGTTACTGCTATACTAAGCCTGCTAGGGATAATGCTCCTCTCCTATCTAGTCCAGACTTATATAGAGTTTGTTAGCTGAAGTAAGATTAAAACCTGCGCAGCATTCCCAATATAGGAAACTATGATACTCCAACTAGTGGATGCAAATCGATACAATACAAGGCTGAATAGTATAGCCAATGCGCTTGTGACTATCAGAAGCCAGGTATATATACCAGAAATACGAGCAAGCTTGCTCTGAGGGCTCCCTGGCAAAATGACGGTTACTATAGACAAAGCCTGCATAGCTGAGCCCGCCACCAGCTGCCAGAAGTCCGAGTTCGTAGTTGTGCCAGGTGCAGACGAGGCATAAGAAAAGGCGTAACCAATGGGGATGCAGCCCACAAGGCAGACAATGGGGACGATGAAATTAAGACTTGCTTGCACACGAAGCCCCCTTTGCACGTCGGCTGACTTTCTCGAATACGCAGAAACGGCATCGGGTGGCGGGCTTGATGCAAGAGTACTTTGCTCCGTCGCTGTTTCTGCCGCCGGCCGGTATTCCCTGGAGGGCCAAGTTAACTTATATCAGATGATGAGCTAGAGAAGTTTTACTTACCACCAATCTTTGGACGTTGGGTCAAAAAGATCGCGAGGCGATTTAAACAATTCTGAATGCGCTTCAGAGTAGTGTTCTTGTAAAGCTGCCAACTTTGTCTTTAGTGTAGATAAGCATGCATCAGAAAGGCTCCCGTGGTCCACCGCTAGCTTGATAGACTTCAAAAGAGATGAGGCACAATTGAGGGCCTTCTGAAGTTCATGCCGGGATACTGTTTCTTGAACAATAGTCTGCTCAACATAGTCCTGATATGTGCTGCAATAATCATACTGCGCTGGAATCTCAAGATTGTGGACCTTTGAAGCTAGTGCAGCGTGCGCAATTGCCGCTCGGTATCTTGTTAAGCAGACGACGAGAAGATCTGAGTAGTCACAGCTGGTCCTCGGTTCCGTGATAGGTCTCAGCTGATCGGCGTGGCTGAGTCTCCCCACATAATTCGCTAACGTATGTGATAAGCATGC
>NJCS01000578.1:0-37354 GCA_002234255.1 Fusarium sp. Na10 | reverse complement strand
CTTTTTGGCCCTTCCTCCGTACGACGCCGCGAATTGAAGATAAAGCACAATGCGAAGCCAATGCGCCCAAAATCAACTCGTGATTGCTTCCCCAATTATGTAGACTCTGTTGCCTGTCTTACATCACGGCCATTCACTCCATATCCGAAAAGAAACGTAAGTCTTATCGTGATAGTCATGACCGACCATCATCGGAACTAGGCATCAACCGACTATAACTGAACTGGAAACTTCCCTACCAGCTAAACTGGAAGTACCATTTTACCCGTGAGATGGACGGAGTGACGGGCTCATAGCGCTGACGTCGACAAACGCCCCAGCTCCAGGCCTACCTATGCCTATGCTCCGCTAAACACCACCCTCCTCCTTGCAACCTGCATCTCATCTCTCTCTCGTGCTTTTCCTGAGGATCCGAGCATCCATTCCCACTTAATACTTCCTATCGCATATTAAAAACCGACAATCGCCTTCCTACATAGACTGCGCCTTCAAACACCTCATCGCTATATCCTCCCCCGCCTCACTTGATCCCACAGGCTGACGACGCCCCCCTGTCGCGCCCCACACTCAATCAAGCGAGCAAGCGAGCAAGCAAGCACAGCTGCCCGTTGACCTACTAGCCTACGAATACCTAATCCACGTACTATAACCTTGTTGCTCCATACAGCCACACGCCCAGAGAAGCTTTGATCCCAGCCTCGAGCAGCGTTTGTCCTGCAAGAGAGCTTCCAGAAGAGGATCAATCACCAGCAAAAATGGCCGCGCCATTCAGAGTCAAGGCCATTTACGACTACTCATCGCCTCATGAGGACGACCTCAACTTTAGTATCGGCCAGGTCATCACTGTCACTGATGAGGAGGACGACGACTGGTATGGCGGGGAATATGTCGACGATAACGGCGTAAAGCAAGAGGGTATTTTCCCTCGAAACTTTGTCGAGAAGTTTGAGCCTACTGCACCTCCTCGTCCAGCTCGAACCCGTACTAAGAAAGAGCTCGAACCTGCTCAACCTGCCGAAGATATCGCTTCTCCCCCACCGCCACCTGTTCAACAAGAGGCTCCTTCAATCCCCGCGCCCGAACCTGAGCCCGAGATCGAAAAAGCCCATGAACCCGTACATAAACATTCGGCTCCCGAACCGGCTGCCCCGGCCGTCCCGGAGCCTATTACTTTAAAGCCCGCCGAGCCCGTCCAGGCTACAGCTCCCCCGCCCGTTGCAGTTCCTAAGCCCGAGCCTCCAGCCCTCGCTCCTCAAGCTCCGGCTGCCGCTTCGCCAAAGCCTAAGGCCTCCGGACCTCCCCCAAAGGCAGAGAAGCCTTCTGCTAGCTCGTTCAAGGATCGCATTGCGGCGTTTAACAAGCCTGCAGCACCTCCTGTTGCGCCCTTCAAGCCAAGTGGTCTGGCTGGTTCAGGTACAGGTTTTATAAAGAAGCCGTTTGTGGCTCCTCCTCCTAGTCGCAATGCTTTCATACCCCCACCACAGCAGACCCCGACCGCTAAGGTATACCGACGCGAGGAGGATCCTGAAATCAAGGAACGGGAGGCAGAAACCCAAGGACAGGCCGAGAGGGCCGGTCTTGTTCCTAGTGAAGGTCAGGGTGGCGAAGATGAAGATCAACCTAAGCCTACAAGTTTAAAGGAGCGCATTGCACTGCTTCAAAAGCAGCAGCAGGAGCAAGCAGCACGACATGCCGATGCTGCTGTTAAGAAAGAGAAACCAAAAAAGCCTCACAAGAAGCGTGAGAGTGTCGACCATATCGATACCCCGGTTGAGGCGGAGGCTTCACCTCAAGAGCCTCATGCTCCCCTTGAGCGCAAAGACACTCAGGATACTGATGCCAGAACATCTATGGACGAACCGCGGCAAAATCGCATGCCTCCACCTCCACGCCGTAGGTCTTCCAAGGGACCTGCCGTGGAACCTGTCCATGATGGCAATGAGGCGGACATGTCTGGCGCGGGTGACACAACTGAAGGCAATGATGACTTAACGGAGCGGGATGATAGTGATGGTGTGGCTAGGAATGCACCGCGAGCACCTGCATTGCCTATACACTCGGGTCCTCCTCCTGAGGCACCAACATCGAGAAAAGAGGATAGCGAGGAAGCGGACGAGGAAGAGGAAGAAGATGACGAGGAAATGGATCCTGAAGTCAGGCGTAAAGAGGAGTTACGGGCGAGAATGGCCAAGATGAGTGGCGGTATGGGTTTCCATGGTATGTTTGGTGCTCCTATGCCAGCGCCAGCGCCGCCTCCCAAAAAGAAGAAGGCCCCAAAGCCAGAGCGAACGTCGATCGACGAAACTGTCGAGGAGGCATCGCCAAACAGCCATGCTGTACCACCTGTTCCTACTATGATGGCTTTGCCTGGGTTTGGCGGTTCAAGTAAGCCTGAGGAACATGAGCCAGCTGCCCGAGCACCACCACCTCCTGTTCCGTCTCAGCCGCCCCGAGTTCCAGAGCATGCAGAGATGGCAGAGGAGGAAGCAGAGAGTGATATCACTCCTGCTCCTCACGCCGCACCTACGAGTATGTACCATCAGATATCGAGACCTTGGATGGTTTGGATACTAACTGTCACCCAGTTCCTCCTCGGGATCCAGCAGGCCCTCCTCCTGTCCCCGGCAGTCGAGGAGCACCTCCTCCTGTGCCATCCGAATGTAAGTTAACGCCCACTTGAAAAGGATCATGATACTTATTAGGTACAGCTCGCCCTCCTCCTCCCGCACCTCCCGCCGATGTGAAGTCTCAGTCCGAAGGATCCCAGTCAGGTGATGAGCTCTCTGGTGGTCGTGAGAGCGACCGAGAAGGCCCTGTAGCTGCCGTGAGGTCTCCTCCTATGGCACCGCCGCCAGTCCAGCCCCCTCACCTGCCTGCAAGATCACCACCACTGTCCCCTACGCGCGAGGAGTTCAGCCCTACATCTCCTAAATCCAATGCCAGCAATAGATTAAGTCGACTGCCGCCACCTATTCCTGGATCTGCGCCGGCTTTACCAGCGCAGAGTCGGCCGCCTCCCCCGCCTCCACCAGGTGGTCTTCGTCGACAGTCCACCCAAGACTCTCAGGTACAACATACCAGGGGACCTCCTCAGGCTGGTGAAGAAGAAGCTGAGGAGCTTACCGAGTACGAGGGTGATTACGATACGGATATTGCTTCTTCTGTCCCCCATAAAGATGCTCTGAAGTCACACGCTCGTGAATCAAGCCTTGAAGATAACACTATTCTATCGCCAGTCTCCGATGCTCCTCCTAAACTACCACCCCCTATTCCCACAGGCACGGCTCCCAGAGCTGTTCCACCGCCTGTCCCTTCGCAGCCGCCTCCTGAGAATATGCGGCAATCAATTGATACACCTCGCGCTGCTCCTCCACCACCTCCACCTACGGATAACAAGCGACAGTCTATTGACGTGCCACGGGCGGCACCTCCCCCTCCCCCTCCTGCAGGTCTACTTCCTCCTCAACCGCCTCAGCCGCCTCGTCTGGAAGAAGACTATGACCCCTACAATTATTCAGCACCTCCTGGAGGACATGGGTACGCCCCCAGGACGCCCAAGATTGAAGAGGAGGGTATCTTCCCCCAATCGCCATCCATTACTTCTCCGATAGATCGAAGACCTCCCCCTCCTCCAAGTGTGCCAGCAGGTCGCACCTCAGGGCGCCAATCTTTAGACATTTCGAGGGCTGCAGCCGGAAACAGACGATCTATGGATGTCCACCGACCATCAATGTCGATGGAGTCAGGTTTTATTGCGAATGACTTGGACCTGGCCATCCAGAGTGGCTGGTGGAAGCAATCTAACCAAGTACCTCCAGTTCTCCAGGGACGTAAGGATATTTACTTTGAGGTCGAAGAGTCGACATCTACCAATGGCGGCCAACAAACGACGATAACTCGCGAAATCTTTATCTTATATCAAGACTACTCACAAACCTTCTTGACAATTCGATACGACCCCTACGATGCATCAGATGTTCAGCTTGAGCAACGTCATGAGCCCCCGCCGCGTCCCCTCCGCCAGGATCAGATGGAAGAGTTTTATGAGCGATTTGGTCGCCACATCTCGACGGCTGTAGCTGCCAAGAAAGACTCTGTCGTCGCGGACGGCACTCCCCAAGGTCTTGTTCTAGAACTTCTCAAGCCTTATAAGGATGCTCTACCTCCTGTTGGCACTCGTGCCTATGGTGCTCTTGTCTATTCAAATATGGCCAATGCATCGACTCAACAGAACGACGTGATCCGTGCTGGCGACATCATTACAATCCGCAATGCCAAGTTCCAAGGCAAGCATGGTCCTATGCATGCAAAGTACTCTGCCGAGGTGGGCAAACCAGACCACGTCGCTGTAGTATCTGAGTGGGATGGCACCAAGAAGAAGGTGCGCGCATGGGAGCAAGGCCGTGAGAGCAAGAAGGTCAAGGTAGAAAGCTTCAAGCTTGACGACCTTCGCAGCGGAGAGGTCAAGATCTGGCGCGTCATGCCGCGGAGCTGGGTTGGCTGGAACAGCCAGTCCTAGTGCAGGTGTGGATGGCGTAGCGAGGGCGATGGCGATCTCGAGGAAAAGATGTCCATGATGATGATGACGACGAATAATAGGACGAGTTCAAGAAAGGTAGTTGGGCCGTGGCTGTATCCTCAGGCGTTGAGTGGTGGGTTCAGGATTCGAGAGCGTTACAGGAGGAGAAGGAAACGATGCGTAGCAAGGCGTGTGTTCAGATAAGAAACTGTAGGACATGAGTGGAACATGAGAGATTTAGTTAGTTGTAAAGCAGTTCGATTCAGTAGGCTATGTTAGGTATCGACCAATGCGTCTTATCCTGTGTCACCTCTCAGATTCACTTTCAGCATCTCACACATTGAGAATCCCATGATCGTTTCTGTTAAACAAAGTCTCGCATGAATCCGAGACATCATCTATTTCAGGCACGGCCCGGCCGTCGATGCAGCGGTTCCACGGCCACGTTTCTATCTCTGACCGGCTACAACTGAGGCCTTGGAGAGTTACATTGTATAAGCGCAAGGAAGTACGGTGTCTTTCGTTACTTCGATCGACAAGATCTTCATATGGCGGAGAATTGAGCATCAAATCATATGTTGGATGACAGTTTGACAGGTGGATGGTATTGCAAAAGCGCATTACATGTTACCTAAAAGGGAACCTAATTCGCATGGGACTGTATCAGGGAAAAGAAGATGGTGGGCACGAGGTCTTGGAGCTTCGAGATTTGAAGTTTGTGTAAGCAGGAAAGGTATGAGTGAACCCAGCAGATTCCGTGACCATGGGTGGAGTGATAGGATCTATTAATCAGGTCACCCCTTCATGGCATCGGGAAGTGTAGGGGAAAGGATTTCATGGCGACTAGCAAGATACCTTGCACACGGGATGCGATAGCTAAACTTAATGCCTGGTGAATAATGATCAACTTGAATCGCGTGGTCTACGGCGGTAGGCAAAGGATGGCCATGGCCCACGTCGAAACGCACAGGACAACTTGTACACAACGTCTCGCGTATCAGAGACCTACACTCATGATCCAGCAAATAGCTGATTCCTATCAAGTTGTTAGGCACAATGTGCAGATGCATGGGAAGAGGCGGCAGAAAAGGCGCAGGGTCCGAAGGTCCGGCTGTTGTCCATTCGGAACTCAGCCAAATCATCCATGCATCGACTGTTCTCGCCTCAAGGGTACTTCTTGTTCATTGTGCAAGAGCCTGATGGTGGCATATTCCACCGACGGGCCGGTACCTCCATCTCCAACACGTGAATATGAAGAGAAGCGCGGGGATAACAGCCGCCCGTTCAGGCGGAAAGTGAGGCGTCAGATATTTCTCAGCCTGAAGAACTTGGGTTATGGGGCTACGCTCGGTTATCATTATCGAGATGCTGTTGGCGGCTATCGATTCTGAGGCCAGACTCTATATGCCTCTAAGCTTCACTCGAAGCCCTCGTTATGAGCCCAATCATCTCAGGGCCACGATGCTTTCAACTTCTGGATTGAGTAACTGCATCTCGAAAGTTACAGCACATCGCTAGCTTAGTTCCCGTAACATTGCGTCAAGCCGACCTGCTGGTCTCGGCTAGGTGCAGTAGTGAAAAATGGACGAGGAAACAGATCAACTGCGCTAATAAGCGGCTTAGGTCGAGATGATGGAGAAGATTGGGTCTGGCCCGAGACAGTGAGGTCAGCTCGGTGACCTCGAGACTTGAAGCTTACCAAAGAAGCTGCGGTGCTTGTGACATGACCACACAAGGTTCTGATGAGTGGTGTATCCGCAGCTACAGCTTCGTGTAGGTGAACGAAAGTGGAAATGTGTCTGCCTCTGCTCTGATTGGGACAGCCAGATAGCCAACGGGATGCTGTAAGCAAACACCGCTTCTTCAAGATTCTAGCAGACGGTTCCTTCGTTCCAAGATTGCGGCCTCATGATGGTCAGGCACAGGAACGGCGCAATGCTCCAAATACGACGACTTGACGATTGAATTGAGTCGCAGGCCATGGACATGATCTTAGTTTGCGTGCTCCTTTGGCTTAGAGGAGAAGACTGACCTTGCGATTGGACAAATCGTTTCATTAAACAGGGGCCAGAGCCCCCGACAACGAATGGGCTCTCAACACATGAGCAAGGACTGTATCTCGATGGGTCGACTTGGTGGTCATAAATCACCTTTGGCTTGCATGTTCAGCGCGTGCGATGCGAACCAAGAGGTGGGATGAAGCTGCAGGGCTTTGGGAACAAGAAAACGTCAGAGGTTGAAGTAGGATGCCAGAATGAACTCACCAAAGAGCACCCTAATATTTGACTGACTTGCCTAAATCTTTTTATCACCTAGGGTCAAGGTCCTAAAGTTTTCTTGCTTCCCCAAGTAGGGTTCGACAAACAGTGTTCGAGCCTGGGTTGAAGATCATGTCGGCCGTGTAACTGAGAAAGTCTGGCAGCGTGTATAGAATCTTGTACGATTCACTCTCAAATTGTTAGTGTAGCGACGAATAGTGACGTGTATGAAACCCGAATGCTTCAAAGTGTCGATGGCGTCTCAAGTCCTACACGCTAGGACGCATGATGATGGAGGTGTTGGATTCCAAAGGCAAGGCATTCCCTGGGTGTCAAGATCGAATTCAGAGAAATACCGAGTTCCATCCGCCAAACCCCATATTGACGATCTATTTGTGACGACAGTAAGAAGACGACATAGCTGTCGTGCTTCGTGATTGCTGCCTTCAACGAGCCGCCCCATGACATCCATCTTGTCCAAGTACGTATCAAGGGCCAGCTCAGTCATGAATGAGTTGGCCGACCCGCCGCGTGAATCTCGACGCCGGGATATGTATGGAGCGGGACGGGCCAGTAGTTGCAGTGACTTGAGTGAGTCAATTAAACCTATTGGCAGCCTAGGCAGCTTAGCAAATCCATCTGGCGCAGCAGACAAATCGCCGAGGCTGATGCTGTAAACTGTGGATAGTGAATTTGATAATGGACCATCAGTGATCATTTTAGGCTCTTGCCTAGCGTACCCTTGTCATGACATCTCCCTAAATAGAAGCACCTATAACTAGTCAATGGCGGAGTATCTAGAGGACATGGCAGCCAGGCAATCCCATTCACCGCAGGCCATGTCAAAGGATGTGGCTCTGTTGAGTTGAATCATCATTACAGCCTCGTCACCGACATTGCCAGCGAATAGATAATTTCAACCTCATTAACGAGGCAGACACGGCAGGCAGAGAAGGCTGACGCGTTCGATCATGAGCATCTAGTGTTAGCGGTAGACCCGAACTACCTATCCAAGGTTATGTGCAACCCTGAGCGAGAAAAGACGAAGAGGTGAGATGCCGTGGGATCCAATCGGCCTTGCATATGAGATCCCGGGGTCACCGGGGTGATCTTAGACATTCTGGATCAATGAGAGAAGCCAAAGAGATCCATGAATGCTGGGTGAAGAATTGACTTGGATGGCTGAGATCAGGCTTGGTTGGTGGAAGCTGAAAATGGTGCAGAGTGGTAGTGGATGGTGTGGGAAACCCAAAAATGCAAGGATCTGGCGTAGTTGATGCTACACAGAGCCAGGAATAGGTAGGTAACTTCTCATAAACTCAGATGACTACTAGGTGATTTATTGACCAGAAGTTTGAAGTTGATACAGTACATATTTGACGTTTGACTGACTCGGATAGAATATGAAAAGGAAATATTTACTGTGCATGTGCACTTGTGATGCCTCAGGTGGCATGTCTTGAAGCCTGAGACACCTATTATCACGACCACCTCAGGACTGGGCTGGAGGCAGCTGCCACCTTCCGCGATGTAAATCAGACCAGTAGATGAAGGAAGGCACGGGAAGATAATCGGCAAACAATCTAGAAACAGACGGGAGGAAGGAGAGATGACTCAAATCACCTCGTGACTTAAGCGAGGCATCATCGATAAACAATATCTCCTCATCTCAATCACAAAGTCAGGAACTCTTTCCAAAATCAGGACAAACATCCAACAAACGAACCCTTGTTAGGCAACTGACTGGACTTTACAGCGCCTGTCTGCCGTGTAGTACAGTACTAATGTTGGGCGAAACAGTACACATGCACGCACTCAACCAGTCGGGACGTGTCCCAGAAATCCGCCATTCCTCCTTCGGGTCATGATCCTGAGACGTTCAGTGCCAGGGCACGTTACCTGCTTATTCGGATTCATCAGCGATTAAGAATAAATGGGTCGTAAGCCAACACACGACGAGCCGAGTTTCAACAGCCTCGCACGTCTCGCTCCACCAAATATGTACTGTACTGAGATACAGAGGACAAGGGCTTCGTGGGGGAACCTGAAGGGGAGCACAGCTGGCTTTGCGTGGTGGTGAAAGATTGGCGGGTGGTAACGTTAGGGGTCCTCCAAGCATGGAGAGAAACGGATCTGTGCTCTTCTACATCCCTCCTCCGTACAGCAGGCAATGACCTCTAACGAAGCACGGAAGTGCGTTAATTATTCGGTCTTGGTCCGAGACCACCCTGGAAAAAAAAACTGTTCTGTCGACGACCATCTTCATCGCCGCAGTCGAGACAACTCTAGTAATCAAGCTTACAGACCTCTACCCTTGATCGACCACCATTTCAGTGAGATCCCATCGATCGGCGGGCATCAGAATCCGCCATCCTGACTGAGAAACGATTGTCACCCATCACTCCAGGAAGACCGAATCGACGGGACGGAGGAAACAGCCCACCCATGGTGTGACTATGAGGCTCGACATGAGCTCCAAACAGCCATTGCACCCTAGCTGTGGCCTGTCCCCGTGTAGTACGCCGTCACAACGTCTTCACACGCGCACCCTCTTGCTCACTCTAGTGGCCGAGCACTGGCCGATGCACACAAGGGATCTCATCCGGGGCAGTCTTGGGCTCTGCTCCCCCACGAAAGACGTGTTATACAGTCCGCGGATAGGACTACTCATCTACTTTCTACTATAGAGCGCCATGCCTCAGGCGCCTGTCCCCGATACAGACAGTCGGTTGTGTGTCAAAATCTGGAATGCATCGCCTGGGGTTTTCAGCCACCTACCGTTGAAGTCGCCTCCCCAAGAGTGACCAACTTTTTCTGGCGCTGTCTGTGACCCGATTGTCTGCCCACCGTTGACTTTACGGTAACAATACTTTAATTAATGGCAACGCAACGTATTGCTCAGTCTTTGCCGATACCTTACTTGTCTCTTGCAGCCAACAATAATAAAGTGCAGCCCAGAGAAACTAGGGCTGCAACAGTGTCACTCCTGGCTGCATACAATGGACACTAGGGGGTGTCTATTGAAGGTTAAGCACGAGTCTGCGAGATGAGGTCTGAGGCCGGGGCGAGGCGAGGTGTTTCTTCCACTTCTCACTATTCCCCCCGCCGTGGCCCGAGTTGACAGGTGGTCCAAAAGTGGTCCGTCCCGCCAGGTTCCTGATGTGGCCTCGAGTCCAAGTCCATGCCTGAACACACTTCTTACCCCTGGCTTCTCGACAGCTCCACTGGTTGCGTATTAAGGTCAGGCTCGGTACCAAATAAGCCCCCCTCCCCACCTACGACCAACGTCCGCCGTTAGTCTACCATCCATATCCATACCAAGGCAGAACCGACTTAAGGTGAAGATATATCCCTTTCGATTGTCTCCTCATCTACGCTATTATCAAATTCACGACTCTCGACTCTGACTCAACCTGATTGAAGCTGGCTGTGTCATATACAACAGACTACATACAAACAAACTCAAGTATCGCTTCGCCACACCCCTACTTCAGGCATCTTTACTTGAAGCTCAGCATTTACACCACTTACACGCACTCCTAAACTCTACTGCTCCCTCAACACCAACCACTCTGGATACCACAACACTCTACCTTACTCAATTGACAACTATCGCGCAATGACAGCCGAACCATCATTACGGCGACAACGGAAAGTTGTCATCACTACATCTCCAGCACCCTCCGATTCTGATTCACGCCGCGACTCGTACTTCTCAGAAGTTTCTCAATCAACGGCCCCTACCTCTTTTCACTCGACTTCCGGGTCTAATAATAAGTGCCTTGATGTTGCTCAAGGGAACAGACCTACAACAGCCATGAAGTCAACAGTTGAGCGCAGATTCGATACTACCTCTTCCTCTATCGCCACATACGACTCGGTCCTATCTGAAATGACACCCTTGTGCCGAGATTTGCCAGTTGGCGGCGAAGAGGTAGAATTTGAAACTGAGGATGAGGAGGAGGAAGAAGAAGAAGAGGAGGAGGAGGAGGAGGAAAGCGGTGATGAAGACGATGACGATGACGACAGAGAAGATGACCAGGAAGACGCCGACAAGGACTACATCCTATCTGACCCTGAGTCACTTCATATCCCTCCAGTGTTGCCTCCTTATCGCGGAACCTCTAACGAACGCCCCTGTCGACCGTCTACACCTCAAGACTTTGGCCGTCTCTTCCCTTCACTGGACCGACTTGCCGTACGCCATGACGATTGTACTTCGGACGGCAACATGAATCTCCGTGTCGATACCGTTGTTCCTTTTGGACATACACGACGCACGCTTGCGGTTCAGCTATTCCACCTGCGCATGCACGATCTGGCTCGCCGAGAGTTTTCTCTTCGCCGTTACTGCCGCGACTCTGGCCGAGAGGTTTGCAACTCTAAGCGCGCATATGCTCCAGCGCCGACCAGTACTGTCGCTGCAGCACGGCCTGTCCTCCAAAGGTCAATGAGCTCCGCTATGCGGACAATGGCTACTCCATTTCATCGACCGACCTCCAGCAACTCTTCAATCTTCAAGTTCGGCAATGGTACCAACGCTTCTACAACTTCTGATAACGCCTCCGTATGGTCCGGTTCGCATCATACGGAGAAATCAGACTCGCCAACGCCTAAGCCCAAGGCACGAATGGTACCCACAAACCGAATTAAGCTTGAGTTCAGCAACTATGCTCGCGTGGATATTGCACGACGAGGTGGACGTACCAACAAGCGATACGAGTTTGAGTGGTGGGGTCACACATACGCCTGGAAACGTGTAATTGACAAGAACCTCAATGTTGTCTCATTCCACCTCGTTCGAGATGGACATGGCGCACCCGTCGCTCATATCGTTCCTGAGATGCGAAGTCCCAACCAGATTCTGGACGATGAGATGGCTGGAGCTTGGGTTACCCCTTGCTACATCTGGATTAGTGACAGTAGCATCATCGATGCCATTACTGACGTGGCTGAGTAAGTCATGATGAAACTCCTTGATTGTAATTAAACTAACAGAGCTTTTAGTGTCATCATCGCCACTGGCCTTATTTCCCTGGTTGACGACTGCATTAAGGAGCGATGGCAAGCCAAGAAACCCTCACACCGAGCTATCCGTAGGGACACTGGCGACGTCAACCATGCAAACCCTCGCTCGTTTATGCACAGCTTCTTCCAGCGACGCCACTCTGAAGAACACTCTTCAAGCCGTGGCGCAATCAGATTTGGACGCAAGCCTGTCGCTGCGTATTAAAGTCTAGCAACATCGGAAATCATATCGACGGCTTTCCCTGATATTTTCTTTACCAACCCCTATGGAATCCTGAATAATTATATTTCAGAAAGGATACTATGTATGTTGGTATAAGATGACAATTTTCATCCTTCTACCTTTCTTGTTTTAACAAACCTTTTATCCTGTCACGAACAGACAGACATGTACATATTTGGACTTTTTCTTGTTTTGTTATCTACTGTACTCACCCACCACAGACTGGTTGGGCTGTGAGGTTTTTGGACGGACATTTGCGGGATACGAAATATCATCCCCACGATTACAGCATGCGAGGTGCTTGGGAGTTTTGTTTGGATAGGGCTATGAGAAATGGGAAAGCCCAACTTGGGATTGATGATCTGGCCTGGCTTGGTATTAACCGGTGTCTTTGTTTACCCCGGATTGGACTACGCGTCTTGACCCCAGATATGAAAATGGGTATGGCTTGGAGAGAATTGAATCACTACAGAATTAGTGGATTGTACGAAACACATACAAAACCAGTTTACGCTATGATCAGGCTAAAGCTGCACGATTGAGAAGAGATACAATGGCGACCTGACACGAAGGCGAAATTGATAGAGTTCTTGGTGATATGGCGCAAAATTTTCCTGCAGCTGCATGTCTCCGTGGTCCATTGGTATAACTCAAATGCCCAAGGTAGTCCCCTCCATCCACTCAATTGGGTTTGATAGCGGGAAGAAAAACCCTCATCCACCCCCATGTGCAACCCCTGTCAAGCCAGCTCGAGATGCATCGGGGGACGTGGGAATCGTGCCATCCGTAACGCCACAGATGCGGGGGAAACGTCCGTCTCTTTTTCATTTCTGCAGACGTGCCTTGGCATGAGAAAGACTGCCATTGACGTCCATGTAAGTCTGGCCAGCTCATTATCCCATCCCACGCGATAATTGCAGAGACGCCAGAAGCGGTCGAGTTACAGCTGTTCGACATCCTCGTGGCCGTCCGGTCTGCCGAACCATGTGCCAAAGTCGAGCTTCATGAGCAGACGATTGATGCCACCAACCCGTGCAGCTGTGAAGCCACCTCGTTCCTCTGCATCGTCTGTGTCCCGGGCTCTGCCGTCTCGCTGATCATCTTCGTCTTCCTCAGTTGCAGTGGCGGGAGCTGTGTCGCCCTCCCATTCGGCTGTGAAGATGGGGTCGGATTCGAGAGCGCGGAGGGCGGCGACGACATCTTCGATGCCAGAGCGGACACGGGATTCGATGTCGTGGAGACGGCGCTTAACGTCACGCTCTTCAGACTCGAGGTCGACAAAGGCATCGACTACGCCGGCATCCGTCTCGAGGTCTATAGATGTATAGATAGCGTGCAGACGATGTAGATGGGCGACGAGGTGATCAATGTGGATGAGGAGGTTATATAGAGGTTGCGTAAACGTTGGCTGAGTGAGAAGCAGCCGATGAATGAGAGTACGAAGGTATAGGCGATGAGCTGTTGAAAGAGTCTGAGGATCTTGGGGAGGCGTTGAATCTCGTGCTTTGGGAGTATCATCTTGAGCTGTAGGCTTGTCACTTTCATTGCCTAGCCATAAGTCATCATCCTCTTCCCCATCTATATCAGCACCCCCTGATTCTTCTTGTAATTTGGTTGGTGTTGGTGCTCTAGACTGCCCATGCTTGGGGTCATTGGCTGTCAACCACTCATGGAAGCCCTCCCATAGCCCAGCAACAATCTCAGTCTGGAGGTATGCTTCTGTTTCTGCTAGGAAGAATATGGCAGCACTTGCAGTTGTCCAAGAGCTACGCATTGAAGACGACCGAGACGTCCAACGCTTTCGAAGAAGGATAATATGTTCTCGGTCACCTTTTGCGGTTGGATATTGACGTCTCAAGGATGTAATCTTCCAGAGATCCGTAAGCCGAATATGCGCTCTTCGCATTGACAGTAGATAGGCGTTGATACAAGAGTATATCTGTATGTCCGAGGGTGACAGTACCATATCCAGTGGTGGGGGAATCTGGACGGACAGCAAAGACGGGACAGAGAAAAGGAGGTTGCGAAAAGGCGACTCGGATAAGAGGCTTGCAGCATCATGGCTGAGACCTGAACCTGAGCCAAAATTCGGAGTCGCCTTACTCTTGGTGAGATTTAGTCGTAAAAGGTCTCGAGCAAGCTCAAGTTGTTCATCTTCCTCAGCATGTTGGCCCTGCATAGATGCTAGAACAGCCCATGTCCTTGCGAGAACCGCTGCAACTTCACCCTCTTTGACCGTCACATTCTTTAGACCATCACCCTTTTCGTAAGCCAAATTATCTGCTCGCCTCCAACGACTGCGTATTTTTTCATCTGCCTCGTGGGTCAACTGCATCGCAAATTCACCACGACCGAGTAGGAAGAAATCTCGCAATAATTGTAGCATTTCCGTCACCTTGGCTAGCGGGAGCAGTTTCTGAAGTGTGTTTTCTGATAGAGATATCCGGACCGCAATGATGGCTCTCGAGAAGCTGGTGCTATTTAGTGGAAATGAGAGGCTGGATAATTCCTGAAGCTTTGATGATAGGTGATCTAGGCCACGAAGGCCTGAGTCAACGCTGCTCTTGACTCGGATGTGATTTAGAGATTTGCCGATGAAGAGCATGGATGAAGCTGTAGCTGGTGTCACGAATGCTGGTAGTAGACTGGACCGTGATATATACTCCTGCTTCCGTTAGCAATGTTTTGCAAAGGCGCCAAACAAGACCTACCTCTTCGGACTCTTGGACCTTCTGAACGAAGAAATCGTCACCCCCAAAGCTCGGAAGTCTTCCGTATAATATCCAAGCAGAAACCTGTTTTAGCCATGCTGTTTCTGCCACCGTAACAAGACTCATAGCCGTCTCTTGAACATCCCTATACCCACTTTGCAGCTCAAGTCGGAGACGATCCATGAGCTGAGCGCCGTGGCATGTCTCCCCCGTCTTATTCTTTGCCAGCATAAACTGCACCATTTCCCAAAGCCACTCCATCCTCCTAGTCCAGTCCTTAAACTCGCCTATCACCGCCGTCAAGGGGACAATATTATACGCTCCCACCAGATCCGGGTCATCTTGTAATATGCTCGCCTCGACATCGAGAACTTTGCGCTGGAAGGCTGCTAGATGGATGGAGTCTATGGCTGTTGCGACAGCTCGGCAGATGGTCGAGGGGTGTGAGTTAGCTACCTGGGCCGTGTAGCTGATCAGTTTGATGTGGACGTCGCTGAGATGGGCCGCCGAGGCGAGGAGTTGGCGCTCGGCTGGTGATACGCCGGAGAGAGCATGAGGTTGAGTTGCATCGGTTCGTAGGAGGGGGGAGGGATGTCCCGAGAGGGAGAGTAGGATTTCGTGGAGCATGGCTGTGGTTGTGGTTCTGGTTCTGGTTCGGAGCTTGGTATAATTAGCGGTGATGCTTCACAAGACGACAATGGTAGGAAAGGTACCGATCTTGAGCCTTTCTTGACCTTATAGAATCCCCGATATCACGCAAGATAATGATGATAACACCAAGAAGCTCAAAGCGGCACATGGACCAAGCAGTCGTGCGTCTGGTATGTATTGTTGATGATGTTGACCTTAAGATTTATCCAAAGCTCCAAGTTTGAGCCTTGACTCCCAATCGCAGGCGTTCAGCCAAATTCAAGCTCAGAGGGAAAGGCTTCTCGTTTATTGTGACTATTGAGCTCTTTAGGCTTTAACATAGCGCGACATTAGCAGGAAGAAATCAATATTTTATCGAGTTCGAGGTGAAGCTCCTGAGAGCGCGACGCGAAGAATCGTACCTGCCCCGCGATCTATGTACCGTGAACTTGATAGTTCGTACTGTGCTGATACATCACTTAAACCAGAATTTAAACCCCATATCTAACACTCTTCGTCACAGCTCAATTGAAAAGGTTTCTGCTCAAGTCTTACGGATTTCAGAACTAATAAATGATCGATTCGCATTACCGCCTGGTAAAAAGTTCAAATAGACCACGCCAAATCAAGCCAAATGTCTTCGCTATTCCGACATCGTCACCCCTCAGTAATGTCCCTTGGCAGGCTTCTTGCCATTGGTATCATATCCACTGGCAATACTCACATTATCGCCATATGTGCTGTGTGAGCCCTGGCCATTGCCTTCTCTTGTCTCGAAGTTAGGGTTGTTCTCAGTGCCTCCCACGATGATCTCACCACCACCCTTGACCTTGCCAACCACCATGCCCTTAGCAACGCTCTTGAGGATGGCACGTCGAGATACACCTGTCACATCAATGTAGACAAGCCCCACATTCTTAACACCGCCGCCAAGATTGCGCGACAACTCGCCGGCCTCCTCACCCCAACGGTGGCCGACAACAGTTGTCACGCTGGATGATGTGCCGGTGAGTAGATTGCGGCCGGCTTGCTCAATACCGTCAACGACAGTATTAAAGGCCATCAAGCTCTTGTTCAGAACACCTGGCTTATAGGTATCGATTGCATTGCCGTCCTTGTCATAACCTCTGGCTCTACCATCTTTGCGACGCGTGACGGTTGCACCCAGGTTCTGTGCCATGTTGCCGATAGTGCCCACAGTGGTTGCCGAAAATGTGGCTGCTTTGTTGGAGAAGTTGTTGATCCGGCGAATGTGCGCATGCGTTGTAGGTGCAAATGTCACAGGCCTGGCGAGAGGCTTTGTATTCTTGGTGAAGTTGTCGGCTTGGCTCTGGAGGGTTCTAGAGACAACATCGGAAGTTGTGACGATAAGGCGAGATGCCTTGCTTGCACTATTCACGATGGTTGACTTTTTATACGCAGGGTGCATGTCCATCTCGGCCCATGGCTGCGACACAGGCTGCACAGAAATGTTCTGGCCACCATCGGTAGGAAGAGCAATCTCGACAGGTTCTGCACTAATGTTAGCAACCTAAGGCATGGCAATCAATTTTGCAATACATACCTTTGGAACCGGGTTTGATTTTGCTGTCTTCCACCACTTGATAGCTATCGGTCAACTCTCCAAGGACACTGCCGTCTTCCTCATCGATAAGAACAATCCTGCCTCCAGTATGTGAGCTATGGCTGCCCTGGACATATCCTTCTCCAGGGTTATAGTCGGCTGGGTTGTAAGCGGGGAGTTGCTCGCCAGCTGCTTCGCGCGCCTTAGCTTGAGCCTTCTCGGAGGGCCTTGGGGGCTGAGGAGGAGCTGCTCGTTCAAGGAAAGCAGTGCACTGGGCAAGGATGGTCTCGAAAGTATCGACATCTTCCTGAACACCGGGCCTGGAGTTTGTGGGAGGGAATTCGATCCTGGTGAAAGCGCCGCTATCGGGGCCGAGATCCCAGCGAGGAATCAAATAGCTCGTAGGTGGTTGGTGGTAGATCTGGGTCGTAGCGGGAAGAGGGAGATCGAGCTCAGGAGGCAGGTGGAGGTGCAGGTAGAAGTCCTCCTCGCCATCAGAGCCACTGCCTGAAGGTTCGACAAAGCCAGATGAGGTCGGGACCATGAGGAGGGACAGGGTCTGAGGCCCCGAGGAAGTGAGGGACTGCTCTTTGCCATTGGAAATGTGATAGGCGTTGATGCCCTCTACAGCGTAGAGGAGCTTCGGATCCTATTCGAAATTTTGTTAGTATCCATGAGTGGCGGCAAAGGGAGAACGTCATGGGCATGCCAAGATGCGCCCGAAATGTATTTTTGGACTTACATTATGTCCAGAAGACATGATTGCGATTCTCTGGTCCTAGTATGTATGGATGGATGGATGGATGGATGGATGGAAAAAGAAAAGGATACAATCTTGGTATTATGCAATACAAAAAGAAGAATAGGTTTAGGATAACGAGTAGAAGACGAGAAAAGGGGAGAGTTGTTGAAATCCTGGAACTCGGAAAGTCGCAAGACGTGATGTGATGGAGGGGTCGGGTTCAGGTTGGTTCAGGTTTATGACAGCAACAGCAGCAACAGCATCATTCGATCCACCAGCAAGAAACACATACACACAATTCAAGACAAGCGCGATGCGCGTCAATGCAATGCGACAGAGCTATAAGTTGGGCGGCTGTTGCAGGAGCTTGATTTGAAGAGCTGTGTGATCTAGCGCATCCTCATCAAAGAGGGTGGGCGTCTGTCGGCGCTTAAATTCGTGCGGTGAGAAGCTCTATTGACAAGCTGTGAGGCCTCTTGAGGCGATCGACGTCATTCATTGGTTGGGGGGAGCAAATGATCCTGGCATCGCGGCGTCGCCACTCAAGGGGAGTGACATTGTTCTAGGTCTGGCCATTCTTGAGTTAATTTTGAGTCTGGGGAGTAGCATAGACACATGAAAGAGGCCATTTTCTTTGTTGAGGGAGAAAAAAGTGTCGTCTCATGACGGGATCAACAGACAATTTAGAGGTTGATTGCGTGTGCACATGGGCGAAGCACTTAAGCTTAAAGTCCCTCCCTGGCTTTTGCTTCAGAGGGTCCAGACTCCCGTCTCTTGGAGGTTAGTCCATCTTGGCGTTGTAACGGGGCATGGATCTTGATGGCAGTCGGCAATTGGCAGTGACATTCATTCAGGAGTTCCTTGGGAGGCAGCTTTTGCCGGTCAACATTAAAAAACATGTACACGCAAATATTGAGGCGCATTTCGGGATTATGATGAACCGAGTGTTTGACTTTGAGAGGCAACATCCATCTCTTGTGTTAGTATGTACAATATGTGTTAGGTAATCTGGCTTAGAGGCGATGAAGCAGGTTACTTTACTCCGTACTTACCTATCAAAGAGTCTGATACCTTAGGGAGCTTTCTCTATAACGACCTTTGACGCGTGTGTGCGCATTTTTATCGCCTGGTATCAAAGCTGTTCTCTTTTGATCTTCTACAACGTGCGTCCCGTCTTCGTGTCCGTCTCCGTGCCCACAGCTCGAATTTGTCTCCCGTCCCCGCAATCCCCATAGACTTATTCCCGACTTTTTCATACATCAATGTCTTTTGGCAATAGGGTTCCTTATGGGTACCCAAGGTCAGATTCAAAAGCCTGGAGCCTCTGATAGTTGAATATAAATTGGTAATAAATTGCTGCTCTCATTTCAATTGCCAGTTACGGTCATCACGCTATGGCTCGGCCGAAGCTACGGGGGCTAATCCGATCCATTACCTTATTCATAAGGTAGTGAATGTACTTCCATTTGCCCTTCTATATTTATTCTGATTTTTGTATTTCCAGCTTATTAACTACACGGATGACCTGGTAGATATCTATATAGCTACACGGGTCGATTGCTGATCTCAAATATGCATCGACCTGTAAAGTGCTATAGCGACATCCGAGAACCATCAACGGAGAATTGAGGCTCATCCACTTCAATTCAACATCGCGAAGGGACCCCCACTCAGGCCAAGACGACGGCCGGCGGCGTCTTGAAGAACAAACCCACAGCGCACTTTCGTCTCCTTTATCATGTTGTTTTACCCCATCATTACGTAGCGATATATTCTCCATATCTTCAACCCCATATAGTTCCCACATCGACGTACCTGCTGTAAACCTCTTACGACTTGGCCAAAAGCTGTTATCCACTGGATAAATCTTGTTCCCGAGCATTTCCAACGATATATGTCCAAGGAGTTGCGCAACAACACGCAAGTCAGCTATGAGAAATACAATAAGGAACTTGATTCCTAACAGACTGACGAGTCAAAGTAATTTGAACTGTCAACGTGTCTGTGGTCACTTATAAGCTCGTCTTGGACGGTTAAAGTTGCGCGATCCTTGAGGCTCTGCTACACAACTGTCAAACTCGGATTTACGGCTACAAACACTCGGAATTGACACACTAATCTAGTTTTCCCTGCTTTCCTAGCGTAGCCGGCGCCTTTCGATGCACATATTTCCGTAAGAACTCCTGTTTCGGCGCCCTCAGACTACACCTACAGCAAGAGTGAGAGCAGGAATGGATCCACGATACCTTGTCTAGTAGCTTCTCGGCTGTCACTTTGCCCAGATTTATGCACTTCCGTATAGACATTACCATGCCAGGACTAGTCATTCGGGTGCGTGGACCGATGATGGGATCTCATAAGTCGGCTTGACCATATGAAAGTCGGCCCGGGCATCTCATCTCGTCTTCCTTTTCTATATGTAGCTTGCGACCCTTGTTAGATCAGTCGTTCCCTAGGCTTAATTTTACATAAGTACTATTGTAGCCCATACAAAGCATCGACTTGCTGGTTCTTGCTTCTCTACTTTACATAGATGAAGCCTCCAAAGTTGACGCTTTCTTGACATATTGTTCCCCCTTCTCAGAACCTTTGCTCAAATAATAACCTTTATTCACTTCTAAAAAGAGGTACTCAAGTCTCCGATTTAACTCTGCACCACAAAGACAGCTCTGTAAGAGCAACGAAATCGGCAAAATAGCTTCTCAGCTCCGTATTCAGTCTATACTCTCGCCTACAGACCCAGAGGGTGACAAAGAACCCAACGTGTCTCCAAAGGCTTCAACAACTTCGAAAAGAAAGCTCGAAGAATTATCTTCGGCCCATGAGGGCACTTCGCCAGCGTCAATCTGGCATGCTCAATATAACGAGCAGTCTAGACCTGACGCCGGTGATGATAACTCTCTGGGTAGACTCACGCCCGCCACCTCTGATGAGAAAGCTGGAAGGAGGGGATCACGAACAAAACAACCGATTCGATCTAGCATTGCTTGTCTGAGATGTCGAAGATCGAAGATCAAGTGTGACAATGATGGAGGCAACAGCCCGTGCGACACGTGTGTTAAAGGAGGACATCGGTGTCAATATCCAGAAGCAGTTCCTCCTCCACCAAAACGAAACGATTCCCCTACAACAGTGAAGCCCGAAAAAGAACCACAGCAGGAGAAGAAACGAACGAGGAAGGTGGATGATAAACCCAAATGGAGCAGCGAAAAATCAGCCGTATACGCAGCCGAAGTGCTCGCATACCCCTTTTTAACGACGGATCTATGGGATCAGTTGCTCAACATTTACAAACTACACTATGCCACAGAACTGCCCTTTCTTCACTTGCCATCTTTGAAGGAGAAAATGAGCAGTGGATTAGGCCAGGGGAAAGAGTATTCGTCAGAGCTGAACTTGGTCCTGCTTGGTATCTTGATGCTTACAGCTCGTTTCCATCCCGATCTGGTGCGATATGTATCGCATTTACCAAGTCAACATAGCTCAAATACCCGATCTCCCGCCTCAAAAACCAAGTCTGGACCATTGTACGCTTCGGGTTTCTTTGCTACTGTACTCACAACAGCTCTGGGCCCCCTCAGGACAGTCATGGATACTTTTACGGTTGAAAGGATACAGTCTTTCCTGATGCTTGGACTATTCGAGTGGAGCCAAGAGAACAACTCTAGTGCATGGATGTATCTTGGGATAGCTATTCGCATGGCCAAGTTGATGGGGCTAGAGCAAGATGACCGGCGGATGGCTATACTGGAGAACCAGGCTTCCGACACAACCCGATTCGAGAAGAAATCACCAGAGATTGCGATAATAAGAGAGACACGCAGACGAACTATGTACAGCTGCTTCATTCTAGATCGTCTGATGAGCTGCGGGAGCGAGCAACCGCTAAGCATTGCAGTCGATAGCATGTTGATCCAGACACCATGTTCTGAAATGGCCTTTGATCTGTCTCTTCAAGTCTACACTGGACTATTACAACCACACGAAGGATCTAGTCGGCCTCAGATCAATGATGACAGCACGTTAAGCCGATTTGTCAAGTTGATTGAGATATGGGGCGAGATTTCGAGGTATAGTTCGATGGGGGGTCGGTCACAAGAAGCCCATCCTCCTTGGGACACTAGATCGACCTTCTACAAGTTGCGAGATAAGATAGTTGCGTTCGACAAAGATCTCCCTGAAACTTTCAGACTATCTCGACAAAATTACTACCGACATGATAATCACCAGGCTCCCAACGCCTATGTATCGCTACATATGCTGGCCTCGGTTTGTCATATCGTTCTCAACCGAGAATACCTTCCGCTTCTGCCCCTGCAATGCCGCGGGCCTCAGGGGCCCATAGCCAACCAAACTGTACTCAACTTTGCGCCAGATCGATTCTGGGAAGACAGTGCAGAAGATATCTTCGAATCATCTCGTAACATCATCGATTTGGTTGGTCTCAGCAAAGAAAAGCTACCTTTGTCCTCGTTGTCAATATTCTCCATCTGGCTCGCTGGGTTCATGTCTATATACGCTCACCATTTTCCGCAGATGGACAGGAGCCATCGATTGGGGAGCGAACAGGCTAAGAGTCCTCATACGGGAGAGCACTTAAGTATACTCGAACAGGGGCAGGCTGGGACAGTATGTCAGGCATTGCGGAGAGCTGTAGTTTACTTACCCAGCTCTCAAAGATACTTGAATAATCTTGAGGCGGTAGACCGGTGTTTTACACAAGCAAAGAACTCGAGGCAGGGATCACTAAGTCTTAGGCTTGGCGGAGTTAGCCACGGGAGTGAACCCTACCAGACAGAATCGCAAGATAAACAGCACCGAGAAGTATACGATGCGCATCGCAAAAGTATAAGCCCCACGTCAGTGTCTCCGAAGATGAGAAACTCGCCACGGCCCATACTAGGAGAGCCCCTCAAGCCCAACTCTCCAACGTCAAAGAGTCAACTCTCGCTGCCTGGGATTGACGAAGGACTATTAGCGATGGACACACCAAAGCTCTTATTGGATAATGTCGAGACCTTGGAGTTGGGGCGGATGAGTTGGATATTGAATGATTTGGAAGGCTTCTCGGGCGCCGGTTCTCTGAGAGTTACCTTGCCGAATCGATAGATGCTTGGCCTAGGAGTTCTGTTTGGCAAGTATTTCGATACGGTGAATACATGGATAATGAATTGACGGCCGGAATATGGTTAGTTGTGGGGTGTTTTCATTTCAGCTAGACTGGCGGTAGTAGCATTGATCTTTTGGCATCTGGTATGTTATGTTAGCATGTTTGTAGTAGCCACCTCTATGCAACGAGTGTATTTGTAGTATCCATGTATGTAAGTGAAGCAAGTGAGGTGTTTGCAGTGAAGCTTGGGTTCGAGGCCCTGGGCTGTTGAGATGGAGGCAGAGACAGGAAGCATCTTGACATCAGGCAAGTGCAACGTAAATTCGCCGATGTGTGCCTTCCTTGGCAACTACCTAAGGTAGACGGAACCTTCCAAGAACAATCTAAAGAAACACCTCAGTCAGCCGATTCTTATTAATCAATGAAAACCTTTTTTTTTTCTTCTTCTCTCCACTCTCAACACCATTAACAGACAGACATCCATGCATGCTGGGATATGATATGGAATCTTTCCACAGCATAGGCTCGGTACACAACTGACGTTACCGCTGAGAAATAAGGCGGCCGTGCGGTTTTCAATTCGGCAATACTGATCACTCATCATTTCCGACGCTTCAAGGTTACACGACAGCAAAGCTTTGACGAGCCCGCTTACTTATAGCATGACGTCCGGGTCAAGTCACCAAATGGATCGCCAAGACCGGCAAATGCAAGTCACTGCGCCTAGTGCTCACCCCTTGTGTACTGCTTCCAAATCCAGATGTCTTAGTGGACAGCCCAGCTACCAAGAGGAGCCTAGAGCTGGCATCTGCGGCAGCTTCGCGGGGTTCCTCACAAACCAACTTGAATAAGTCCCATTTTATCGAGATAGAGCGAATCCCGTCCCATGTACAATCGACAACAGACAAGTCGATGACCCGTGCAAACCGGTTTACTAGGCAGTGCTTATGTACATATGTACAGTACTTTTCTCCTTGCGGCTCAAAGCGAACCTGTATGTACCGAGGCTCTGCAGGGAATCGATTTGGGCAGCAGGGACAGCCTAAGGTACGGATCTCCGTTGCTTCAAAACATCTGGGGTAAGCTCTCAGATCACGCAACATAAGGCTGAAGTTCCGAAACACCATGCAAGACGGCAAGCAACATTGATAGATACTTGAAGCCCCAATAACAACTAGAGCATCTGGTACCGACGTTTTCTTCTACCGAACGATCGCCTCTCGACCCATCAAAGCTCAAGCGCAGAACTTGCCCTGGTGAGCTTCCACATCGACATCACGCTCCCACGCGCGTGGGGCGTGGGGCTTGACTCTCGTGATTGATTTGCCAGTTCCTCATCTCTCTCCCACTCTCGCTCCACAAGTGCTGATGTCTTCCAGCTTGAGAATGCATGTCATGACAAACTTATTTCAGAATCGTTCACATGGAGAAGGCAGCAGGTCGTTAGTACATACGTAGCATACATCCGCCGCGCCGAAGCTTGTATGAGGAGGGCCATTTGCTCTCTTTGAGGCACAGCCTGCTTCCCCTTGCGATCCAAGTGGACCGTGGTTCCTGGCGCAGAGTCTCATCGTTAGACCGTTCGATGTTATGACGATTCGCTGAACTAAGAATAGTGTACCATCCCCCGCGTTGCTTGGATATCCTGACCGGGCGGTTCGATCAAGCCATGAGGAGTCTTCCGAGCTATTCTCCACTGAGGAGGCCAAAGTGCTCAGGTACCTTGGAGCTATTGAGATGGTGGGAGGACTATTAACGAGAGCCACGCCCTTTGAGACGATTCTTGTTGCAGCTTATAAACCACATATTCCCCGTCCATCCGCTTCTATCAAGCATCGAGTTCCTACCTGAAGCCATACTTTGTTTGTTAAATCTGTATTCGCTTTGCAATGCCTTCCATCACAACGGCTTCAGCTACCCCTCAAAGGGTAAAGCCGACGACAGCCAATCCATCGTCAGCTTTGCCTAGTATTATTGATATTCGTGGTGAACATGTCGAAATCAACCTGAAAGAACAAATTGCTTCCATGTTCAACCCTGACGAGGGCCCAAGAAAGCTTCCTACCCTTCTTCTATATAACGAGAAGGGGCTACAGATATTCGAGGACGTATGTTGATTCTGTTGAGAGATCCCCGTTGCTGTACTCATACTACTCCAGATCACGTATCTGGATGAGTATTACTTGACAAACTATGAGATTGAGATCCTGAAGAAGTCCTCTGCGGAGATCGCCAGTCAGATCCCAGAGGGTTCCATGGTGATTGAGCTGGGAAGCGGGTTGGTCAATTTCCCCCATGATTTGAGACATCATCAACTAATTATGAGAAAGAAACCTTCGCAAGGTCTGTCTCCTTCTACAGGCATTCGAGGATCTCAAAAAGCCCATTCAGTATTTTGCTCTCGACTTATCTCTCAAAGAGCTTGAACGCACACTGGCTCAGGTTCCCGACTTCAAATATGTTTCATGCCACGGCCTTCATGGTACATACGATGATGGGAGGGAATGGCTCAAGCATCCTTCTCTCACGAGCCGCTCAAAGTGCATTATCCACCTCGGCTCCAGCATTGGTGCGCCTACACCGGTCGTACAAGTTTCGAGGTGCTAACGTGAGAATTGCAGGCAACTTCACCCGAGACGGCGCAGCTGATTTCTTGGGAGGGTTTGCAGAAGTACTCACACCATCTGATTCCATGATCGTTGCTGTAGACTCTTGTAGCAACCCGGCACAAGTCTAGTAAGTCAACGATGTTGCTTGCTGGAAGCAATACTAACATCTGTACAGTCATGCATACAACGGTACGTTGCAATCCAGCGCTGAGCACACAATTCGATATTAATGCCGCAGTTCTCTAATACAGACTCCAAGGGGGTAACCCATCAGTAAGCTGATTGGCTCTGTCTGGTTGACCGAAAACTGACATCATGTAGATTCATTCTGAATGGTCTTGAGAATGCCAATGAGATCCTTGGTGAAGAGGCCTTCAACAAGGATGAGTGGAGGGTCATCGGTGAATACGTCTATGACGTTGAAGGTGGACGACACCAGGCCTTTCTTTCCCCCACCCAGCCAACGGATGCTCTCGGATCGAGAGTTTTGCCTCATGAGCGCATAGAGATCGAACAAAGCCTCAAATACTCCGAGGCTGAGAAGGACAGGCTCTGGAAACTTGCAGGATTGACCGAGATGGGTCGATGGAGTCGGGGAGATGAGTATGGTAGGTCACATTCTCTTATGATACATGTCCCACCCAAAACACGCGATCAGAGGCCTTTGGGTCATGCATCCCCGGATTACCCCGCGAATCGTACCAAAGGAGGGTTTCCCTTTCCAGCTGAGCCGGCAGCATGAGTCCAAACTCGGGAACGGACCCATATGACGTGGGGGTACATGCTCCAAGCTGAAGTTATATCGAGAATACAAGGAATCTGGTGACACGAGACTAACAATTGTGTAGGCCTCCATTTCCTGCAAAAGTCCAGTATGCCGTTCAGCCTGATCCCTTCCCTCTACGCCGCAGAGCCACTGCCAACAGTCCAGGACTGGAAAGCACTTTGGGAAGCATGGGATGTAGTAACCAAGGATATGATACCGGATGAGGAGCTCCAGGAGAAGCCAATCAAGCTGCGAAATGCATGCATTTTCTACCTTGGTCATATCCCGACCTTCCTCGATATCCAGTTGACCAAAACCACTGGCAATGCCCCGACTGAACCTGCAGCCTACTCCTCCATCTTTGAGCGAGGGATTGACCCTGATGTGGACAATCCTGAGCACTGTCATACTCACTCTGAAATTCCCGATGAATGGCCATCAGTTCAAGAGATCATGACCTACCAAGACAGGGTCAGATCTCGTCTTCAGAACCTGTATAAGAATGGCCAAGACAAGATTTCTCGTGACATTGGTCGAGCCATATGGGTTGGCTTCGAGCATGAGTTGATGCACATTGAGACCCTGCTCTATATGATGCTTCAGAGTGACAGAACGCTTCCACCTCCGCATACGGTACAGCCTGATTTTGCAAAACTGGCTCAGCAAGCACATGAAGCTAGGGTTCCTAACCAATGGTTTGATGTCCCTGAGCAAACCATCACTCTGGGAATGGATGACCCCGAGGATGGTACTGATAATTCGCGTCATTTTGGCTGGTAAGTCTGAATCGGTATGCTCAAGGGTAAACCTTGACTAACTTTATCGAACAGGGACAATGAAAAGCCTGCGCGACAGACAACAGTCCATGCCTTCCAAGCTCAGGGCAGAGCTATCACCAATGAAGATGTATGTGTAATTCGTCTTCCAGGTGTCCCCTAGTCCTAATCAAAGTCACAGTATGCCCGATATTTGTACAACTCTAAGATCGAGCATATCCCAGCCTCGTGGTCGTCCGTTGCAAACACCTACACAAACGGCACCACTAACGGCAGTCATACCAATGGAAATTCGAATGGTTACTCTAATGGAAATGGCCACCACGCAAGCCAGGTCCCGGATTCTTTCATTCAGGATAAGTTTGTCAGAACGGTTTATGGTCTAGTTCCTCTCAAGTATGCGCTTGACTGGCCTGTCTTTGCTTCTTACGACGAGCTCGCTGGGTGTGCAGCCTGGATGGGTGGCCGTATTCCAACTTTCGAAGAAGCTAAAAGCATCTATGCGCATGTTAACAAGCAGAAGAGAGCCGAGGCCGAGCGCACCTTATCAAAGACGGTCCCTGCAGTCAATGGGTAAGTCCATCGAGATCGTTTACTCTTTTAAGACTAATGAGTGGCAGTCACCTTGTCAACGACGGCGTTGAAGAGACCCCGCCATCCAGCTCCTCCGCTTTGGTCAAGGATAGCTCCTCTGAGCTATTATTTGACCTCACGGAAGCCAACGTCGGTTTCCGTCACTGGCATCCCATGCCAGTCACCTCCCGAGGCAACAAGCTTGCGGGTCAGTCGGAGATGGGCGGCGTCTGGGAATGGACGAGCTCGCCACTTGAGCGACATGAGGGTTTTGAGCCCATGTCGCTCTATCCTCTCTACACGACCGACTTCTTTGATGGCAAGCATAACGTCGTCTTGGGTGGTTCCTGGGCCACACATCCACGCATTGCAGGACGAGCTAGTTTCGTCAACTGGTACCAGAGGAACTATCCCTACGCATGGGTGGGAGCCAGATTGGTCCGAGATGTTTAAGCATCGACTAGAGCATTTGTTCCGATATATACGACTGGTTTCATATCATAAACGAGCCGTTGGGGGGATTATGCATGCCGGAGTTTGATCATTTGTATGGGCCCAGACTGTTGCGAGAGGAATCTGAAGGAGGAGAGTCACTCCCTGAGAAAGCAAATGTATTCATGACCATCTCTATTTACTCCTATGTTTTGAACTCCATACCGAAACCAGCTACTCTGTGATGATAGCAAATGTTGTCTCTTGCAACGTCATGACCTTCGGATACCAACTGTTGTGTGTATCCGTTCCAAGTTTCAGGGTGTCATCAGTGACATCAGCCATGTTAAGGATCTTTCATCCTGTCCCAAACCCGTCCTGAGCTCATATTTCGTGATGGCTCGTGATAATAGCGGAATCGTTCCAAAGAATGAGGTGATGAATGAAAACACGCCATTCCGACTCTTAACATTAGAATGGGCGCGGCGCTGCTAGTGCTTTGTCCGTTTCTCTCAACCGTTGAGACTACCATAGATATCGAGAAGCTGCTCAAACACATAGCCAGGAAGCTTAATCCCATTCTCGGTGATGAGCTTGGAAATAAGGTCGGGGGGCTATTTAACTTGTTAGCAACTCGATCGGGAGCTATAATCTGGGGACCACATACAGTAAAGTCGACAGCATCGACTGTATCCTTACTCTTGTTATCGACACTGAAGTCCAAGATTTCCTGCTTAAAGCCAATATCCCGTTGGTCCATGACAAATTTGCGCGCAAACTTGTGTGTTTCAGCAGCAACGTAGAACGGGAGACCAGCTTGAGCAGCCAGCTTAGAAAGCTGAAGAGTACCCATTCGAGAGATGATACCGCCGTTGGATGTGACAGCTTCAGCACCCACAATCACCATATCAACCTGGCGCAGGAGACCCATGACATAAGCTACTGAAGCCTCTGCGATCTCGGCGACAGGAATACCCTTTGAGCGAAGCTCGCGCACTATGCGATCACTCTCCTCAACGCGGGTTTCCTCTCGCACGTAGATAACCTTGAACTTGGCTGCACCGAGGTTCTGCACAGCGCGCTCCAGAATTCCAACAACCGATCGCGAGGCACCATGTGTGAGAATGCATTGACCCTCGTGAATCAGCCTCCATCCTGCGTCTGCGATGCCTTCTCGCGCGGCATTAGCACGCTGGGCAAACAGGCGTCCGTTTCGGAGAAGATGTTGCCTCACGGCCTCAAAGCTACCATCCTGCTGACGGAGCGACGAGACGAGGTACTGAAGAAACAGATCGGTTCCTGCGGAAAGGGGCACGGGGTTCGCAACGGAGGCTTTGAGGCGATCGGAGTGCGCTTTGACGGTGTCGAGGATCTCGAAAACGGTGGTAGAAGGGTGGGCATTAAGAAGAGCGATTAAGGACTCGATGGCGGCAACGGGCTTGGTGAGGTATGGGTCTGAGGCAAGAAGGCCGCGGTAAGTCTCGACGATACTGGCAGGCTGTTAGAAGAGTGAGAAGCGGATGGGTTTGGAGACGGACTCGAAATCTGTGGTTGACGAAGCCTGAGGTTGCTCAGCCGGAGTAGCGGCTTAGATTAGTTAGCAAAGAGACAGATGTTCGCAGTCGGGGGTTAGCTGACCTGCTGTATCTAACGTGGCCATAATAGAGGATGTGTGAGATATCGGGGGGCAGGTATTTGGAGTTGAGATGATACTATTCTGGACTTTTGAAGGGTTTGGTGAGTCAATCAATCTGCCAGAGCTGGTTTGGCGGGGTGAAGTGGGGAGCGGGGCCGAAAGTGACGGCACTGCTTAATTACAGGTCGTTTACAGTTGAGGTCCCCTGTAATTGCACCAGGTGATCGAGAAGCGTAAGGTACCTTAGGTAGCTCTGATGTGCAGCAGCAAGCAGCCTTTTCGATGGGAACAGACCAAATGCATGCGGCTCAGATCGAAACACAGGTATAGTTTCGTCTGGAAAATAAGATCAACCAGTTGCGTTGCATCGTTTAATAACGTGCTGTAACCTGTTGATATCTAGAGGTCGCCACTAAGTTGACTACCCTGCACCAGAACCCTGAGCAAAAGTGCCCCGCGCTGCCCCTCCACCGCTTCCGATCTCTACACCCCTCTCGCTCCAGACCTCTATAGCTTTTGATCTTTGACTTTTATTCACTTCGACTGCAAAAACTCAATTCACTTCAGTGCAAGCATCTATCAGTCACAAACGATAAACTTAGTTAAGAATGGAGCTCCTCGATCCCGCGACAGGCGCTGCCCTCCCCAACGACGCCATCCAGCGCATTCTCTTCGTCGCCAACGCCGTCCACGTCTATAACATCCCTCCTCTTACTTCTACCAAGGGCTACTCTGCCAGCACATGGACCGCCGAGCCCCAGCGCCATATCTTCACTGCCCGCCTGCGCGTTGTCGAGACAGCCTACGAATCCGAGTCGTCAACCAATAAGCTCAAAGTTGACGCTGTGCTGGAGGATGCTTCGTCGGGCCAACTGTTCGCCGCAGCGCCTTATACTGCTCCCGGAGTTGTAGAGCCAGTCCTCGATAGCAGCCGCTTCTTTGCAGTGACGGTGCGCGATCCACAGGGTCGAAAGGCTATCCTGGGTATTGGTTTCGAGGAGAGAAGCGAGGCGTTTGATCTGAGCATTGCGCTTCAGGAGGCGCGAAAGGCGCTAGGCTGGGAGGGCGAACAGAGCAAACCGGCTGCGACGAAGGAGAAAGAGGAGCATAGAGATTACAGCCTCAAAGACGGCGAGACTATCACTGTGAGCTTTGGCGGATCAAAGTTCGGTAGACGCAAACAACAAGATAGTTCATCTGGTTCAGGAGCAGGGGGTGATCTTCAGTCATTTGCGCTACCGCCACCACCTGCTGGACCAAGCTCATCAGGCGGATTCTCATTACCACCTCCACCAAGTGCAAATGCTGTGAAGCAGCAGAAGCAATCAGCCAAGGATCTTGGATTTGACGACGGACAATTTGGAGAATTTGCTTAAGGATTTCACGGATAAATTGGTGCATCAGCGATATGATTTGAAAAGAAAACACACAGCATAGTATATACACTAAGACATGCTAAACATTGAACGCCAAATTGATGCTACTAATGGTAAGTGACATGATGATAACTTGATATGATGGATCAACATGTATGATCGTTCCGTGGTTTTGTATGATGCTTGAGAAAAATCAACACAATATCCGGTAACGCCTTTCAATTGTGCACCAACGAGCCTAAGCCTCAGGCCAAGCATTATGAAGACAGGGAAGACTTAGTCGCCTCTCCCTAAGCGCAACAAACCGCTCCTCACTCAACTCTTCTCCAAATTCAGAACCATAGTCCTTCTCCTGAACGAAGGGTGTCACAACGTCAGTTGGAGTTGCTGGGGTCATCTCGGACTCAACGCTGTCACAGCTAGATTCGGGGCCAAAGATATCTTCTGCGGCCTCGTCGACAGTTTCTAGACCATATGGCATCGGCTCCTGGTGAATGTATGTTGGTTCGTAGACCTGATGCATATCGCCAAAGTAGCCCATGGGAGTAAAGTGCTCAGAAGAGCCGCTCAGAGGTGTCAAAGGAGTGGTAATGCCGTAAGAAACGGGACTGAAGCAGACGGGTGATGCGACACTAGGGCTTTCGGCAGTCCATGTCTTTGCCCAAGTCTCTCGGCTCCTGATTTCAACGAACAGTTCACCAAGGCGGGAGAAGATGGCCTTCTCCTGTTCAGCGGCCTGATTGGCCTTGGATTTCAGCAGAGCCAGCTGTTTTCTCAGCTTTCGCCGGCCATTGTCGCCAACAAGGTTGTGAAGCTGCGCGTCGACGGTGCAATACTGTGCCATGAGATCTGCAGCTCGGGCAGCCTGCTGCTGGAGACATGAAATAAGATATGCTCGATCTATATAGAGATTTTCAAAAGGTCTGGGCGAAAAGATGAGACGAGAGTTGGTATAGGGCTGTTGGTTAACACTCTCTGGTGTAGGGCGGCTTCTGGAGCTGGAAGATCGTCGGCGTCTCCTTCGTGAAGAAGGACTGCAAACTGACGGTGTGTCTGGGTGTGGTGTATCCGGAAGGGATTGAGGTGAAGGTGGGAGGATAGGGCATGTTTGTAGCTTGGGGATAGCAATGTTTAGCTCCTCGGGAGGCGGAGTGATTCTTGCATCCATTGGTGGTAGCTGGACCATGCTGTGAGTTGTTGTGAAAGTTGTATTCATCTTGATAGATTTTGAGTTTTTGTTAATGATAGTAGTAAAGAAGGGATATTCTCTCTGAGAGAAACAGCATCCATCATTACTAGATATTCATATTTCTCATCCTCCATTTCCTCTCCACCGTGGACAAAGGCCACTGCGAGGAGAGCACACTGTACATGAGGGGTCTGTTCGCTTTGTCGCTGTGTTCGCCTCGACAAAGCGAAACAGCGAGTTCCGGCGCTTGACCATTAATTCTTTGGAAGAGAGTTCTTCTAGTGAGAGTCGTTGGTTATTCTGATGGATCCGTGCCTGGTGGCCACACTTTAAAGAGTCACCAACTCAGGCCGTCAATAAGACTGGTCAGTCTTGGCCTTTGGAGGCTGTTCAGTTGGCAGTCAGGAACATGAAAGAGAGGCCGTAGGGTCTAGAACAGCAGGTCATATGGCTTGCCTTCGCTCCATGTAATTGAATAAGGTAGCCAAGCCAATTGCTTGTTCGGACCAGGAGGTGGCGTTGTTAGTCCCCGTTGTTGGCTTGGATTGACAGCCTCATAGCAAGGTTTGATTCATTTTCAGTGCAACCCAACAGTCAAATGAGAGGCGACTTGCTTCTCATCAGATTGCAAACCCATCGTGGCCCGGTGGGTCGTTGAAGCGCCATATCCCAGCCTCTTCTGCGGCTTTCCTGGCTGAGGAGATTTCCTGGGCATTGACAGCTCGGTTGATGTCTGCGTATCGGACCTCCTGCTTTTCTTCTTTGCCGTCCGACTTTGCTCGCTTTGGTTTGCCGACATGAGCGTCTGGATGATACTGCTCCATGATGTTGATGAAGCAATCTGTAGAGACTTCATTTGCGAGAAACTTCATGATTTCGGCTCCTTCGTCCTGTTTGCCTGGCATAACAAGATGGCGAATCAGCAAACCCTTTTTTGCTATCCCGTCTCCGGTGAAGCACAGGTCACCGACCTGAGCGTGCATCACCTTGATGCTCTCTCTGGCTGTTGCAGCGTAATCATCGGCCTTCAGTAGCCTTTTAGAGGTGCTTGGCTTCCACACCTTAAAGTCAGCAAGGTATATATCGACCAATCCATCCATCAGCTGCAGGGATGCAAGAGAGTCAAAGCTCGATGTGTTGTAAACGATGGGAACTGTCAGGCCTTGGTCCCTCGCATGGAGGATACTCAACGCCACCTGCGGGACAACATGCTCAGGCGTAACAATATTGATATTGTGTACTTTGCCAACCTCCTGTAGCTTGATGTACCAGTCACCTAATTCCTCAGGGGTCAAGTCCATTCCGTTTCGTTGATGTGCGATATCGTAATTCTGGCAAAAGATGCACCGCATATTGCATCCGCTCATGAAGACGGAACCACTACCATTGTGCCCCTGAATGCACGGTTCTGTACGAGTTTAGTCAGAGGCTGAAGAGAAGAACATGATACATAGCTAACGAAGAGCTAATGAGCTGAGAGGCAAGGGAGTATCAGGTACAGCGAGCCGAGAGCGAGGCGCAATGGGCAGCAGATGGACTGACCTTCACCAAAGTGGGGAGCGATTGTATTGACTTTCGCCTTCTCTCCGATGAGGCACATGCCTGTCTTCTCGTACCTGTTTACGCCACATTCTCTCGGACACAGATTACAATTGCGAAGGTGAGCATACGCCAAAGAACGCTTCTTGGCTGCGTCGCGGGAACTGAGTGTCATGTATCGCGGAACATAGTCGTCAAGGAGGAACGGGAGAGCAAGATGAAGAGAACGATTGAGTATCTTGGGAGCTATTACAGTGGTTTTGGGAGCATTGACAGCCCATCGCCTTGACAAAGACAACATCATGGCTGATATCGCGTATTGATCATGGTGACAATTGGTTCATCTTGATTGGTGTTGAGGGAGGTTGTATCTATAGGTGGCTTAGTCATCGTTTCTCCAGATGATAAGGTAGGGAGCAGTCACGAATGGGTAATCTTTTGGTCATCTCCTGAACCAGTTCCAAGAGAAGGCAATTCTAAACACTTCTATCCTGAATAAAGTAGGCAAAAACGAGGATGTTTCGCACTTGTTATTTGTCCAAGTTAGGTCTATAGGAGCAGCGTCTTTAGCCAAGCGATTACCCTATAACGAGAGACGAGAAATGAATCAAATGGGCATGGCCACGAGAAACATTAAATGCTACAGTATCTACTCTGAAGGAGTATGTATAGCTCTCAAGGGGTTTGTCAAATGAAAAATAGCCGACCTTTCTCGTTAGGTGAGGGTTCTAAATCTATCAGCTCGACCTCACTATGTGAACATGGAGATATCACCAGAAAATAATTCAGTGTAAACACCAAGCCAATTTTTAGGCTGTGCAACCGGATATTAGGATCTCTAAGCCAAATAAATGCGAGGAATTCGAATACCCGAGTATACTGGCGAGTTCAGCATGAGTACAAGTATAGTAGTTCTATAGTTCTATACCCTAACACAGAGATCATGACATGACGATCCCACGTTATTATAGATACATATGAGGGAGGACAAAAGGATTCTGGACCAGTTTAGGACTTCTTTGCTGTTAGAACTTGATCCTAGCTCTTGGAGATAAGATCTGTGTGAGTTCCACTTGGTGGTTGTCTGGCAGTGGCAGATCCCCATAATGATTGGAGTGTTGAAAATACTTATATTCACAAGTTGGGTTTGTTTGTTTACTCTCCTACTGAAATAAGGTAGCGAGTTTACTGAAAAGTAGCTCCCCGCAGCATCACGAACATTGTCTTGGCTCACTCGACACCTTCTCGCAACCAGGTCGCCCGGATGCTTTTTGGAAATTTATTGTTGCCCTTTCTGGCCCTGTTTCTACCCTTGGCCGAAAGCCTTCATGTGACCCCAGACATTGCAGATGAACAGCTGCGTAACGTCTACGACTACATCATCTTTGGAGGTGGTACTGCAGGTCTAACCATAGCCAATCGCCTCTCCGAAAACCCAGCAGGTACTTGATACCAATAGACTCAAAGAGCCTCACTAATGGTGTTCCTAGTTTCGGTCCTGGTTCTCGAAGCTGGCCCTTTGTACGTCTCTCGCAACCCACCAGATCTCAACTGACAAATCACAATTCAGGGATGACGCGAGGAATCTTTCGTTTGCTGGAGGCCTTCTTCCTGTCCCGGGCACAATCGGGTCAGGTGGATGGCAAAATATCAATGGGGGTTGACCACTGAGCCCCAGACCTATCTCAACAACCAGAATGTGGGAATCCCTCAAGGAAAGGCTGTTGGTGGCAGTTCCATCCTCAATGGCCTCTGTGGGCCCAGAGGCTCAGTGTCTGATTATGATGGTTGGGAAAAGTTGGGCAACAAGGGTTGGTCTTGGAATGACCTGCTTCCATACTTCAAAAAGGTAAGTGTGTAACCGATCTTTGAGAATGAGGCTGATTTGTGGCAGTCCGAGAAATTCACCTTTAATGTTGAGCCTCATGATGCCCAGGAACTTCACATACGTCCTCAATCAGATCCGCATGGATACAATGACTCAGTGCACGTCTCCTACCCTCAGTACTTCTATGACCAATCTTGTAAGCCATACACACACACTGTCAAAGCTTTGCGTATTCTGACCAGAGAACAGCCAACGTTCTGGACGGGTTTGCGGAGCTTGGTCTGCCCATCATTGGTGATGTGAACAATGGGACAGCCGCAGGGGCCATGATACTCCCCTCAAGCATGCGCCCTGATAATCAGACGAGGTTCGATGCCAGGGAAGCTCACTTTAACTCGGCATCTTCGAGGTACAATTTGCACATTGCAACCAATCAGACTGTTACACAACTTGTCTTGGATAGTAATAGCCCACACAACTCCAGTCAGAGAGTTATGGGAGTCGAGGTACGATTAAGCGTCACAAGAGACGAGGTGGCTACTAATCCGTATTATAGTTTGCCCCAAACAAAAAGTCCAAGGCGAGATCAATTTCTTGTACCAGAGAGGTAATTGTTTCGGCCGGTGCGATATTTACGCCTACTTTACTTCAGGTATCGGGGATTGGGCCTTCAGATGTTCTCAAGTCGCTCAACATTTCGGTCAAGATTGACCTTCCTGGCGTTGGATATAATCTTCAGGATCATCCCATGGTCTATGCCAACTACTACTGTAAGTACCTTACTTCTGATAGATATCGTATACTCATGGTCTAGATCGCAATGAATCATACTTCAGGAGTGATGAGATAACCGATGATGTGTACGACCAAGTTGCCGAGGAGTACATACGGAACAGAACAGGTAAGCACATATTTCTGAGAGAGAGATACCCGTTTCTGACAGATTTAGGTCCCTGGACAGCACCTCTCATAAACACGGTTGCATTCCCGAGTCTTCGTTCTGCAACAGATGACTGGAAACAGTTCATGAACAAGAGTTCAGGGGATGGCATTCCTTCAAATATCCCCAACTCTGTGAAGAAGGGCTACGAAGTCCAGAAAAAGATTCTACTAGACCAAATTCTCAGCAATGATACAGGAATCTTTGAGACCATGGCCAACTCATAGGGGCAGTTGACTGTAGCTGCTCAAAAGACCTTCTCCCGCGGCACTGTCCGTCCCTCATCTTCCTCGATCTTCGATTTGCCAAAGCTGGACCCAAGATACTGCTCCGACCCGATCGATTGCGAGATTATTGTTCTTGGTCTGGAAATGAACACGAGGCTGGTCCAAACCAATGCCATGAAAGAACTCATACCCGAAGCGGAATCGGCGTTTGTTACTACAGATCACGAGACGCTGATGAAGCATGTCATGGAAAGATCACGAAAGAGAGACATCCTTCAGGCACAGCAGCTATGACGCCTCTTGATCTAGGAGGAGTTGTCGACCCTGAGCTCAAGGTGTATGGCACATGCAACTTGCGTATCGCTGATGCTAGTGTTATGCCCCTGATTCCATCAGCTCACCTACAAGCCAGTGTCTATGCCATTGCTGAAAAGGTAAGTGTTTAATGCTTGAGAAAAGAACTAATATTGACAACTAAACCAGGCGGCCGACATGATTAAATCAGCAAAATCGGATTGCCGTATTGGAGAACGACTTCCTTTCCCGCCTAGGTCGCGAACAACCGTTTGACCACATCCATCATGCTTGGATAGCACATATAGATTAAGTGACCCAAGTGTTGATTATCTGTGTTATTCCTTAACCTGTATTCTTTGTACTGCATTACCTTAAGGCCTA
>NJCS01000562.1:0-13569 GCA_002234255.1 Fusarium sp. Na10 | reverse complement strand
CAGTAAAAGTTATTTCGTACTCTACGTTGTGACTCATGTCAGCAGTAACTATTCTGACCTACAGAGACTCCCTAAGGGTACTCGGATCTACTTAGGGTGAGGACGGTCAGCGTTTGGTAGGGCCAGAATAAGCGGTTCTGAAACGTTAAGTTGGGTCAATTTTGGTCATTGGGCGTAAGCAGTGTACCGAAGGGTCCTCCTACATACCTAAGCTCTAAGGTAATACATGCCAAGAGTGTGTAAATGGAAGCCAATTTCGCTCGCACTGGTCTCAAGCTGGATCAACGGACCGACTACACATAATGTCTGACAAAACCCAATACATGCGATAGAAAAATCGCGTTGCGCTCTTGAACCATGGATGTAAGCTATCAACAAGAGTACAGTACACCCACACTATGAAAATGGAGAGACACTGTGTAATGGGCGCACCTCCACTCGGTATAAACTATGAATAGTGAAGAAGAGACAACTGATTTCGATCTCTCCTGTACAATATCAGTAAACTTTCTTTATCCAAGTCCTCATAAATTCAGTGCAGGATTACGCCATCACGAACAGATTTCCAGTCACTTCTCCCATTGTGGTCAGCCATGTCGATGAGGCCGGCCGCATACCTGCCATCCTTAATGGGATTGACGGGTTTGATGGCATTTATTTGCTCAAACTTAAGCCTCTTTGCTGGAAAAGATCGGGGCGTTTTGGAGGAAGCTTACATAGTTCGAGTAAGTTGCCATACTTCGCACATCCAGAATAAACCGAGACGAAGTTTTGTCAGTCTGACATCCGCTGGCTCATAGATCAATTTTCCCAAGCTCGGCCAAATAGCTTTCAGTGGCGCGAATTCGAAGGATGACGATCTCTTAAGCCAAATTGGAGATTCTGTTCTCAACCTAACTAGCAACACCCTTGAGCGATTCAACATGCCTGACTGGTACTCAATTCATGTTCTGAACCATTGTAAGGGAGACTTTACCTCCGCGTCAGGACCATCCGACACTAAATTCAATGTCACCAAATGTACTGGCTTGGGAAGTAAGTCGATATCGATCGACCTTGGGCCATTTGGAAACACTTTCAGTGATGCAATTCAGCCAACAGAAGTAGAGAATGCGGTCAGCATCATTGGAAAGACACTATTGGCACTAGCATTGACATATGGAGTGTCCATCAGTCTCTTAGGTATAGGTCTGGTCACTTGCTTCTTTATAGCAATCATGCCAACTCATTTGGGGGTCAAGTATACTGCTGCAGTCATATTTGTCACTTCAGGGCTGGTTGTCATAACAGCGAGTACAGTTGTGACAGTTGCAGCTTGTATGAGCGTATCCAAGATAAACGAGATCGGGAAGTTTATTGGAATGTCCGCCTCTGTCGGGGCCCGATTCTTAGTCCTCACATGGATGGCCGTGGCTGCAACCATCCTCGCTGCCATTTTGTCCATTTATCTCTCGGTAAAGACTCAAAAAGAATCGAAAACTTCTACAAAAGGAATCGACCGTCTTAGAAATGATCAAGGTATGGAGTTGGGCAGCCTTAGGTTGTAGCATGTATGCAGCGCACTTTTATGCGCCGTGGAGTAGCCCAGCAATTGCTTCTGTCAATGATAGTACAAATCCCACTACTCCCGCTACGTCAATCTTTACTTGCAGTACTCCACCACAAGTGGCAGTTTCAAAAACAACATTTAATTTACAATCAACTACAAACAGTACAGTTTCAAAGTTAAGTGAGGTCTCTAATAAGTTATTTACAGGACATATGTTGGCTTAATTCTCTTTAAAAAAAAAACCATAATGTCAGGCATAAAATGTCCAGGACGAAGTTCATTGATTTGCTTAAGCTTTTTTGTGCATGAAGGATGTCAGCATTTAGGTCCAGGTATGCAGATCAGGCCAGTGATTCCCCTCGGTGATGCTTCGTCGCATCCACTGCTGCTGGATCGTAGGACGCATATAGTGCGGATATTTAAGATGAATGTTAAAACATCTATATATGTGCCGTAAAACCTAATCTCAAAGACAGCTGACCTTGGCTATTCATGCACTTACTCTGATTACTCCGAAGACCTCTTTAGACATTACAAAAAGGAAGGAAAAAACAAAAAGACGTAATGGGACAACTAACTCGGATTACTCTATATGAATAGTACTGTATTATGCAGTACAGTACAACCAGACACTAGGGTAAGGTTTGTTAGGCGGATCCCCTAATCAGTAGAATAAGCTTCCTGCAATTGATCACGCGACAAGCCATTGGTTGTCCGAATGTGGAAGCATTCAGGTGGCGGTATTGCAGTAAGAAACGTGATCATCAGCCCTAATCTTTTCCTATTTGACACGCCCTCTTTGCTCCTGACTTGGCAGCTAGAAATAGTCAGTTCACAGTAGAACTTTGACGTGAAATCTTTCCATATATCCATACCAGATGCTACATACCACACATGCATATCTCTAAACTAAATAATTTAGGAATATTTACGAATTTCCAGTGCTTATTATGCCTCAGCAACGACCTCCCGTTAGGACAAAGAAAATGCAACATATTGCTATTGATATCAAGGAAAGATCAAACTCGAAAAGAGAATCTTCTAAGAACAAGATATTGGGGGTTTTGGAAGATAAATCAAGCAACTCTGCAATGCCTGATAGAGATGTAACGGAAGAATGGGCAGAAATGATGTCTCCGATGAATGGGTCCGGATCTGATATTTGAACGCAGCATCATCAGCATTGTTAGTTCTTAGATACATGTGCATACTCAGACATGATGCAAAATGAGTTGCCTTGCATGTGATGAGATGCGGTCCTAGCCAAGATGAGGACGAAAATCGCCAAAAGGTTAACTGATTGCTGAAATACTGATCTTCGTAGAACAGAGTTGATGAGAAATGGGAGCAGAGCACAAATTTTCCAGGAAACCCAAAACTGAAACGTACATTTGTTCATGTATATACTACTGCCAGTTGGATACTGGAGCGTTTATCTGTCCATCGCGACATCTATCCTGCTTAGACGTGGTCAATACTTGAGAACTTTCCTCGAAATTTAGTAAACACATGTCTTTGGTTCTAGTGATGGTGGAGGTTTACTGAACTGTATTGATAATATTAGTTCGTGCTTTAGAATGCATTTTCATGATGGAGAAACGGTGGACAGTTCCTTGATTCTTTCACAAAACATAGACTCTACCGTCACCAGATGGCACGTCTAAATGGGTACAAGTGGCTGCATAGTCTCACCAAGCTTCTTCGTATTTCTTTTCTATCTTTTGACGCACGAGGGAGTGCTATGGCAATGCCAGAACATGGTGGATATCGAATATCCAGCGAGGACAACGAGGCTCGCCATGTCTATATATGAAGTTTTATCCTGAGACGAAACTCAAGCGACACGTGATCTGCTAATGCATGCCGCTTTTATGGCACCCCTCAGCTCTCCCTCAGCCCCCCATCAGCCTGTACTTGAGCTGCTCACCCCAGCTCTTGGTCCCAGAAATGGGACCAGGACCTCAAATGTTGCCATGCTCAAGACTCTGTAGCCGTAAAAGCAGCTCCGGCACAAGGTTCCTTGCTCTTGAGGACTGATTACATCTATGCAACACGCAGTCATACGCTTTGACGAATTAAGTCACGTCTTCTTATTTGCATTGAGACTTCTGCCTGGTATTTAGACTCGATTACGCCCATCTATGATATTTCTCGTTATGGTATTTGCCCACGAGTTTTACCACTAACCCTTTTAACACCATCTATCTTCTTGCCAACCTTCTCTATCCAATGTAAAAAGCTCAGAGTGCAGCTTTCTACCGAAGTTATCATTGCGGGCAGCTCCATCAACTTTGCGCCTGGCATGTCTGCATCCATGACGTTGGAATATTCTCTTGCCAGACTCGGGCTACCTTTGGACATCCAAAGCATTATGCAGGGATTCTCCTTTGTGATATCCGACGCCTTCTCCAACAAGAATATGGGCAATCTTAACTGGTGTGCCAATGCAGTTCCCAACGGCAATGGGGTTATGTCTTCTTAAATAGAAGTACCCCCCTTCTTTGATATCTTAGGATCGCCTCATTGCGCAGAGGAACACCCCACTGGCTACAACGACAACGAGGGCTTCTTCGGCTTTCTAACCTCCAGCCTGACAGAAGAACCTGCAGTTAATATCCATTTTGGCGATACTTTTTAAACGGGTCCTTCTAGCATCCTTCGAGAGCAACGCGAAGGAATCACTGCAGGATCACTTTCTCCTGTTAATTCCGGATCTCAAGACGACAACCTTCCTGAAATTCTAACAGAATCCCAATCTGAAAGCATCAGATACGGTCAACCGGACGCCTTTAGCGATTCAGTGGAGGGTCTCAGCGGCGACGTGTATTCCCCAAGCTTTGGCACTGGAAGCCCGACGCTGCCCCAAGACAATATCAGCTTCTCTCAAGGGCCAGAATCTAATCAGGAGGCCGCCACCTGCCCCGCATCGTGTATCAACCCGGTTGGCTGTCATACTCAGTCCCCGGAGCCTGAAGTGCATGAAGCCACCGACGCGCCATCTTCTCCAATGAGACAGTCTATCAATATTATCGATCTCACCCTCGACATCGATGAGGCGCTTTCTGATATAACAACCCCCGACACCAATAGTGCTACTACCTGCACTGCAGATGCGGTTGCTGAGGGTCTGCCATCGATGGAAAATGGTATGAACCGGAAGACAGAGTCAAGCCGCAGTAAAAGGCGGAACCAGCACAAGCGGAAAGGGCGTCATGAAGATGTGCCGTCCTTCCCCGGGATAGTGACTCTCCGGGTGATATCAGTGAAGGTTGAGAAAGAAAACGGAGATGGGTTCATGGAGACAGTGGAGTTCATTCGACATAAGTCAAGGAAATGTAAAGCCAAGGAATCCAACGAGGAATGCATCCCCAAGCTTCAGGAAGTGGTATCCTTTGAGATGATGGTCCAGGGTGGGAGCTTTGGGAGGATCAACATTCACAAGAGCGAGGATGGTAACACATATAAAGGAATAGAGCTTCTTATGGAGTACATTGTAGTGCTTTCGAAATACGGGGCAGAGAAGGTCTTGGATGACCCTGAGAAGTCTCTTGGCACTCGTTGTCACCTTCTACAGGAGCAGAATAGATCCAAAGCCCCGCGAGTAGCATAGATCTTGATATCAAGAAGTACAGGAGATAACAAGTTCAATTAGATTAGCTTCGCTTTCTCGGTCACAACACCTGTTTCGAAGATCTATAAACTGTGTCTTAAGTTATCGAATCTTTTGCGAAGGGGAGACTTCCTTTACCCCTGACACTTTGGGATCCCAAGATAGACCAATCTCACTGCCGGTAGACACTGTTTGATGAGCAACGGAACGGCAGAACGGAGAAAGTAGACTTGGTAAATAACTCATATGATACATAATTTCCGCTACTCAACTACAGCCATTACACTATACGTGCTCGTTTGGTTTCACTAGCCAGTTCTGAATCTTCTTGTAGCCGTTTGTTATCAATATGAGCTACCCCTGCCTGGAAACTTGGGTTGCAGCTCGAGCCGCTTCCTCTGTCAGTTCCTGTTATCTTCCCCTCTCGCGTGGCTTGCTTCGCTAATCGTATTGAGTGCTCCTTTAGTCTCTAGAGCTTCGTGTGGTTGCTCATTGTCAGGCTGGATATCATCGCCTTCCCCTGGCATGCATCTTGTTTGGCGGCTTGTATTCAGGATAGTTGGCGAGAGACATGTTTCCCATTCCTTAAGCTTTCGTGCAAGAACCATTTTTCTTTCTCTTTGTGCAATCTGAGAATAGCTTAATTGCTGAATACCAAACTTTCTCCAAGGTTTCGCTCCTAGATTGAAGAGGCGGTTGATTGTGTCCCATGCGCCAATTTCATCTTGTATTCCTAGTATAGCATATATAACTGGTGTTGCAGATGATCCATCTAAAATATCAGGATCTATATGGCCGTCTCCAGCATAAATACGTATGTACTCATGTAGCCCTCTCCAGGCGGCACCATGTAAGCCGTTAGCAGAGAATGGTTGCAGTGGATTTGTTTTCTTGTCTAAGAGTAAATCGGATGTTTCTAGATGTCCTGAACGGTTGGCGAGGAATAAAGCAAGACTTAATTCCCTCTCTTTGTCTGTGGAGTTAAACTGAATCAAGAAGCGAACGACCTCGGTCAATCCTCTATATGCAGCTAAACACAGCGGGGAGAGCGTTGCTATGTAACTAGATTCCTCCATATAATTCTGGTAAAGAGAGGTGCGAAGAGGATCATAAGCTGTGTGGGAAATACTTCCAAAGTGTATATAGGTAGTGCTGCAGGCAGGGAAGCCAAAAGATGTAGGGTTTAAGAGAGCCATAATGGATTGAGTTGTTATGGGTGAAAAGTAATGATGAAATGGGATGTTTAAAGCGGGATGAGCTTTTTTGTATAAGGCTTTGATAATGATGGAGAAGGAAGTTAAGAGAGAATTAGGAGGGAGGAACGGTCCTTAAATACTTCTCTAAGCCCAAGTAGTATGAGTAATCACTTGATGAGAATGTGTATGTTTAGGTTTTTGCATGGCCGGGTGAAACGGAAGTCATGAGTGAGCGAGTGACACCACCAGCTATATTAATCTATGTTTAAAAATGGCCAGTTTCAAGCCCGTGATAGGAGGCGGATAACTGCCTAAGGCTATTACTGGACCTAATTATAGACAGATCACTTAGTAATATGGAAAGGGGGTGCTTAAGAGGAATAAAATGCCTTTCCAGAGTCTATAAATATACCCAATAACACCCAAGCGACACTCGTATCAGAGATGCCTACTACCGTGGGACTTATAGCTTAGCTTCATCTCCCACACCGCCTATATTATAGGCCAATGCTTATTGGATTGGTTGAGGCATTGGTTAGCCAAAGTTGTTTGTGGCTTCTAAGCAAGCTGACGCGGCACCTTCTCAACCGATACCGAGGATCAGTTGTATAAGCCTTGTTGGCCGACTGGCCTCATGACCACAAAAGATTTGCAACGAGCGGAGTCTTCTTTCACAATGCGTAGGCAGAAGGTGCTTGTACCCAGTATGTGATAGCGATAAGGAACGGGGTACGACAGGGTGTTGAAGCAGCTGCAGCCGGAGCCTACCTGGCAGTTTGACTCGTTCATAATAGTAGCTCCTGTATGAGCGGCTTATAGCAGTATCAGACTGTATCTATTAAGGCTATCTACTTAGTGCGAGTATAACCTCAGCCCGTAAGAGACTGGCATTTATTTTCAAGCCAAGCTACCAGATCGTTGCTTTTTCCCATAGCCCTGGCAAGATCAGCGCATTTCCAATGATACTTCCATATCCCCAGAGTATCTAAAGCATCCCTATCTAGACCTATAAATACTGAGAAAACCTCTTTGATTTTCTCATCCTTGTCTAGGTAGAGTGCGTGAATAGTAGGCGGGATTGAATCTAAATCACAAGCACCTTGTAAATGAAACTTGTGATAGAGGTGGTGTATAAAATGGCTCCGGCCTGTTCTCGCAGCCATATGCGCAGTATTTAAGGTATTGCCGGATTCGTTCCTCTCAGCAAGAAGTGGAATAATAAGAGAATGTCCTTGAAGACAAGCTAGTGACAGAGGGCTGACAAGCCCGTTATCTTCGTGGGGATCAGGAAACTGTATAAAATACTTAACAGCCCTCACGTTTCCTAGATATGTTGCTGCGGATAGTGGTGTGACAAAGATGTTACAGCTTCTTCTGGGTACAAAGACTGGAGCTCCAGTGAAAAAGTTGGCTTTGAAGTCGTCGAACGGGAAGATGTTTTGGTCAAGGTTCATGCGGCATCGGTAACTATATCCTTCCGATTCACGAATTTGACGCTCGATCCAAGGCCCAATACTTCTACGGTCGTATGTCTCGACTTCTTTAGAAAGTATAGCACAGTTGTCGCATAAAAGCTAGATTGACTGAGTTATGGAATGGACTGTTAAGGATACATTTAATCACTAACCTTAAGGCTATCTAATAGTCGCCATTTGGGTTTGTTTTCAAGCCCTTGTAAGCAGCTTGAACAGCATGTTGAGTCCATATTGAGTAGCTTGTCTGAGAAGTGTTGAAAGACGGGAGATAGATGAAAGAACTAAGAAAAAAGAAAGGGGACGATGGAGGACAAGGATAAGGCGGGGAGGACGTATCATAAGTACTTACTTAGACACTTCTCCTAGCACGTGTTATTGGCCAAACCGCCTTGGGTATACACAGCCCTCGTGGGTTATCTGAAGCTCGGCATCCACTGAAGACCCAGTGTGACTCGTGTCGACACGGCCAAGTTGTGGACCTTGTTACCTTAACATCCACCATACATATGGAGCCTAAAGACATCACCGTTGTGTTTAGTCATATAGCTACAACCTCATTTTATTCCAATACCCATTTTTCATTAAATAAAGAAGTTTATAATACTATAGTAATTTTGTGCTAGTAGCTGCAATGAGGTCAAGCTTATTTAAGTAGAGAGAAAGGGCGAAATGATGTTGGTCGAAATGCCGAATAATTCGGCGGATATAGCCGTTATACTTATTAACTTCTTGAACAGCCTTATCGACATCGGGGAAAGGGCTAGAATGAAGAGCATGATCTATACCAAGCTGTTTAATGGCTAAAGCAATGTAGTAATAGACCAAAGACTATACATAGTTAATAGAGAGCCATTAGTAATTTAGAGTAGAAGCTTGACCTACAAGGAGCCAAGGGCGGCTATTTTCAATATCTTGAGGACACTTATTCTTTGTAAATTCAAGCTCCAAGTGACACGGTAACTGAAATAACCAAGCGTCAAGCTCGCCTTCAATGGCTGTTATCCGCTCGGATGTGAATTCATTGACGTCATAGGATCTCTCATCGAGTGCTTTGGCGAGTACTCGGGTTGCTCTAAACAATGCTAGCGCACAGGAAATTCGAGACGGCTTCCAGGAAGGGGCGTTGAGATAGCCATTCTCGGCGATGTATTCGCCGTCAATATCGCCGGGATAATCGATTGTGATTTCTGTATCTTTCAACAGTCTGGGGGTATTAAGTCTAGAGGCAGTAAAGCAGTCAAGTGTGTAGAGGGTCCAGAAGATCCTTTTTCGAGTCTCTTTCGACAGAGTATCAGTTTTGATATCCCCTTGATGTGTATGTAGGCCCAGGTCATTAGAGAGATTAACGGCAATATGCTTGTAATAGGCAATTTGCTTATTGTCCGCCCTTATGATGCAGCAGAGTATAGCAAGCACGAGGCACTGGAGGGTGAGAATGCCCTGGTCGAAAACAATTGCATTTAACGCTTCTTGCCACTTTCTCTTGCAAATTAAATGTTGCTGAAGATCCGGAGCTTGGCACGAGAGGCCTGCAATATCGACGATCAGATATATCTGAGCGATAGTGTGCTTGTTTTTAGTATTCCCGGAGCTGTTCTTAAACTCTCTGTAAGTTCTGAAAGCTGTCGGTTCATGCAAGACGGGAAAGAAAGGAGACCATTGCTCGAGAAAGATAGCAAACCGACCTTGCACGAACTGTTGGTGCTGCTGGAGGGTTTGATATTCTGATGGTTGTAGTGGCTTGTATTGGGTCGGCAGAAGGCTTGCTATTGAAGCAACTCCTGGATTTACTTGCGGTGTAATATAGGATGGTGTTGGTTGTCCTAAGGACGCGATTTCTTGGGGATGGGTTTGTTGATGTCGCTTTAGAGCATCGCTCCGAGCAAATCTTTGAGTGCAATTATTAATTAAGCAACAATACGGCTTCTCGCCAGTATGAGTAAGATAATGCCTAGTTGCCCGTGTCTTATCATTGAAACTCTGTACCTAAGGTTAGCCAGGTAGAGGGGTATATGGATGATCAGACAACAGAGCCTTTGTACATGTCTGCCAACTGCACTTGAATTTACTGGCACTGAGCTGGGTACTGACTTGTTTTGCAGGTTCCATGGCTATTAGCATTGATATGCAACCGAGACTATATTTGTATGATGATTTATGAAGTATGATTGAAGTATTGGTTATATAGGTCTCTGGCTGAGAGCCGGAAACTCGCTGGTAAACAGTAATTAACTCGATGCGGCGAATAAGTCAGATATTGATAATAAGTGAAACTAAAGGTGGCCGACGTAGATTCAATATCTGGAGGGGATATATATTTGTGGTTAAGAGTTCTCTGAAGTTAAGTGTGATCTTAAGTCAATGGAAACTCAAAACATGTAGGTCCTGGGCGCTTGAGTGTTCTTATACTGTGACTCATGCTACCAGGGGCAGCATTAAGTACTGTATAATGGGTCGAAACTTCTGCTAACGCTTTAGTTTTGTTAGGTAGAACAACACTTGCCGCGTCCCTTCAAGAGCGTTATATAAACATTAATTATAGAAGTAGAAGAGAAGCTAAAGACATGTTACTCTCTTTCAGTTTAATGCTCTATTTCCTGTGAGGTTAGATAATGTCTCTGGCTATAATTATGGAATCTATTAAACTTAGAGACAAAAGCTAAGTACACTAATACCCATTTCTGTCTATGCCCTACAGTAAGTTAGATAAGAATGAGGTTAAGCCGCGCTTTGAAAACTTAAACTTTCCTGCGTCTGCTTAGTTTAGCTGTAGTGCAGTTATCTAAAATTGTTACTATAGGAAATTTACTACTGCAGAACAAGTTATTAATGTTTTACTTTATGCCAGAGTAGGGCCGTGTCTATAACTATAGCTATCAAATAGAATATGTTAGTCTTTATTTACCAACTATCCACACGAGGTCTAACTTATGTATACTATAGTAATTATTTAACTATTGACTTTGTTAATTCTTTATACTTCCATATCCCTTTATTCCTATCAGTAGGATACTGTACTATAACTTACAAGTTACTCTGATACTAAGTATTTAGTAATTATAATAAGCAGTCTGTACATAACAAATGCTCTGTTCATCTGATGGAGGAGCAATCTATAGGGTAGCACTAACATAACAGCATGCTGACAAATGTGCCTAACCAATCGGCCTTTATAGGAAAGTAAATTTAACTCCGACATGCCACGTCATTCGACCCAGTCTGAACCCTCAACCCGATCCTAGCCAAGCTTTGTCGCATTACATATCAATAGATCCCCGCGTCATCCTGATACAACCCTGGCATTTTAAACGCGAAGCCAACGCGTGGCAAAAAATAAATCGCGACGCCTCGTCCCATACTGCATATGTATTCAGCTCACATTGCTAGACCGTCTGTTCCGTCCCATTGATGGTCTAATCCCGGACAAGCAACCTTGAACCTATCGTTTCTACGACTCTTTTATCCATCGACTAGCCGCAGCTTGTTTAACGAGCATATATACAACACGACAATATTGCGAGTTAGGCTATGGCTCCTCAGCTGATTGAAGATGGCAAGATACAGATCATTGAACAGACTGTAAGCAGTGTTGTCTATGCCGTGGAGGACGAGAGCAGTACCGGGCTGGCTAGGGATAGTCCTTTCGTTCTGAAAGGCGGAACTGTCTGGTATAAGGGACAACAGGCCTTGGGACCAGGCAAGGATATCGCAGAGTCAGATGAAAGTATAAAGAAAGAGGCAAGCATATACAAGGCTCTCGGTCAGCATGACCATATCCTCAGATGTTTCGGTCCTGAGATCGGTGTTCTCCATGGCCAAGATTCGATACCGAAAGCCTGGGCGTTGCGCCTAGAACGATCTCCATTTGGCAACCTCCGAGACACCATCACGGATACTTATGGGAATCCCCCTAGTCAGCTGATCCGGCTTCATCTAGCACATCAGTTCTCTGAAGGCGTTGCGCATCTCCATCGTTCAGGGATTATCTGGGGCGACTTATCAACTCGTAACGCATTCTTGTTTGACGACTGGCGCCTTAAGCTGGGCGATTTTGCGGACTCGGACCAAGTAGATGCCTATCCTAATGACTGGTATGGTTGCGAGGATCGCTACTGCCTACTTAATGCTTGATTCATGGTCTCATGCATTCCAAAAGAAACGCTGGAGAGTTGTGTAATGTCGCCACGGCAGTGATCATGATTCTCGACTATATCAGCGCATGGATGGCTGAGATGACCTTTGTTCAAATGATATGTGTTCCGACGACCAGTGGAGGAATCAAGTTGGGCAGGCGCAATATCAGCCCCAATGTTTCTGACCGGCGTTGTCTCTGTTGATGGCTCTGTTTCATACCCACCAGCGGTAGCCTCCAAAGGAGTCGTAGCAATGAGTGAGGAATTGCTACCAGGCATGACTAAAGAGCCTGGTGGGGAGCCGGGGTTCTCAAGTAAGCCTGGCACAAGAATGTTCTCACCAATAGGTGCTCCTCGGGCTTTGTGACCACCATCATCACTGGTATCAGTGGTGCTTTCCGTGGTGTATGGCAATCCTCGATTGCCATTGTGCGGGTCTTGATTGACACAGTACTAGACTACTCTGAGGTTCGAAGAGGATTCTCTGGGTATTTACCCTCGAATTTTCCCACTAAACATTTTAACGCCATCTATCTTCCTGCCAACTTCTCTGTATCTAATGGGCAAAGCTAAGAGTGCAGCTGATGCTCTTCGCCTGGGCTCTGAAAGGAGCGCGGTGAAAGAGAGTAATATAGTAAACGGAGAGTTAGTCCACAGGACACTGTAGTCTGCTGTAGAGCGGAATTATAAGAAGATGATGGAATTCTGGTTTGAGTAAGTATTATATTGATTCATATTTAAGTGATTTCCTAATTTAAATCGACAGGTACCAGAGGATAGAGATCAAAGCTTCAGTACATGACTTGGAGTCTTTAAAAGACTTCATGAGGAAGGTGGCATATGGCATTGACGGAGAGGATGCCGAAGATCAAAAATTTGATGTCCCTGGCTGGGAGACTGTACGGAAATACTGGAATGCATTCACAGCAGCCTGGCAGCGTGCTTATCCTACGGAATCGATACCACGTGGTATAGCACAGTCTGTAACAGAGGTTAGTATCCTAACGTTCGTGCATCACTGGGTCAAGAAAAATGTTAACTTTAGTACAGTTTATCAAAGGGCCACTGGCAACAGAGATGGGCATGCCAAAACACAAGAGACGCCGTAGGTTTGCTATGAAAAACGTCATGCTTAATTACGCAAGACAGCTATGGGCAGCCGATTGGATTGAGCACAAATGCCCGGCGACACCAGTTGATGACTGGGGCCTCTTGTTGGGAAATACTTACTCCTCTTCGCGAATCGGAGAGTATATTGAGTCCAGTTGTCGTGCAGGCACCGGCCGAGGCCTCTACTTCAAGGTAATGACATTGGGATCATTTGAATGTACTAAACAAACGCTAATATGTACACAGGGATCTCACTTTTGTCACATTCATTAACGAAGGAGGGGCACCAGAATTTGCGATTCAATTAACTCGAGATGCTAAAAACATGACAAGCATACCTAACAAAAGGTATGAAACATAGGTTAGCGTTGGAACCGTTCGACTGACCATTCGTACTCCAGGCCACAGCACGCCTTGTACGAAGGCAACGAGGCTGGTCTTCTTTGCTTCAACCCCATGCTTCCATTTTTAGCTAGATATTATCATATAAAGAAGC
>NJCS01000560.1:0-99462 GCA_002234255.1 Fusarium sp. Na10 | reverse complement strand
TAAGTATATTAGTTTAAAGTTACGTTTCTTAATAGTTAATAGTATAGGTAAGGCTTATTAAGGTAAAAAAGTATTATTAATAGCTAGTAAGCTAAGTTCTATTTAGTATTAAATAAATATATATATATACTTAAATAGCTTATAGTATAGTAAGTCAGGCTTATAGTAAGTTATAAGTCAAATTGTAAGTCTAATATATAGCTTATGATAGCAATCTCTTAGTATATCGTAAGTCGCTTAGAGTTGCTAGTTAATTAGTGAAAATTGGTAGGGGCTACGTGACATAAGCGCCAGTCCTGAGTTAGGTCGTAATACATTGTTAATCAAACCTTGTATATTATATCATGGCAGACGCAGCAGTGTCCCGGGCCGGCTTTAAGCGGAAGCGCGTCGCTAAGGCGTGTTATAAGTGCCAGTTAATGAAATCCAAGGTAAGCTTACCCGGTCTATCTTATCTCTTTTCTTGTTATTGATTTGTTAGTGTGATGGCAAATGGCCTAAGTGCAGTCGCTACAAGGGATACGGGTATGATTATGTCTATGTAGCTGGCGGGCGGGCTAAGAGGCGCCAGGAAGCTTTTACTGATAATGGCTCGCTGGACAGTGCAGTTCAAGGACATGGAGATTTACGTGAAGCTATAAGGCAGTACGTGTCATTACTGGACATGGTAGTATCGAAACTGCCTACACTATAACATCAGGAAGACGCTTCAGCAGTGTTGGCTTGTATGAAAGCCGCCGACAGAGCCTTGTCTAACATCGACGTAACTACCCTTATGACAAGGCTAAAAACTGCCTTGACTGGCTCTGATACTCTCTCCTTCCCTCTGTATGTCAGCCAGGCAGAGAGATATCTTAGTACAGTGAGCGACGTGTGCTTCTTTAACCTGGTCAAACGGGTGCTGCAGGCCTAGCCAGGCTCTTCCGATTCTGACCAACGAGTCGACAGCTACGAGCAAGTCGACGACATTGTGTCTCTAAGTGTGAATTTTATGCCTGGTAGAGTAGTCAAGCTGCCAAGTCGCAAGGCGGCGAAGGTGTTTGCCGATGTGTACTTTTTTACTGTGCATCTTGCTTTTCCGTTTATTCTGCAGTCGCTGTTTATAAGATCGCTTGATCAGGCGCTTGATTTATCGGATGACTGCTCTTTGGACAATACCAGACTGGCACTGATATGTAAGCCTAGCCATCGTTGTGATATTCGAGGTTCGTTACTGATAGTATGAGTAGACGTTATTTGTGCCATTAGAGCTTACTATACTAGCATACCAGGAGAGCAAATTAGAGCAAACAAGTGTTATGAAGTTTACTTTGTTTAAGCACTGTCTCTAGCTCTACCTGCAGGGGCAGACCGGTCAATCTATCACGTCTCCCTGCTCCTGGCCCAATGCTTCTACATGTTGGCAGTCTGCCGAACAGACAGGTAAGTTTAATTCCAATGTTAGTCTACTTATTTATAGTTAACTTGACAGCTGTTGGGCAACGCTGGGATAAACCGTCCGTATGGCCCAGAGTATTGGATTGCATGTCGAGCAAAACGATCCCCAAAGGCTCAAAGGGTCAGGGCGTTTACTTGTAGAGCGACGGCGGCGGATCTGGTACTGCATATATGTTCTGGATCGCTTGATCTCTCTGCAGCTTGGTCGGCCCCCAGCGATCTATGAAGACTACTGCCATGTTCCGCTGCCCTCTCGCCTGGGCGATTCTGACATTGACTGGGACGGCGACGAGTTTCCGACAATGTTTGAGGGACCTTCTGTTGGTGACTACCATCTAGAAGTCATCTCCTTCTCCAAGATCGTCAGCCAGGTCCTTCGAGATCTGTATAGCCCGAGAGCTGGCCAGAACTTGACTAGTGATCTGTTCAATACCAAGGAGCTCGACCTCAAGCTCGTGCAATGGAAGCTATCACTGCCTAGAACATTGCGATTCGACTTGGGACATGCTTTTGACAAGTCCTTCATCTTCAAACGTCAGGTGCGTATCTATCAGATTTAAAGACTTACTGGTCGTCGCTAACATACCGAAGCGAAGCATGTTGGCGATCAAGTATCACCATCTACGAGCTCTCATTCACAGGCCATACCTGTGCTACCCAATCATGCGCAATCTCGATGACGAGACAGACATTGCACTCAGCCAGCCCAACTGGGGCCTTGTGAGCATGTATGGAAAGGTATGCATCGCCGAGGCACGCGAGACAGCACGTCTACTGCACTGTATCTCGTGTGAGAAGGATCTGGTGCAGGAATTCCCTTGGTGGCAGATGATTTCGTGTTTGATCTGCGCAGGGTCTATCTTGGTGGTCTCAAGCATTTTCAGTCAGCAGACCGGTGATGCATTGGATGGTTTCGACGCTGCTGGTATTTCAGATGATGCGGAGACTTGTCTGAGAGTGTTTGAAGCTTTGAGTGTCAACTCGAAGGGTGCTAGGATTGCGAGAGATATGATGGAGGGACTGAAGGAGTGTGGTCTGAGATGGAGTATGTGTACGCATGTCTTTTGCTGAAGATTGTACTGACGTATCTTGTAGGAGACGCGACGCTGACACCTGAGCCAGCATACGCGACACTTGCATCTCATACAGCCTTGGCAACTAGAAGTCACATTCCCAGTCTAGATGGGCAGGACACGTCGGTGTCAGACTTCTCTTTCACGACGCCAAGCGCGTGGCCAGCAGAGATTGTCGATTCCATGGCGTGGTCGGTTCAATTCTTTGGCGCCGTTCAGTCTGGGGAGTAAATATGCGTCCGAAGAGGCTGGGATCTTCTCTGCAGCGTTCAAGAGGATGGAGAAGAGTCTCTGTCATCACGTTATGAATAAACGACCCAGACATCAATTCAATATACGACAGTGAAGTCGACGTAAGCGATAGGGTCACGAGATGTATTATACATACCGAATGTGGCTTGTTGAGCCAGTGGCTGCAACGCGTAGTGTTATTTCGCGTTTTGTGATGGCGTGACGCGACTAATCCTTTCCGCAGTGGAGACATAGTAGCCACCAATCCAATTAGAAAGGTCAAAGGTCTGGAGAATCTGGTCGCAGGGTAGCTAGATCTTTTAAGTCAATTTACCATAGAGCTTTAATCACTATTGCCCTGATCGATACGATACGTACGGATCGCCGTAAACGGATCCAAGTGGGCAAAAATACAAGCCGAAGTAGCTTTGTCCGTACGTAGCTTTACTACCCGAGGGTAAAGCTACGTACGGATTTTTAGTTAAAATAGGCACTAAAGCTATAGTAGATAACCACTATAATTACAGCAGATAGCCACTATATTTATAGGGGACTGCCCTGTAAGCAATTTAGCGCAACAGAGATACATTATCCTAAATTTGATAGTACTTAGCTTACCTTAATAGGTAAGAAATATGCCTGTATCCGTAGGGATTAATCCGTACGTATCGTATCGATCAGGGCATATTTAATGTAAAGACTGATTTGTTAATTAACTTGCATAGACTGCTAATTAAATAATGATAATAGCTGTCATTCAAGTTATTTTCAACGGAGATTACAGTAGATAGAGCGTTGCGATGCTCAGTTAGTATCTCGATGCTAATTCAGTTTCCTGACCCCTCAATAACAGACAGATCTCAATCTAGTTAGTTAAAGCTTGACAACCACGGAATAAACAATATGTATCTACCTAATTGCATCACACATAGAATTCACACCGCTACAGCACGCAAGAACCATAATCCTGTTTTCACACACTTGACAGCTCGGGCAATACCAGTCAAACACTTCGTGGCCATCCCGACAGGCTCCGACAGGCTGAAATGATGCAATTCCCATTCGTAGCGCATGCAGCTGAAGAGGTCCAGACCAGGGAAATAGCGACAAAGACGTAATCCCAGCGAAGATCATACGTTGTACAATTATGATCGAAGATGTCCTCCGAATTTGGAGCGCTAGAGTATGTGGATGACGGAATGGCGCACAGCTCTTGGCCTAACGCGGTAAGACTGACAGGGATGTCCTTGGTCCAAAGCTGGGAAACCCAGGCGTCAATCAACGATTTGGCTGCACCCCACACGATCTGTTAGTTCCCGTGGCGGTCATAATGATGTCGACGACGTAGGCAAGTCGAGCTGGCCTTGCTTGCGGAACAAGTGAAGTTGGTATATGAGGGCGGTGTAAGGGCTCATTTAGTAGAGCTCCTCATCAAACGCTCACGACACAATAACAGATCAACATCTAATAACTCACTCTTGATACCCATACCTGCCATAAAAAATACTGCACGATATTCACAATGAGTAGTCTGAGCGCAAAGATCAAGGACATTCTCCACTCCGACGAGTCCAAGGACACCACCACAGAGACATCTCACCATCCCCCAGGATCATTCCCCACAGAAGAAATGGAGCCCAGCGAGACTCACCAAGGCTACTCAAAGGGATACGAACAGGAACATAACAAGCTTCACAAGGCCGATGACCCTCGAGGTCATGCACACAAAGACTCAGGCGTTGGTTTCACCGAGCCCAACGATCCTACCTCGTACAAGCCCTCCAAAGAGCCCATCTCCGAGCGACGCGATGATCCTCTAGACAGAACTACCGACACCACTACAACCACTGGAACTGCTCCTACAGGTACTACAGCTGCTGGAGGTCTGGGTGACACCAGCAAGATCCCCGCTACTGAGGGAGCCACTGGCGCTGCTGCACCCTCTTCCCAAGACCATCCCTACTGGGGAGACCTTCCCAGCGGAGGCGTTCACAACACTGTCATTGGCCACGGAAGTCCTGAAGATGAGAACGCACGTCATCGGGCTGTCCACTCTGGCGCCACAGAACCAACTCGAACCGCTGGCACTCTCGAGAGCGGAACATTCCTCCACCGAAACGATCGCGACACCACTTCCTCTATATACTCCACCGATGCTCAGCAAACTACCCAAGAGAACCCTAGCCAAACATCCGGCTCTCACTTTAAGGAGGGTGTAGCTGGCGCGGGCGCACTCGGAGCCCACGAGCTTAGCAAGCGCCGTCACGACGATGAGACACAGACCCCAAGCAAGGTTGACCAAACCACCGATAAGACCCACGACGAACACAAGGGACGATCATTCCCTCTTCTTGGAAAAGACCACAAGGAGAAAGAGACTCATCACAAGGAGGAGAAGCCCAAGGAACATAAGGAGAGCAAGCTTGGCGCCCTCTTCCATCGCAAGGATAAGACTGAGACAGAGGTCAAGGCCGAGCAGGAGGCTGATCAGGAGAAGCATGGCCACTCTAAGCCTGCACTGGCTGCCGCTGGAGCTGCTTGGGGTGCGAGCTCTGCTGGCAAGGGACACGATGACAAGACTCAGCGTGATGTGACAGCGCAGGAGCCTACTGGTACTCGCGGTACGACGCAGTATCCTGCTTCTGGACTCGACTCTACGAGGGATTATAGTACCCAGCCTACTGGTACTGCCCAGCAGCAGGATAGTTCGCACCGTGGCGCTGGTCTTGCGACAGGCGCTACTGCGGGTGTTGGAGCTGGTGCTTTGGCGTTGCATTATGCTCAGCGCTCTGATAATGACCGAGTCGGCACCGCCGGAGCTGGCTACGACGCCCAGAGCTACGACCCTGCTGGCACTTCTACGAGAGACCCTGCATCTCAGACCTACCAGCAGCAGGGCTCTCACGGCGATCACAGCCTCGCTCAGGGCACTACTGCGGGTCTAGGCGCTGGTACACTTGCCTCGCACTCCAGCTCCAACCAGCCTTCAACCCTGGGAGGATCGTCTTCAGCATATGGTGCTCAGCCAGACCAGCCGGCCAACTTCTCTCACAAGGGTCCCGTCGACCAGACTTCTCAGCAGCATGACTCTCACCGTGGTGCAGGACTTGCTGCAGGAACTGCTGCAGGTCTTGGTGCTGGTGCTCTTGCGTCACGATCAGGTCGTGAGCATGAGACTACTGGTCACCATACTGTGCTTGACTCAAACCGAGGTCTTGAGTCGCAGGGCAACCAGTCTGCCTACAGTTCTACCCTTCCTACATCTCAGTATGAGCAGCAAGATTCCCACCGTGGTGCTGGGCTTGGTGCTGGAGCCTTAGCCTCTCGATCTGGACGCGAATATGAGCCTACTGGTCATTCAGGACTTGACTCCAGCCGAGGTCTTTCATCGCAGACTACCGAGCCTGGATACAGCTCCACCAACCCTACCTCTCAGCACCAGCAGGACAATTCTCATCACGGCGCTGGTCTAGCTACTGGTGCTGCAGCCGGACTTGGCGCTGGAGCCCTGGCCTCCCGATCTGGTCGCGATCATCACTCTGAGCAACCCACTGGCCTTGAATCCAACCGAGGCTTTGAGTCTCAGACCACTCAGCCTACTACCACTTCTACTCGCGATCCTACCTCTCAATCCTACCAGCAGGAGGGTTCTCACCGAGGAGCTGGACTCGCTACCGGTGCTGCTGCTGGCCTCGGCGCTGGAGCTCTTGCCTCGCATGAGTCCAACAAGCGTGATGAGGATCGATACTTGAGCAACGACGGTTCTCGAACAGCCCAAACTGGTGCTACTAGTACTGATGCTGGCCTCGGTACCTCTTCCTCCGCCTTTGACAGCTCTCGCCACGAACCCTCCCGAAAGTCGGAGCACTCCCAGCGCTCAACCGACTCTCACCACTCCACTCTCGCCGACAACGCAAACGCCGGAAAGTACAATACCCTCGCATCCGGCACTCCCTCCGGCGTAGCCTACGACGATGATATCTCCAGCAGCCGCCATTCCCAGCAGCCCGCGTCTGAGAAGAAGGATGATAGCCACTTCGGTGCCAAGGCAGCTGGTCTAGGAGCCGCTGCCGCTGGAGCTGGTACTGCAGCTGCTTTGTCTCGCAACAAGGATGAGAAGTCTGTTGAGGACAAGATTCGCGAGGAACCTGAGACTGAGCGTAAGCTTGATCAGAGTGAGTCTCATAGACCTATTACTGGTGCTGTTGCACCGCGGGTTGGAACGAACAAGCCTGTTATTCACAAGTGTCAGAAGTGTGGTGAGGACAACGATATTAGCAAGTATTTTACTTCCAACTCTGGAAAGATCTAAAGATTGGGATGGAAAGTGGGATGAGAATACGATCATGAGGCATGTTTATATTTAGGTATCTATGGAGTTCAGTAATACGATGATTCCAACTTGTTTCATCTTTGATTTACGACATGTTGTTCATGCTGCCGTGAAGATGTCCGATATTATGATCACCCGGTATATAACCTTTCTGTCGCTGCTTGAGTCTACCAAGCTAGCTGCTCAGCGTCCTTCCCGCAAGCCAACCCTGAGCAGAATCTCATATCATTCTCCGTCCCGTGAGAGGAATCAGATGGAACATGTTGCGCTGGATTGACCTCCTTCCCAACCGCCTTTTCCAACTGATAATGGCCGTTCAAGATAACTCTAACGCGATGCTGAAAGTAAAGAGGACCTTGCTCCATCTTAGGATGCATCTCACCATTGACAAACACTCCAGCATTGAGGTTCTTCTGCGCATTATTACAAAGCCATTTATCCTCAGCCAAGATCCTCTTGAACATCGCGTCAATCGTCTGGAAACCCTCCTCAGTGGCGTTCTTGTGTCGATACACTTCGTATTCCATAAAGCAGTGGCCGGGTGAAGTCGGAACACATCGCATCATGTAAAAGAAGTTGGGGCTATCATGTTAGTTTATATCAGGGAATGTGAAGGAGAGACTTACGAGACAGTCATGCAGGCGTTGGGGAAATAATAGTTGCTAACGATTTTGAGACCTTGTTCTTCCATCTCAGGTTTCGTGTTAGCAAAGTGCTCGATGTTGCCGCCCTTGGTATCGACGCGATATGCCGATAGATCAGCGACATTAGCTGCATCTGGATGAGCCGTCTTGCAGTGATAGCATTCGTTGTAGTTATCAGCCAACGTCTTCCAGTTGTAGTCACCGCTTATGCCCCAGGTATGATCAAAATGATAATCCTTGAAATTGAAGCCCTTATGCCTTGCCATTTGATCAATGTTCTTGAACTCAGTTGAAAAGTCTTCAGGCGTTTTTGAAGAGTCAAGGTTGACCCAGATGAAGCCTTTGGCATTGACATGAACGTGGATAGGCAGAAGGCCATTCTTCGTCTTATCGAAGCCTTTTATGTCACTATATCCCGGAGCTTTCGTGAGCTGGTCATTGAGACCGTATGACTAACCGTGGTATTTACAGGAGAGAATACTTGACTTTCCCTTATCTCCCGTTATGATAGGAAAAGCCCGATGTCTACAGATATTGTGGAATCTATTGATCTGTCCTAGCTTATTCTTAAGAACTGAAAGCCCGCTTGCTTAAACTTGACCTATGAGCCTGGCTCCGTGAATCTGAGTTTGTGCGTTGTAAGGATCCATTTCTTAGCAAAGATAGCCCGTCGTTCGAGTTCGTATACTTCTGGGGATCTATACCAAGAAGCGGGTAATGCTCGTGCTGTAGAGGTGGTGTCTTTGAGAAATGTGGGGACGGGATCTTTATGGGGTCGGGATTGGGAGAGATACCTCGCTAGCAAGCATACGAGCGTTGCAACGCCAGCGGCTGAGAAGAGATAAGGGATGAAAGAGGGCGAGATAGAGTTGGACATGTTTGCAGGTTTAAACGAGGTTAATGGTCAAGCTGTTGTTGTATTGGCGAGTCATGAGGAGGGTCTTTATGGGCTTGGTCTGAGACTATTCTACGTGGCTGACTTCATGTGATGTGCTATTTGACTATCATCAACTCGGATTCTGGCCGTTGAGAATAATAGATCGGGGAGCTCGATTCCGAGTCCGCCGTCAGGTGGTTGTAGCGGGGGACGGAGCCAGTTAGTCAAGACACGGGAAGAATCCGTGTTCGGTCCGTGTCCGACTTTCGGCTTGAGGCTTATCATGATAAACACGGAAACTCACCCAAACCAGATGGCGATTCAACTACAGATACCCCAAATAGCTACAGGAAATACTAAAATACATGAAACTTTTGACCTAGTTACACTGATAAGCTGAAAAGCCATGCATGCTGTACGGAATGTCAATACTGAGACTTACCTCCGGATATTGGTCTGAGACAGTAACAAGTGAACATCATTGCCATTAATCATTCAATAATTATTACCAAGTTTATTCAATCAATGGTAGGATTCGACCGTCTGGAACACTCTCGCCAAGGGCTATCCCAGTCATGCTCCGCCCTAAACAAATACACTCAACCTAATCATCTTGGCTAGATCACAACAACCTCGCCTATTGGTGCCCATATCTCCCATCCCTTCACCCCGCCTTCTCTAGATCGCGCTACCCTCTCAGTTTGTGGGGTAGCGCGTATCAATTTCCACTGAAGCTTGGATAACCGAGGGACCAAGGCTGGAGAATTATCATGGAGAATTACTGATTCAGGTTTAAAAGCGACTTGCGCTTCCCTATTTGACGCAAGATCTTGCATATTCTTTCTACATCGTATGATTTGAGAGCTACAACAATGTCGACTATTGAGGCTTTAGGTTCTGTTAAGGAGAGTGGTGATCAGGACAAGGACGTCATGGTTGCTGATGATGTTTCTTATCATGTCAGCACCGTCAATGAGCTTGGTAACGTTGTTGATCCTGTTCTTTCCGCTAAGATCAATCTTTTCAACGAGGTAAGACCACTGAGAGATGCTGGAGTTGATCATGCTGACTTTCAAGACCATCAATGAGATCGGGTGGACAGGCTTCCATCTCAAGCTCTGCTGCCTCACTGGCTTCGGCTTCGCAGCTGACTCTCTGGTAGCCTTCCTCCAGAGCGTTGCAGCCGATCAAGCTTACCTTGAGATCGGTCATGGAGGATATCCTACCGGGTCGACCATGGCTCTTTACGCTGGACTACAGATGGGAGCTCTCTTCTGGGGCTTCGGTGCAGACATAATCGGTCGCCGGATCGCCTTCAACACTACTCTATTCATCGCTGCCATTGCTACCATCGTTGTAGGTGCTGGTCCCAGCTGGGTTGCCTTCTGTGTCTTTGTAGCCTTTCTTGGCTATGGAGCTGGTGGTAATCTTGTCTTGGATCCAACTGTCATGCTGGAGTTTGTACCTGCGAAGCAGCAATGGGTCATCACTGCTATGGCTGGGTGGTGGGGTGTTGGTCAAGCCAGCGCTGGTTTCATCGCCTGGGGCTACTATTGTAAGCTACCTCTACCGTTTGGCCTCCCGGAGTTATGTAACTAACTCAACACCCCAATAGCACGAAACGATTGGACTTGCGTCGCTACGGTCGAGACATGCACATGGCAGAATAACAAATCATGGAGACTCATCATGTTCACCGGTGGAGCCCTCATGTTTGTCATTTCCGCCCTCCGTATTCTCATCATCCGACTTCCTGAGACTCCCAAGTTCTTAGTTACCAACGGCAAAGAGGAGGAACTTGAAGCATAGCGCTTCAAGAACTTGCCAGCACTTATAAACGACCTTGCTCATTGACACTTGAGGCTCTTCAGGCCTGTGGCACAGCTCATACCCCTGGGCACGGTGGTAGCAAGGGGTCTGCTGTTCGTGGGTTGGGGAAGAGTCTCGTAGGTCACGTCAAGGGACTCTTTTCAACCAAGAAGCTGGCTCTATCGACTTGTCTCATCTGGCTTTCTTGGACTTTGATTGGTCTTGGATATCCTCTCTTCTTCCTTTACCTCCCGTGAGTTCTTCTAAGCTCAGCAAACTAAGGGAACTGGAAGCTAATAAGCGCAGATACCTTTTAAGCAGTCGCCTTCCCGACTACCGACCCTCCTTCACTGAAACCTGGCGCGATTACACCATCACCAATATGTGCGCCATCTTTGGTCCCCTCATTGCTGCTGGTCTTGCTGAAGTGAGCTTCCTCGGACGACGATACACAATGGCCATTGGAGCTGTGATCACAGCCGTCTTCTTCTTCTGCTACACCATCATCAAGACGCCAGCCCAGAATCTTGCCATCAGCAGCTGCATCTGTAAGCCCATCCTGTCCATCATGTTGTTCATACTGACAAGGCCCAGCTGTTTGTATCAACCTCTACTACGGTACACTCTACGCCTACACTGCTGAGGTGTTCCCGTCTGAGCATCGAACCACAGGCAACGGCATCGCGGTGTCGCTTAACCGTATCATGGGTCTTATTTCTGCTGTCATTGCGGTGACGGCTGATACTACCACTATAGCACCATTGTACATCTCGGGGGCTTTATTCTTGGTCATGGCTATCGTTTCTGTCATTCTGCCATTCGAACCATATGGTCGAAGTGCATCCTAGGGGAGGGAGAGTCTTAAGCCGCAGTGATAGGTTCAAACCTTAGGTGTCATTGTGTCAGTGTAGTATTCGGTAGTACTCAATAGTATCATGTATCATTTGAACTGGTCACCTATGCCTTGACCTTTAAAATTGATTCATGTCCCACCAGTCCATATTCATACTAAAGTTCTCCCCCATTGGCCCGAGATTCTCCCAAGGTCCCCAGGCCAAATCATGCGTAGTCACATGTTCGTTACTATCCCCCTGCTGGGCCGTAGCCGCCCCATTCTCTACTGTCTCATGTGGGTTCGTATCTACTCTTTCAGATACCCAAGCTGGAGGCGACGCATATTGAGCTGTTGATTCTCGCATATCTGTTGGCGGTGAACTTGGCTCAGACCTTGGTAAGCCATCTTCGTTTTGAGTAGCTGCATGACCGGCCCAAACATCTCGACCGTGAACGCTTTGATCATGGTAGTTGGGAAATTGCGGCGCTGCTACATCCAGCAATACCCAGATGAGGGATGTTCTGACAACGGCAGGTGACGATTTTTCAGTCGCCATTTGAGTTGATCGATCGGTTGACTCGATGAACTGATCCAGAGTATGTTCCTGACATAGACGTTAGTGATTAGTAGAATGCATTGAGAGTGGACGGCATACAATTGTCTTGCATACTGGCCAACATGTTGCCATCTCCCTCACAAGATTCCTGCAAACTTCTAGATTCCGCACAGAAGACGCCTGCAATTGGCTATCATTCGTCCTTGTCCAGTATAGATGCAGCGTACTGGCGATGGCCGCTGCCTGGGCAAAGAAAGGATCAGCCAGTCCGAGATTCTTCTCCTCCGCTGTTCGAATCAATCTCGAGACCCAGGTGCAGTGTCTTAAGGCTTTCAGATACGATGCTCTCCAGAACGAGTCACCTCTGAGTCTACTCTTTGGTGTTTCAGCCATGACCGTATATAGGGAAGGATGATTGAGGACGCAGTGAATGGTGTGGTAGGTCATCTGAACCCTGAGCCACGGCAGCCAATCCATACGGTTGCTTTCTACCTCTTGGGGAGAATGCTCTGGGAATTTTGTTACATTATAGCTCAGGGAGATAGGCCATATCATCTCAACCTCTAGCATTCGCGAACAAAGCCTGGTATAGTCGGAATCTGGATGCCAAGGACGTTTGGCCAGGCCTTCAAAGCACTTGGCGACGTAAAGTCTAACATCACTCCAAAGCTCGCAGATCTTTAGGGACTGAGACCAAACGTCAACGAGAGTCTCTCTTAAGCCGGAGTCGGTGGCTTTTGGAGCTGGAATGCAGCTTCCTAGAGAATCTCGGGTTTCAACTGTGAGCATTTGAGGCGCGTCTATAGTTGTTGGTATGGAAGGCAACAGGACTGGTCTGCCGCAGGAAGAGCTTAGGCACTGGATACTCCAGAATAGTCGGGATTTATCTTGCGAAACTACTGAGCCACTCGGGTTACGCTCACTGCCGAGAAGAAGCTGTATCATATTCTGAACCGATGCTATGTCGAAGCCAGCCATGGGGATATTGCCCACTACGACAGTGTTAGTGAATTGCAACGCGATATCATAAGAGAGCGAAAATGAACATACAGATGAAGTTGTAGTATGCTAACAGGCACAGCGCCTGAGCACATCTGATAGTCACTCTGCCTTCCGCAATCTTAAGCATGACGCCCCTCCGTGCAATTTTGTTATAAGATTCAGGGCTTTGAAGGCTATCCACAGGCATATCTTCCGTATTATGAGTCAAACTTAGAGCCAGCATGGCATAGATTAGTTCCTCGGATGTATCGGAAGGTAGTAACGGGCGCTCGCCGAAAAGCCAAAGAGGTTGTCGATGAATATGGCGAAAGTAAAAGTCAATGGCTCTTGTAGTGACTTCCGTTGGTATTGAAGATCTGTCCTTCATCAGCAATTATGACCATGGCTCAGACGGAAGAAGTTACATTAATGGAAGGGTCGTGTGGGGCGAGGTTGATGAGAATGAAGGTATACGGTTATTCCTGTCTGACGTCGAGGTCGGGGTAGTCTCTTGCAATGATGAAGGACTACATATCGTCAGTGAATATGGCCTTGCTGCACGAGCGAAAGTACTATTCAACGTACACAACTCTGCTTATTAAGCTGTCCAACTTATCTTCGAGTTGTTCAAGGCGACTGGACTGCAGCTCTTAGTCAGAAGTATGAGATACTCAGATGAGGAGCCTTACCATGCGATTTTCCAGTCTACTCGTTGTATTCTCATTTACAGGGTTGACCTCGATGAATGAGCATTGTTGACGAAGACGTGTACATGCTGAACATCGCGGTCTTTCACCTGGGCAACGGATCTTCTTGCGACTGAACCTTATCAGCGATCATATTCCATCACTGAAATGGGCATAAATGTACCGGCAATTATCACACGCTTGAGCAACGCGTCGATACTGTCTTGATCGTGGGGCACTCATTCTGTGAGTTGTTGATGCAATTGGTATGGCTTGTGCAGGGACTGGAGGGCGGTTGGTAACATTCAGAGTTGGTGCAGATAATGTAGTCTATGCTACTGGGCCTGGGCCTCGAGTCAAAAGTGCGGGGGTAAAAGCCACTGAGAGTACGGAGTAGGGAGCCACTAGCTCGGCCTGCTTAAAATTCCGGGTCTTGTCTTATCGGACACCTAATTTTGCGATAAGAGACAGTGGCTTGTAACGGCGTATACCTTCTTTCTTACGGGCTCAATTGAGGAAAAGTAATCGTGTTACACGTTGAGCTCGCTTATGTGACCGTCGTATTGTTTTAGTTTTTTAAGTTTCCCTATTATACGCCAGCAACAGTTAACGTTGTCAGTTGGTGTTCTTTTTGTGCTTCAGTATTTGTAGGCTAGTGCAAGGTATGACTTTTGTAGTTAAAAAGCTGCATTAAATAATGCTATACTATATAGCGTAAATTGCTTATATTTCTTTGGATAATATGATAACAAAGAGACAATTTGATGCTAATAACGATGTTTTATTAATGCAGTCTAAATGCTCTGCCCCTACCCTAGGGATACCAAAGTTGGAGATATCCTCCTTTGTCTCACCATCTATCGCGAGCTCAGCCAAAACACGACCAATCGCTGGGGCAAACTTGAACGCATGACCTCCACCCAAGCCAACGATAACATTGGGGTGATTTTTCAACGGGCTGATAACGAATTGACGATCAGGCGTAATAGCATATTGACAAGTGACTGTTCGAATGGCCTGGCCCTTGTCAGGTATCAGACCGCCCATAAAAGACGTCAATTCGTTGAATAGGCCATCAGATAGAACAAAGGTTCGTTCTTCGGGTGTCATGAAGTTGTTGGATGTATCACGGCCTGCCTTGATTGTCGGCTCGCCGTAACTGGGGAACCCGTAGAAATATCTGTTGCCAGCCCAGATCCATACAGGGAACTTTGTGTCGTCAAATGGGGCCAAGTCAGTCGGTTTATAGTAGGTGACCTGTTCTTGCATGACCTGGAGCGGGATGTTTGTGCCGAGCGGTGCGATAAGCTTGTTGGTCCACGCGTCGCATGCCAAGATGACCTTGTCGGCGTGGAATTGACCTCGAGATGTTTTGATAGTCATGCCCTTTCCTTTTGAATCTGGGATCAACGCGTCCACGCGTGTCTTTTCCTTTAAAACAGCACCGTTGGCACGAGCTTGATACTGCATTGCCGCCACAGACTTGGACGCATGTACGATTCCTGAGTCGGCGGTGTAAATCGTCTGCACACCCTCTGCGATATCAAAAGAAGGCCAGCGCTTCTTGACTTGCTGAGAGCTGAGGACCTCGTACGGGATATTGTTTGCATCAAGACTTCTCATAAATTCAGACGCACTCATGCTCTTTTCGAACTTGTTCAGAGATGCTCCGTCATCGGCTAGTTTGGGGAAGAAGACAACGCCTCCGGTGATGGTGAGCATTTGAAGACCACTTCGACGTTCCAGTTCAGCCCAGTCTTTGTTAGCTGCACGGGCTAGAGCCACATAATCTGGCGAGCCATAGGACGTTCTGACGATGCGGGATGTGTCGTGTGAAGATCCGTAGATGTTGCCAAAGTCATATTGCTCGAAACCGATGACAGTAGCTCCTTTGATAGCGGCTTGATAGGCTGCGGCGCTACCAAGAGCACCGAGGCCAACTACGGCCACTTGGAAGTTGCTGTTAGACATTGTAGAGAGCCTGACGAGAGAGATGGATTAAGGGATAATCCAATGATTGCTAGGGGATAATGGGAAGTTGAATTGGCCTGCTAATCTCATACTCTTGTCACAATGCCCTTCCTTATAATCGTGTCTAGGCCGATGTAGCATGAACCTTATCTTATCTTATCAAGCCAGTTCCTCGAGATTGCGGGGTTCCAGGTCATGAGATAAGTTGCCTGTATCCGTACCCACTTGCGTTACGGAATTTCCGTCCCCACCACGGATTCTCACGGATTCTCACGGATTCTGTAGCCGAGATCAAACTGAGAGTCTGGGCCAGCAAGACAAGACATCTCTGTTAGTAAGCTTGTGGCCATCACCAATACGAAGAAGGCTATAGCATCTGCCACAAGAAGATGCTCCCGTACATTTCACAAACGTTTCTTTGCTGGTACAGCGTGGTGAAGATAGCGATGATGCGCCTCTCAACAGGTGGTCGGTGCATAGCTTGCCGGGACGGTCTTTCAATGGGGTCAACCGGGTAGCACGTTCAGCCTCATAAGACCACTCTCGATCAACTAATACAAAGACAAAATGCGCTGTTGCTTTCAAACATCTTTTGAAGGGACATATGAGCCGGTGAATCTCCCGATGAATTGCGGCAGTGGCACTCTCTGGATATAACACGGTAATAAGAGTCTAGATACTTGGCGGCAACAGCACCTTGGGGGCAAAGAGCGGCAACAACACCAGGTGTTACACAGCGGCAGCAATACCATTGGGCGCCGCCGTTGATGTATCCTTGAGGGCAAAGAGGGGTTAAAAGGTTACACGATGACGAGCCGAGGGAGCGTCAACATTATTTCTGTCAGCATCTGTGAGGAGTAGTCTCGGAAACATTCCAGTTTTCAACCCCAGTCACAGGTGTTGAATTTTACATAAAGCTCGACTCACCGTTCTTGTTCAATTGAAGATAAAGACGATTCCGTTATTCTACATCTCTTATTCCGTCAAGCGCTTTCATTATGGGGATAAACTCGTCAAACCCAGCTCATGAACCCGCGATTATCCCGCCGCAGACAATGGATAATATACCAGTCCTGGATCAAAAGCCCACTGCAGACACGGTGGTAAATGGATCCACTGCTCATGCAAATGGCACGTTCACTTGCAAGGATGCTCCAGTCGAGAACCAACGCCCTCTCAAGGTCCGTGTGATTGGCGCTGGGTATTCAGGAGTCTACCTCGGCATCAGAATCCCACAACGTCTGCGCAACATTGATCTCAGGATCTACGAGAAGAATGAAGGTGTTGGAGGAACGTGGTGGGAGAATCGGTATCCAGGTTGCGCCTGTGATATCCCATGTAAGCAAAAGAACTTCACATGGGATTGCAAGCTGCTGACATTCCTACCCATAGCTCATTCTTATCAGTACACCTTTGCCCCAAACAAGGCTTGGTCAGGCTTTTATGCGCCTTCACACGAGATTTGCGCCTACATCGATGGCGTGGCAGAGAAATACGGCGCCAAGCGCTTCATTCATCTCGGCCATAGAGTAACCAGCGCTACTTGGAATGATACCACCAAGAAATGGTATTTCTCACATAGCATTATCTCGACCAAACGCTGACATCACCAGGCACGTCACGGTTGAGACCAGCGCTGGAGAGAGCTTTTCCGAGGAAGTAGACGTCGTTGTTGCAGCTAGAGGTAACCTCAACACAATCTCCTGGCCTGACATTCCTGGCTTTGATTCCTTCAAGGGGAGAAAGATGCACTCGGCGGCCTGGGACCAGGAGTATGATTTTAAGAATAAGAATATTGGTGTTATCGGTGGTGGTTCAAGCTCGATACAGATCGTTCCAAAGCTGCAAGAGGTTGAGGGTGCCAAGTTGAACTGCTTCGTTCGCAGTAAGGTCTGGATATCGAACCGCTTTGGCGATGTGACGATGAAGCAATTAGGATGGGATCCTTCTGACATCGAATGTGAGTCCTTGACACTGACTTGAGCGGAACTGCATTGTCTAACATAGGGACAGTCTCGGCCGCTCGTTTGGCAGAATTCGTCAAGAGTGACGACGAGTATCTCCGCTTTCGCAAGCGCATCGAGGACGACGGCAACCTGGTCCATCTTTCAACCCTTAAAGACTCAGAGATGCAGAAAGAGTTCGTCACTATGTTCTCAAAGATCACCAATGATGTTCTCGCTTCACGACCCGATCTTCTCGAATCATTCTCGCCAGCCTTTGGTGTTGGATGTCGTCGATTGACACCAGGACCAGGCTATCTCGAAGCTCTGTCCCAGCCTAACGTCAACTTCATCACACAGGGTATTGAGAGCATCAATGAGACAGGCCTGAAGCTCACCGGACCCGAAGGCCGACAAATTGATGTTGACGTATTGGTCTGCGCAACAGGCTTCCAGACCAACTATACCCCTCCTTTTCCTGTTGTTGGCAAGCAGGGAGTAACATTGAAGGATAAGTTTAACCCGTTCCCTGCGACGTATCTGACCATGACGGTCGATGGTTTCCCCAACTACTTTATGATGCTCGGACCAAACTCAGCCATCGGCGCCGGCTCTCTGACTTGTCTTCTTGAGGCAGAAGGCGATTACATCGTTAAGTGCATTCGCAAGCTGCAGAAGGAAGATTACATAACCATGGAGCCCAAAGCATCACGCGTCCAAGACTTTGCAGACTACATTGGGGAGTACTTCAAGAAGACAGTATACATGGACGACTGTAAGTCTTGGTACAAGATTGGGGGTGGCCATGGTGACAAGATATCGGCGCTTTGGCCCGGAAGTGTGATGCATGCACTAGAGGCGATGAGGGCGCCAAGATGGGAGGACTTTGAGTTTGAGGAGATACATGAGAATAGACTTAGATGGCTAGGTAATGGGTGGAGTATGTGTGTTATGGAGGAGGAGGAGCAGGGTGACCCGAGCTGGTACGTGAACCCAGAGGTAGTGGACGTGCCGCCTGAAGGGAAACCAGAGAAGGATCCCAAATACCTGGCCAGGCCATTCTCTTACTGATAGAATTGCCATTTTCTCAATAAATTTACCGCAAGAGAGTTACAGATAAATAATTCTTTGCTCAGAAGATGATCTTTGTTGCTTACATCTAGCTTGCCAGTCTGAAGTACCATGAGGAAAACTAGGGGAGGAAAAAAAACTCAAGACCTCGACCCTGAGGGATGAAAGATTTAGGTAAAATTAGCCTAAACTTATGGTACTCTTTGCTAAGTTTATTTCAACACCCTATATCAAGGTACGATGTTTTCTTGCTCCCTGAGGGAAAACACTGGAATAACAATAACCCTCGTTAATTAAGGAAGTCGTCTGTTGACTCCATATCCGTGATTTACATCTCTCTCAGTCAACCTTCGAGTCATTGTACAGCTTCTCTAGTGGTCCTACAACGCACTGATAAAACTCTGCTCTGAAGTCCTTCCTCGTAAAATCCGGAGGTGAATGGAAACCACAGCGTAAACATCGATCAACCACTGCATTCCACTCAAGTGTATTGTTGAGTGCGACAGCCTTTGAAAGTCTCTCTGCTGTGTTGAAGTCCGTCAATTCCTCCGTGATCCTATGGTCGTCAACTTCTTCTTGTGCCTCTAGTGTTGCTACAGTAGAGAGCTCAACCAAAGTCGCCCCGAGTCGAAATATTGCTTCATTTCGAATGACCATCTGGCGAGTAGTAGTCTTGCTAGGTTGAGATACTTTCGTAACGGTGGATGAGGGGAAATTCTGCATGACGAAGGTGCAATCTTTAAAAGACATCTTCGAGTTCTTTGGTAAGATAAGTATATCGTCAGTGGACCACCAATCTCCCAGCCATGAAGTTGCATGTAGTTGAAGAAGGGAAGAAGCTAACAGGAGGGCCAGCTCGTATCTGTCGGTTACCACGCTGCCAAAGTTATAGTGCATACCCAGTTTCCCTTTGTTCGAGAGGAAGTTGTAAAGAGTGATTGTGTTCCTGGGTCTTCCTGAGGTGAGAGAGCGCTCCGGAATATAAATGTAGTGTTTGTGCTCCTCTTGAAGCATATATCCTATGCAACACACTGCAAGCTGGCATGAATGTTGCGTCAGCTCCTTGCAGAGATCGTTGATATGCTTCTCCATCTTGGGACTAGGTGAAGCAATTGTACCTACTGAGGCGAAAGCAACACCTCCGGGAGATCGAGGGAGATTTACTGGGAGACTTTCACTCTCAACTGCTTCAAACTCTGCATTCTTCCAAACAGCACTTTTAACGGATTGTCCGTTATCACCTGTTTCAGGCATCCTGAACGACAACTTGAACCTATGAGATCCCTTCTTTCCAGTCGCTCGATCTTCGAGCTGGAAATGTGTAACGTGAGAATCCACGCAGCAGCACAGCCATCCGGAACAAAGGGCGCTGTGAAGACTCATGGCTGCATGCCTGATAGAATCCCAGTAACTCAGATCTGCCTTCTTCGGCTGAGGGGGTGCTGTTTGTGCCAGCGCCAATATTCCTGGTGTCATCTGCTCCAACTTTGTGTTGTACTTTTCGATATCTTCGAGTAGTTGCTTGTGCTTGCTGTGTTTTATGCATTTCTTAATCCTATGCCATGTTTTCTGGTTCTCGTATTCTGTCTTCTCGTACCATTGCTAGGATAACTGTCAGTGAGTCTATTATGAGATACACCTGCCAATTCCTACCTGTTGCTTGCTCATGCCTACTACGTTCCCCAAATTTTCAAGCTTGTCCTGGATTTGTTTTATTATCTCGGTGTATGCATAATAGCGGTGTCCAAGCTTCTCTCTGAGGCTCCTCTCAAGCCCTTGAGTTAACGCCTTCTCCCAATCGTCCTTAGTAGTCTTGTCTAAAAGGTCTTCCAGATCTTCATCTTCAACCAGACCTCTCAACAACACACTGCAAGAGTGTCGGAATCGTGAATGCTCAGCATGTAGCGATACGATAAGATCATTCATGGCGATTTTATGATGCAGGAGTACCTGTGCATCATTCTCGTAGAACTTTAGGCCTTTGACGACAATCGGTATTCTATGCGTGGCCGTTAGTATTGTTCGCGGCGCTATTTTGGCATACTTGCACTCCAATAATAAGTCCTACTACTTCGAATCCAGACATTTTTATAGCTGTCCTGTAGCGCACAAACGTGTGTGACAGAGAAGTTGGTACTTATTGCGTCGCGGATAAGAGAAAGATGGGATGAGGTAAAATTTAAGGTGCGCTTTGTAGCGTCTGGTTATGATAGCTGGGGGGTTGAAAGACGAATCGGGGACCCTCGATTGCGAGGATCGAAGCGCTGTGGCGTCCTGCAGCGTTTCGTGTCGCAGAATGATTGGTGTTGGTTAGCTGTTTGTTGGTTCCAGCATTGATCACCTGCATATGTTGCCAGAACTGGCGATTGCACAGTCAGCCCCTCTCTTTAGAAAGTAACTTTCAGGGTATGAGGCATTTCATTTTCACTCAATTTACTGTCGTGTGTCTTTCGCAGAAATGACTACTATTAGCGATTGTTATATCCAGTGCTCTGGTTCTTTCAGCCGTCTGATCAAGAGCCTCGGTATATCAACTACTGATAACAATAACCGAATACCTCTGAAAGGTATTGCAAATGAATACTCGCGCTTCGATGTATGGGCTGGAAGTGTCGGGGCAAAACATCCCCCCCACAAGCGAATCTCACTTGACTATCGCCTCAGAGATTCTAGCTTCTATGCTGCCCGAGTTATAGATATACTGCAGCGCCTTGACAGTACTCTCAACACTGGTACGTCTCTGCTATGGATCCTCTAATACTTCTAAACTAATGGTAGGTAGCCGACGATCTCATAATTGGCGAACGGCCGTTGGTCGAGGCAACTCAGCCCAGGTTTGACCGACAACGAGACAATGACTCAGGCCGATCGTCTGTAACATCGTCAGCTGAAAGCTCTAGTTCTGACGAAGCTGATATGATGACTCCTGAGCGCCAAATTGCTTCATTATACGAGTCGATCACAAAGTCAGTGAGGCATCTGTACTCGCTCGCGATGGTCATCAGGCAGCCAGTAGCAACAGACCGATTATCCAGAGCGTCCAAGATCGCAGTCGATCATTTCATTTCGTTCGATCAACGGCATGTCGACGAATGCTTTCCTGACGTTTCCCCAGTGCTGAGAAAACGGCTTGCTAAGGCAATTACTCGTCGCCGCCAGCTGCTTACATATAACGAACAACACTACCGGAAGTCTTCAGAGCCTCAGCCATCAGAAGAGACGACAGAATCAGGTCATATCGCTCAAGATGAGCCCCGGGAAAAAGCTGAACAGGAAATGCCACCCCGTTCCGTTACCTCCGATCCCATACAGCATCTGGTCAGAGACACACCAAGCTATGCCCCTACCATCTCCAAAGGAAGTCTGCTAGCGAGTACCAAAGCGACCAATTTCATTCCTCCAGTAGATATGAGAGAGGAACCAGATATTCAGTCAGAATCTGGAACTATTACGACGTTTGGATTCACTGGTAAGGACAGAGTAGCGCTAAGAGTACCTCCGCGCCCGCAGAACGACAATGGCGAAGCGCTCGATCAGTTCCTCTGTCCCCTCTGCTATCATCTAATTGAAGTGAAAGGTGAAAGAGCATGGACGTTAGTAAACCTTTCGAAACTCTATAATAGGATTTCTAACGCGGTATAGGAGACACGTATTCCGCGATCTTCAAGCATATGTGTGCACTTTCGATAACTGCGAAACACCTGATATCTTATTCGAAACCCGACAGGACTGGTTGAGACACGAATTCGAGAATCATCGAAGAGAATGGCACTGTAATGACCCGAAACACAAACCCAACGACAGTGAGACAGAGTTCATTGAACATATCAAAGCCCTCCATGAGCCACAACTTCCAGATCCCCAACTAAGTTCTCTTGCGAAGTTGTGTGAGCGATCTAGCACGGCCAATACTGTACCTTGCCCGTTGTGCAGAGATGGATGCCATGAAGTTGTAAATGGATTCGAGTGCTATAAGCCTTCGTGGATCATGCGACAAGTTGCTGATTATACTTATGCAGAATCGCTTGAAAGTGGTAAATATCTAGGATTCTGCGTCCAGAAATGACACTAAACTAACATGCCTCAGAGAAGTCAGATATAGCCAAGCTCCTCGAAAGACACTTCAACAAGACTGCGGATAGCATTCTCACAAAGGTGACTCCCTGGCTAGTTTCGCTGCCGAACGACTTTACAACGGATGGCAATCCGGCCCCAGATTCCATAGAGAGGCCGCACCACGCTCTTCCTACCATAGGACATAAAGGACCTTTTTTCATCCTTTCCAGTGACTTGAAGCGTCACATCGGCCAACACTTGGAGCGACTAGCCCTGTTTGCACTCAACAGATCCAAGTTGATGCCCGATGATGGAAACTCAGCTCATACGGAGGATGCAGTAGCAAGGTCTGAGACAAGCTTCGAGTCAGTGCAGTCTGCCAACAGTGTGGAAGGTGATTTATATCAGGGCCATGGCTACGATGTAGTCAGTTTCGCATCGAGGATGAATGTCACGCCTTTCCAATTGGTGTCATACGAGGCTTGGTACAAGGTCCAAATGACGGACCATGTCTATGCGAAACCTGAAGAAACTCGAAGCCTTATTCAAGAGACTCTCATCGAGAGTGTGTTCACAGATCAAAGGCCTACAGGTGACCATTCAAACAGCAACCCCCGTTTCTTTTCACCACAGGGCAGCCTCGAAGGTATTATCACAATGGGATCGGTGTTTTCGGCCATTTACAAACCAGGAGAAACATCCAAGAGTATCGACCCCAAGGCTTTCAAATACACGGTCATTTACACTGAAGCGATTGCCAAGAAGCTATTTTCCATTTTACTTATGAGTGGCCTGGAAGGGGAAGGACTCTGGCATGCCATGGACTATTTCAACAAAAACAACATCTGCGATGAAGATTTGCCACTTAAGGAATTGGATCTCAGAAACTTGTCAAAGCATCTGTACGAACTTGAAAATGAAGACGATACTGAATCCCCCAACGCCGATGATCTTCAGAGAAAGAACCCCAGCAACTCAGGGAGCGCGGAGCTCATCCACAACTTTTATAACAACTATCAGTGGAAGTTTTGTGCCCCAATCTTTTCGAGTGAAGAGACCCTTGAGGTCAGGCACCAAAATGAAAAGTGTATTCTCCCCTTCACGGAGAGGTGCACGAAGATAGACGAAGATTCCTATGGACAGGCAATCAAATACGAGATTCATCGGCGCCATCTTGTGCCAAATGACATGGTGAAATCAAGATTCGCAACCTTCTGTTTTGATCTAACGACTGAGACTCATGAGACTCGGAACCCAGTTTTCGTTACTGTCATACGCTTATCCTATGAGCCAATGTGGCAGAGAGAACTAGAAAAGCTGAAAAGGATTCAGGCACTAAACCAAAGGCACATCGTCAAACTCATTGCTACATTCCGTCAAGGGGAAAAAGACTTCTATTTTATTTCCGAAACATCTGATGGCGGGAGCCTGAGAGATTTCTGGAAGACATTTCCGCGAGTCTTGACTGCTAGTTTGGTAAGGTCTGTGACTGAGCAGCTTTATGGGTTAGTGTATGCTTCTTTCGAAGTAGGGCTGATGACTGCACTCATCGAAGATAGTGCACTTGCAAGCTGTGATAATTTGAACCCAGAGAACATACTCTGGTTCAAGGAGGGGAATGGAGCTGATCACGAAGTCGGCACCATGAAAACCTGTCACCAGTCGGGTGCTACCGAACTCGTATCAGACCGTTCTCTATCAGTCCAACTATATACTCCACCTGAGCAGAGAGGGAGTATTTGGAATATGATGTTTCATGGAGATGAAATGTGGGCCATGGGATGTATTACGCTCGAGTTCATGATCTGGCTTTTGTACGGCTGTGCAGGTTTGAGCAAATTCCACCAAGATATGGAGCCAGGATTTCCCGAGTTGGACGCCAACCGGCGTTTTTGGCAGTCCAGTCCTAACGGAATCAATGTTCACCCTGTTGTGCTAAAGTGGATGAGCCACATGGCTAAGGACCCCGTATGCAGAGTAGGGCAGACTGCTCTGGGCAACCTCCTGAAGTTTACTAGGGATCGTCTTCTTGTGATCAATGCGTTTCCTAGATCCAATTTTGGTTCGCCAGACTTCGAAGATGACATCAGTCCAGCTCGTGAGAAATTCGGTAATGATCAACCTATTGATAACCCTAACAGGCTCCAGAAACTGACAGATGATTCTGTAGCCAAGACGTCACCCGAGCTCTGGAACAAACACCGTGGGCTTATTACGAACTTATACGTTCAGGAGAACAAACGGCTTGACGAAATAAAAGAGATTATGGAAACCGGCAACAACTTCCATGCCTCGACGCGCAAGTATCAACAGCAGCTTGACAAATGGTTATTTGGTGAGGGCACCATGAATAGCCGAGTGCTAGGACAAATAGAGGCAAGATGGGAGTCAGAATCAACCAAACAACATCGAGCACGGCCGAAGGAAGTGTGCGACTTGATGCATCGTATTCTATCTGGGACCAAAAGTGAGAGCTACTGGCTGCCATGCCCTCCCTTACCGCCTCCAGATTTAAGCCCTCATAATTGCTAAAAAGGATATTATTACATACATTGCGTTACAAAGTTCGCTTCACAAAGTTTTTTGTCAGAAATTAAATGTATTTATATTGCCTGGGTGAGCTTTAGCTCTCAAGATGACAGGATATATTTTTAGAGATAGGTTAATTGATTGGGACTTTCTAGTGAAATCTGAGAAAGCGGGACCAGGCGCTGAGAGGAATTTCCCGGCTATTCCAAACGGCAACGGCAGTGAAAAACATAAGGCTATTTTACAATAGTAGGGGGGCTGAAAGGCGAATCGATGACCTTTGATTGCAAGGATGGAAGCGCTGTAGCGCCCTACAGCATCCCGTCGCGCATAATAATTGGTGTTGGTCAGGCATCTATTGGTTCCAACATTGATCACTTGGGAGGCAAACCATGGAGAACAAAGACGATGAAGCCCCCAAACGGGCTTCAGGCAAAGTGCCTTTCAACACTTGGGCAATGCCCACCCGCTGCCATTTAAACATCTCCAACGAGAGCGGTGCAAGTGCTGGACACAGCACTACTACAAACAACAAGAACCCCTCTGTCGCAATCTCAGCAAGATATCGATGCGCCTGGCCTACCCTCCGCCCCTTACCCCTTCGATGGTCGCGAAGAAAGTTCCCTGCTCATGTCAACCTATCCCCTTCTAGGTTTGAAAATGGTGTCTACCAAATTTTAAAGCGTCACGACATCGATTCCTGAGACCAAAGTTGAGGTTCATATGAGAGAACAACAAGGCTTCCAAATTATAGCTCTCCCTACATTGCTCGTCATCTCACCATGTTCTGAAGCACTCCGAGGTACTTGGAAGTCGACCACCGAAGCCATTGCCATGTCCACCAGTCCTGACACTGGAATACAGGTGGAGAGATGTGATAAAACTTGGGACCTTTATCCTAAGTGATAAAAAGCCTTAGGTAAACTTAGGTAAACTTAGGCAAGCTTAGGTGAATTTAGGTAAATTTAGGTAAACTTACTGTAAGCTTAGAGTATTTTAACGAAGTATTTAGTATTTTTTAGTACCTTAGTTTAATGTCAGAAGTCTTCTTGTAGTGTATAAAAGTGTTAAGGAGGGGAAGGTATTAGGCAAATCGGATGCTTTTCTCTTGCTCCTCTTGGCCAGGGAATATATTTATAGGCCGTAGTAGAATAAAGCGATTATTGTTATTTTGCCCTTAGTTGCTTCAAAATGCTTAAGCTTTATGCATACGTATGCGCAAATCTTGTCCCATGGCCGTAGTAACTTTGGCTAATCCTAGACAGGTCTGTAATAGACCTTTCTATACAGCTCTGGTGTAATCATCTCTACCTGTATTCCTGTGTCAGGGAGGCCATCAGTTTCTTCTCTATGGTAGTTTACTGAATTGATTTGTAAAGAAGGAGTATAGCAAAAGTGATATTAGGTGAAAGCGTGCGTTCAGGCGACACTGGATGTTACAGGAACTTTATTGTAACTACATAGTGGTAGTAGGATTGAGTAATTAATCTGGTGAGTTACGTGTGTGAAGTTGTTGATGATGCAGGAGTAAAGAGATGAGAGAAAATTAAAAAGGAGAAAGGACGAAGTTGATATTGATAGGTCCTAGCATGTGTAGGTAATTATTTTGTCAGTGATTAAGAAGCGCGTATTTATCAAGAATCGTTGCTAGTGACAGTAATAGTCTTTTGATTAGGCTTCTTACAAAAGGTTTACAGTAGATGCCAAGAGAAAATAAATCTTCTACCAATCAAATATCCATCCTATAAGTGCCTGTGTCCCTAACTATGCCCTTGCGGAGTAAGCACTCCAAGCCTGGGTAAGATTATCAAGACCTATCTCCGACCAAAGACGCTCAGTTTCCTCAGATGGCCCGGCCGTAGTCTTGAGACTATTTCCCGATTTTTGGCTCTCTGTCAGTGCTCCATATACTCTCAGATCCTTGGAAGCATGGAACTCAGCCCAGGGCTCCTCTAGATTTGTGAAAGTAATCACATCTCGAGCAAAGTCCGTCGCTGTCTTCTTCTGAGAGTCGTCCATGACGTGATTGTAGTTCAGGAAGAGATAAGCTATGTCAAGACAGTGAGCTGATCGACCTTTATGTGGCCCGTCCCATGGATTAGGCTCGTTAAAGTAATAGAGCCACGACTGGGATGGCCAGAAGTTGGCATAGTGTCTTGATGTGGCGAAGTATTTGAGATCCGTACCGAACTGGAGAATCTTGACCCGTGCTTTGTCGTCTTCCTCTGCTTCTGATATTCCATAGAGGTTGAGGAGTCTCTCCAATCTAGCGTGGTGTTCTTCGGGGATGGCCTTCATCAAAGATCTAGTGAAACCTTGTGCTAATCCCGGATCTCGGTCTGTAAAGAGACCGAGAACTTCAAAGACGACCGCATCAAAGTCTGTCGAGCCAATCATTAGAGGAGGTCTGTGTTGGGCTGAAGGCAACTGAGTCTCGAGTGATCGGAATGAAGGCAGTAGGCCTGTCTCTACTACAGGTTGTAGTGGGACTGACATCGGAATCTTGAATAGCATATCCTCCGGAGAGATTGCAAGCAAAGCTGTCAGCTGGTCGTCGCTCGATAATGCGGGTTCTATTCCCAGACACTGGAGCACAGCTTTGTATGCCTCTTGAGTAATGTGCTTAGTAGATGACGGAACGGCCAAGTTGTTTCCACTCAAGCAGATAGCGCGTTCAAAAAGGGCTTCGTTCTGTAAGTCCAAATCAAGGAGATGCATAATGGAGCCTTACATCAATCATCAGCTTACATGTCTGCAAAAGCCTTTCTGCCATGAATACTTACTAGCGCCTGCGCTCTGACCGATGGCTGTGATTCGAGTTGGATCGCCTGAAAATCCGCTAATGTTTCGACGAACCCATTGAAACACCGTCTTTTGATCAAGAATGCCTCTGTTAGGCGGGATGCCTGTCGCTCTCAACTCACTGCTATCCAGAAACCCTGCAACTCCAAGTCGATAACTTTTATAATCAGTAACAGAGCTTCAAAATAACTGGTATCAAACAAGTCACATGAAGGGAGCCTACTTGATCGCGACGCCGATAATAGGCTTTCCGATGGACTGGGAATGTGCGACGATGGCAGCCATATTATAGTGCGGAGCCCCGCTGTCACCTATGATGAAGGCTCCTCCATGGATAAAAACAAGCACCGGGAGCTTTGCATTGTTATCGTTGAGAGTCGCTTCTGGGACGGTGATATCGAGAGTTAAGCCGTCCAGGTCTGACATGGGACGTTCATCGGGCTTGTCGAGGACCTTCTGGATGAGGCCAAACTCAATATCGCATGCTAGTGGTGGCCTAACAACAGTCGGGCTGTGGAGAGGAGGCACTATTAGCTCTCGTCAAGCTCGCAGATTTGGGGAAGAACTCACCCTCTCCTTGTCGCATCAATCTTTCCTCCATAGTCGGTCTTGAGCTCTGGACCAGCAAAACGATGAGCTAGAGTGGCATACTGAATACCCAGATATTGCACGACTCCTCGATCATCTAACTTGAGGCCCTGGATATCACCCAATTGGGAATGGTTAAGCGTAAACGCCATGATTGGGGCAGAAAAGAGGGGAACGTGATATTATCAAATGTTTACAAATGGCGGAGTAAAGAGGCGAAGACTGCAACTGTAGCCGAAGGAGGTATTTTAGGACGTCAAAGACATTCATGTAATGCAAAGTAACGAGTTCTGTCTTGTCATCACTGGCCCGGTCTTCCTTGTTACCCCGGAAATCTCCCCGCCTCGTTAGCTATCCGATGGACCGAGCTAGAGATATAGGTGCACTTGCCGCCGGATGGTACCTCGAATATCGCGTGGATGAAGATCATTACCCGGACCAGTAACTTGTCATGCATGTGTAAGCGAGAAACGAGGAGTTGACGGGAAATACCCGCTAACCCCGGGCCATGATGCAGTCTACCCGCTCGCTTCCCCGCACAAGATGCACATGCTGTTACCACTAACTCGCAAGCGTTAGAGTCTCGGCTCTGGGGACGGCAGATGCACCTCGACAATGTCATTGATCCTGACTTCAATCCCCACTAAACATCTTCAACAAGCGGCAAGTGCATCATTACAACAAAGATCCTCATCATGCCTCGTCCCAAAGTTCGTGCAGAAGATCGCAGACGCGCTGTCATAGCATGCGTGCCCTGCCAAAACAGCAAGAAGAGGTGTGACTCGCAGACTCCATGCGCCAATTGCCGCCGGCGGGACTACGTCCCCTATTGTATCTACGATCCCGAGGCAGCTCGCCCGCGTCGTAAGGCACAACGTCGAGCGATGAGCCGTAGCAGCGATATCACTGCCAGCGGCAAAGATGATTGTTCCAGTCTGGATTACATTGTTTGTTCTGACGTTGCTTTGTCGGTTAATGAAAGTGATACGCCTGAGCCGGTGCAGGCACCTCAGACGCCAGAGTCTACAACCGGACAACAGTCGAATGAGACCCCCGACACGGCGTTCACATCTTGCATGTCGAACGCTGGTGGCCAAGACAAGGGTTCGGAGGGCGAAAACCGTGAGTAAATGATACCAGGGCATAACCATTTGAGTACCCATGGCTTACTGGGTTGCAGTATCCTTAAACGACTCCGCATCACTGTCTTTCCTCGATTTCTTACGTCACACGTTTCTCTGTTATATGGGGCCATCCCCGTTCACTGACAAAGAACGTGCCAAGGCTATGCTGGAGTCATCGTATCCTCAAGCCTCACACGATATCGCAGAGGACAGCCCAGACAGCCAGCTTACCTTGGAAGAGAAACGAGACTACATTCAGAGGTTCTTAGTAGCGGTATGGACGAGTCACCAATATGGCACGTATGGAACTAACGCAACTTCTTAGACCACCGGCATCATATATATCTACTCCCCTAAGCAACTGTATGAGTTACTCGAGGAGACTGAAGGAGACGGAGTCTCTGGGTCATCTAAACCCTGTCAGAAACGTGCCATCATCGACTTAGTTATTGCGGTCGGCGGACAAGGTTGCAGAACGAGCTCAAAGACTCTATATCATGCACAGAAGCATTTTGATCGTGGTCAAAAGGTAGCATTTGAGGGTATGCTACTAGACCCTACAGGTGATCTAGTAGCTATCTTTCTGCTGATGAGTATCTACATGGTGAATGCATGCAGACGAGACGGGGCGTTTATATATCTTGGTGTTGCCACGCGGGTGGCACATGCGATCGGTTTGCATCTACCCGAGTCGTATCGGAACTTGACACCTGAAACACATCGATTCAGGTAGGCGACCTTGGCAGCTTGAGCAACTAATAGCGACAAACTGACATGTACCACCAGGCTTCAGGTATGGAAAAGCCTGCGCATCTTAGACATCGCGTTCGGGGCAGTCCTCGCACAAACGCCAGCGTCATCCCCACGACGCGGAATAAGTAATCCATCGTTCTCGGTCCCAGATGGTCCAGAACCATGCACGCCAGAATTTACGTCCATGTCAGCATGCTACGGAGTCTGCACCATCCTCGAACAGATTACATATCACCTCAACAACAAACAAGACACGAATCTAACATCGATAAAAGAACTCCTTAGACAACTTCGAGACTGGAGCTCAGCATTGCCGTCGAGTATGACGAATTGCACAGTCAGCTCGCCCATGTCTCCAGAGCAGTGGTGGCAGACTTTAGGCAACTTTGCTGTCTCGGCCTTTTATTATTATGCCGTCATGTTGGCCACTAGACCAATCTTGATACAGTACATGCTGGGGAAATTGAAACGTCTAGAGCGGTCAGATGGTGCATTTGGGTCACATCATGCAAGTAATAGGGAGACGAAGGAGTTGGCACAGGTCTGCATTGATGCGGCTGTCTTGCTAGTAGAGACAACACGAAGAACGGGATCTGCCGGTCTACTCATACAAAACATGACATTACTCAAGTAAGAACTTGTATTTTCTCCCGTTTCAACTCAATTCTAACAATAGATTAAGAGCTTGGATCTTTAGCGCCTGCCTCATCATGGCATTTTCCCTCTTCGTAGAGGCCACGTTATCCGAAAGATCAACAACCTTCGAGACAGAGGCAGCACTACACAGCGGCATTGGGATTATCCGGGATCTAGATCGTACAAGTCCCCAAGCCCATCGTTACCTTGATGTCCTGACAGAGCTTCGCAACGCACTACAGAGCTACCGCGAGCGTCTCATTCCACCTCGGAGGAAGAGCAGCGGACAGTTCCTGAGCCAGATCTTTACACTTGACCAGGAGAAGAGCACGCCTGCAGCGTCGGACCATGAAATGACAGGACTGGCGTCTGCGGTTGTACCGCCTGAGCTTGGTGACGAATCATCGGGAGGGTTGTTGATGCTGCAGCAGGTAACGGAAGCGACGCAGAACATGAACAATATGTGGCGCATACCAGATGAAAGTCAGGCATTTGTTGATGAATGTCTGCCCTTGGCAATAGGTGGATTGGATGTACACTGGAATGGGATATCGGTCCAGGGAACGGATAACTTTCTGTTCGATACAGAGCCATTTACAGAGATGCTGAGCCATTTCTAAGCGTTTTAATTATCATCTTATATAATTTTACTTATAAAAATGACTCAAACACCTGATTCTATTTAAAGCAATTATTCATCTCCAACCAAAATCTTGAGGATCTCGGCAGGTGTATTCTTGGGCGCAGCAATCTGGAGGAACTCCTTACTTGTCGTGTCAACCCCGCATTTCCCCTGCCATGCAGTTTCTGCCGCATGCTTAATCGACAGGATAACATTCTTCGATTGCTGTGTCTGGGCTGCCATATGGTCAATGAAAGACATGTCCTTGAAGAGAACATGCTCAACTTTGGTGCCGATGTACTCCTCTACAAGATCGACGATTTCACCGCCAGTGATGTTCTCAGGCCCATTCAGGACATATTTAGCCTTGTTATGCAAATTGATGTCTTCTTTAGCCAGAAGCCGAGCTGCAAAGACTCCGACTTCGTTGGAATCGATGGGCCCAACGGCTGCATCCTCTGAAGCCATAAGCCTCAACGGCTCTTGCTTCCGGGTCTTGCGGAATGTCTTGATTAAACCGGCAGCGGGACCAAGCCAAAATTGCGTAAACACATTGGGCTGCAATGAAGTCCATTTGAGCTTCTCAAATTCGGGTGAGCTCAGCAAGGTCTCGATTGCCCAATGCGTCCTGGGATAGTAGGCAGGGCAATCAGGACGGACATTCGCAGCGGTCGTTGAGATACGCACGACATATTCAACGCCTGCGTGGAGAGCAGCGAGATGGAATGTGGACTCTTCGGCAAAGTGATTGGGTTCGTTGTGTGAGGCGATGAAAGCTCTGACGACGTGGCGTTCTCGGAGCCATTCGCCGGTGATCTCGACCCAGTTCTGCTCAATGACCTCGACGTTTGGTAGGCGAGCTAGTTGTTGAGCAGCAGCTCCGCTGGATGAACGCGTAAGAGCAAGAATTTTATAGCCTGAAAATGTCTTGTTGTCTTTGAGAAGTTCCGACAAGGTTGTGACGACGGCTCGTCCGGTGTTGCCAGTGGCGCCGGCGACAAGAAATGTAGGGGACATCTTGATGAGAGAAGGATTGAAAGTAGCCAATTGGATGTTGCAATAAAAAAGAGAGTTGAATCAAAATTTATATTATAGCTTCTGATTTTACCATTAGTATTAGCTAACGTTAAAGGTTCGGGCTGATTATTAAACAGACTCTATTATTAATATAGAGTTGCGGACTCCGCCATTGTTAATATGGAGCTGCGGACTTTGCCATGTTTTGTCAATAATGGAGATACATGCCCACATGAACAAGACTCCTTTCTATCCATCGCATGCTATGGCTGGTATCACTTGCTGGCAGTCTGCCCATAGTGAATGTGAACTTGAATTGGGGATGCTGTGATATTTATTGGAGGTGATATATGTTTTAGATATCCGACCATTGATCACCCTATTGGCGGATATTAGCACATGTCCATTCAAAAACACGTTGCAGAAGTGAAGCATAGTACTTACCGTCCCAAAGGCTTTTTGCCCGCGCCAGAACTCTTCCGTAAGAGGTCCAAACCACTCAGACATCGTCTTATCAATACCTTCCTCTGTGTCAAAGCCTCTTCCGCCAGCGACCAGAACAGACTTCCCACTCAAAGACTTGTCAGTTGCCAGCTGAGTGATAAACTGCGCAACATCATTGGGCGCATTCAGTGGGAGATGGTGTGTATCCCAGATCGAACGGACATTATCGATCATCTGCGTATCCGTCGCCCACGGACACACAGCGTTGATGCGGACACTGTATTTGGCTGACGCCAGCGCCCGTAAGGATCGCATTAGCCCAATAATGCCATGCTTTGAAGCGCTGTAAGCGAAGAGACCAGCTGCTTCGGTTATTCCAGCGATAGAAGACAGCAAGACGATAGACTTGGAGAAGTCGCTTGACTTGGTTGGTTCTTTATCTGCCTTCATAAAAGCAATTGCTAATCGACAAAAGAGAACAACGCTCGTAAGGTTGATGTCGATAGTATTCTTGAGCGGCTGGGGTTCTGTCTCCACCGCTTGGAGGGTAAGTTGGTCAGGCCCAAACCAACCATTCGGCTCTATGACAGCAGCGCAGGAGATGGCAATATCGACATGTCCTCTCTCCTCATAAGGTGTCTTGAAGAGCTGAAGTTGTTCGTTGTAGTTGCGGACGTCGAGCTTCTGGAAATGTATCGATCCACTACTCTGTGGCATACTTGACTGTATATGGCTAACCATTTGATGGCCTTTGACATCGTCCAGATCGCCGAAGTAAACATGGGCGCCTCTCTCGTACAGCAAGGAGACTGTTGCTGCTCCAATTCCTTGAGCACCACCTACCCTCACCACATATTAGTAAGTGTTATAAGGCGGAGTTTGTCGAACCTGGAAAGCTGGCATGGTGAATAATACCTGTCATGACTACCACCTTCCCCTTCAAATTATCTGCGATATCTGAGGAGAAGAATATCTCGGCCATGTTGGTTCAAACTTGCGCAGGTAGAGAGGAAGCAGTGCCAAGTAACTCTAGAGAAGAAGATCGGTTTTGAAAGGTCCGGCAGGCTGAACTAACCAGACCTAGAAATAACTAGTGGATGTATCTTTATGGATACTCTGTAGTAGGTGCGGTTGCCGACAGTGGGGAACCCCGGACATTCGGCACACCTGCGCGGCATCTACACGCACGTATCAGCATAATTCCGGACTTCCGAGCTAAATAAGAACTATTCACTGTACCGGCCCGGAAAATGCAATCACATACTTTACATCCGGTCCTAGAATCATCAAGTTCAGTTATCCAGTCTTTACGTTCTCACTCCGACTTAGCTACAGTCCAAAATGTCGCCGTCTGCTGATTCAACCAATAGCATGTCTCCCAACGGTCAACGCCTATCCATCGTTGTCACTGGTGGTGCAAGTGGTATTGGGCTGGCAATTACCCGTCACTTCGCTGCACAAGGTCACATGGTGGCCGTTCTCGACGTCAACTCAAAGACAGGACCTGGCGTTGTTGCAGAGGTGGCAGAAGCTTATCCCCAAGCGAAGTTGAGTTTCAAGTGGTGCGATGTTTCGTCTTGGGAAGGACAATACGCGGTCTTTGATCAGGTCTATCGCGAGCACGGAGACCGAATCGACATTGTCATTGCCAATGCAGGAATCTCTGATCCTGTAGTCGGAGCTCTCGATTGTACGCCGACAGAGTTTCCAAGGAAGCCGAACCTGAGAATGCAAGATATTAATCTGAACGGAGTGATCTACAGTCAGTTTACCGCTTCCTAGGCTCCTTACTGTTCACAAACTAACAGGCAACAACAACCTTAGGCGTTGGCCTTGCTGTGCATTACATGCTCAAGAATGAGATCGGAAGTCGTCTCCCGAACTCGCGAGGCTCCATTGTTTGCACATCATCATCCGCGGCCATCTATCCGTTCCCTGTTTCACCACTCTACTCCGCAGCCAAGTCTGGCATTATAGGACTGGTTCGTTCGATGGCTATCAGACTTGAAGAACCCAAAATACAGATCAACGCGCTTGCACCTGGAGTCTTGGGTAAGTTCACAGTCCCTAAACACCTGGGTCCTGCTAATACATGATACAGAAACAAACATCACACCGGATAAGGAACTCTTCAAGGCCATGATAATCACGCCACTCTCAACTTTGACAAAGGCTGTTTCGCAATTCGTGACTGACCCGTCTAGGACTGGGCAGGTGGCGGAACTAAATGAGGAGACTATTACACTGAGACCTCATGCGGATTATGCTGATGCTGGAGCGGAGCATAACAACAAGATGTTTTACAAATTAGGTCATGCATGAGATACTGTAATATTGACTGTGTATTTAATAGCATTTACAGCATGATTTCGCCCAGAGTCGTGACTTGTCAGTTCTTTCTTGCTTTATTAAAGTCCCTTGCTACTAAAACGACCCAGTCGTGCTGAAACACCTGGCCTTTTCGTACCAACAGTTCGATGTGCTAGTGACACTACTCCATTGAGTTCAGTTCCCGCTGCCGAATATTGAAACAGTATGCGAGCGGCAAAGGTACCAGCCCATGGTGTCCCTCCCGCCCCCGCACTTCCCCACGATCTGCATTTCAACACCACATGGCTAGAGCTAATAATGCAACCGTAATGGAGCTAGAAACGTGTTACTACTGGTTAGCTCTATACCTGTAACCCCAAATTCCTTGCCATGTCGATCTAGAATGTTGAGCCTGTAACTCTAATGACCATTGGTGTCGGCAGATGACCCGTGATTGCTGTCGACTTGAGGGGTCAACGATACGATTGGCTTACCACGATCCGAAAAACGACACTGCTAATCAAGTCCGTGCTCCTTTGCCCCAGGAGTCGTGTTCGCTCCACAGAAGCACATCCCTGAATAACGTCGGCCAGATACCCCCGAAGTGATCTATAAGTTACCCAGGTCGTCCAATCTCTCCGCATTTTGCTCACACTTCTATATCTGGTTTTTCCCAGTCATATCACTGTCTATTCTTCTTAACCGCATACAAGATCGACCTGACTATCTAAGATGGGTCTGGGAGTCCTTCCTGATCGGCACCTCTCCGATGTCCCTGGAACATCATTTCTCAATGAGAAGGGTGTCTCTTCGAGCCTAGAAGCGTCAACCGAGAAGAACCATGCCAGCCTCAAGCACGACCCAACCGGCAAAATCGTTCTTGTCCCCCAGCCTTCCGACGACCCGAACGATCCTCTCAATTGGCCGAGATGGAAGAAGGAAATGTTCACTGTCTCCATCATCGTCGGCTGCGGCTGCGTCGGTGCCATAGGCCCTCTTCTCGGCCCAGCATTGGTGCCTATTGCCAAAGAATTCGATGTTCCGCTTCAGACCTTCTCCCTGGGGTTCACTGGAGCTCTCCTCATTACTTTGGCGTTCGGTAATCTCTTCTGTAACTCGCTGGCAATGATGATCGGCAAGCGACCGGTTTACCTCATCACCGCAGTAGGCCTCCTCTGCTCAACTATATGGTCCGCGGTAGCCAAGGACTTCATCTCGCTCGCTCTCTCCCGTGCTGTCCAGGGCTTCTGCATGTCCCCAATGGAGGCTCTGGTTCCGGCATCGATCTCTGAAATCTGGTTCGTTCATCAAAGAGGATTTCGGAACGCGGTTTTCAACTTGGGTGTCCTTGGTGGCATTAACCTTGCTTCACCTATTGGTCAGTCCTAGTCACCGTTATTAATGTTTCATCAGTATTGATATCTTATAACCAGCGGGCACGATCATCGACAAATACGGCTACAAGACTTGTCTCTGGGCTATGGCTGGTGCATTTGGTCTTCAGCTCGTGCTCACCTTCTTCTTCATGCCAGAGACAGCTTACAAGCGCTCCATCGACTCGGGCATCCCAGTGAGCTCTGAAGTAGAGGGACGTTCTACTACTGATGACAAGAAGCAGTGTGTATCTGAAGTTGAGAACACTGCTTCAGCTAGCGAGAATGCACCCATTCCAGAGCCACATTCATTCATTCATGAACTTCGGCCCTGGAGCGGTTATTACGATTCATCTGGATTCTGGTCTAGCATGTTTGCACCTTTCAGAATGCTTGCTTCGCCCGTGGTTATTTGGGGATGCTTCCAGTTGACCATTTGTATGAGCTGGCTGGTGTTCCTTGCATCCACGTTCTCACAAATCTTTACTGGACCTCCATACAACTTTTCAGTTACACAGGTTGGGTTGTCGAACCTGTCATCGTTCGTTGGTACTTTTATTGCTACCGCGCTCGCTGGCGTCATGGTAGATGGACTGGCCACGTTTATGGCTAAAAGAAATAAAGGTATCTACGGTAAGTCATTTATCATCCATGAACCAGACCAGAAAGCTAGCCAAAACATATTTGCTAACAGCCCTTGGTCACAGAGCCTGAATTCCGTCTTCCAATCCTCGTTCTTCTGACTACACTTGGTGGCTGTGGCTTTTTCGGCTACGGCCAGAGCCTTACAAACGCTGAGCCTTGGCCGATCCCTGTTATTGTCTGCTTGGGTATGATCGCACTCGGAACCCAGTTCGGTATTGTCGGAGTTGTGTCCTACGTAGTCGATTCTCATCGTCGTGAGGCTGTTGAAGCATACGCAATGATGAGTTTCGCCAAAAATGTCTTTGCCTTTGGCATGAGCTTCTATATGAACGACTGGGTTGCGATCCAAGGCGTGAGGAATGCTTTCTTCGTGATTGGCGGCATCACCATTGCCATCACCATGGCGACAATCCCGATGTATATCTACGGAAAGAGGGCACGAAGCTTTGCGTATCGCCATGGTTTTCTTCTGTAGTACTAGTGGTTAATGACTTTATACTTGAACTTCGTATCGGCAATTTACGCTCTTGTTATTATCATCACACCCGAGGCGAACGTGATGTCATTGCCTGTCTTGACTATGCTAATCTGCGTTGACCGCTTCTGATTGATCACATGATTTCGGAAACTGCGCTATCTCCCCTCTGTACCCACTCCGGAAAATTAGTCACTTTTCGGAAACTCCGCAAAGTACCGTACCTTGATTCGGCAATAGCCCAAAGACCTATATGATATCCATGTTAGACAGACTGCTTATAGATACTTATTAACCACCTAAAACGCATTATACCGGCAAGACTAAAAGCATGGACGAAATGGCAACAGCAACCTATGTCGATAATGCACTCAGAGTTGCACACGAAGAGTATTCGAGACGTAATCCACGCTCTTTGAAGGCGCACCGAGATGCTCACTCCCATCTGCCAGGCGGTAACACCAGAACAGTTCTTCACGTGGAGCCTTTCCCACTGACTTGGGCATCGGCGACGTCTAATACCCTCACTTCTGTCGACGGGGATACGTACGTTGACCTTCTGGGCGAGTTCAGTGCTGGAATCTTTGGTCACTCGGAGCCAAGGATCGCAGAGGCTGTCCAGGCTGCGCTATCAAAGGGATGGAACTATGGCGGAAACTCCCAGACAGAGAAAGACTTTGCTCAAAAAGTCTGTCAACGGTTCGGCCCATCGGGCATCGATCTCGTTCGATTCACCAACTCTGGCACTGAAGCAAACACTACGGTTTTGGCAGCAGCTTTGGCTATCACCAAGAGAAGAAAGATCCTCGTCTTCAGTGGTGGATACCACGGCAGTACACTTGTCTTCCCCATAGCTCTGATGCAGGGTTCGACCGCACCGTGTATGAACCTGCCACACGATTTTGTGTATGCCCCTTACAACAACATCCCGGAGACAAGGGCGATCTTGGAAGGTCTCCCGCAGCACACCCTCGCGGCGATCCTGGTTGAGCCGGTTCAAGGATCTGCTGGTTGTAGACCCGCGACCAAGGAATTCCTACACTTCCTCCGCGACACGGCCGACAAGTCAGGTGCTATACTGATATTCGATGAGATCATGTGTTCGCGACTGGGTTATTCCGGGTACAGCGCCACTCAGGGCGTCCGAGGTGATTTCGTCACACTCGGTAAATACGTCGGTGGTGGCATGACCTTTGGAGCATTTGGAGGTCGCAGAGACCTCATGGAACTGTTTGACCCCTCCAAGAGTCAACTTTTCCATCCAGGGACTTACAACAACAATGCTTTCACTATGCACGCGGGACCTGTTGGCCTTGAGATCTACAACGCAGAAGAGGTCGGTCGATTGAACAACCTTGGCGACGATTTGAAAACCAAAGTACAACGAATCTTGATTGACGAGGGTTTATATCCGGACACAGTCAAGAACGCTTCATCGAGCCTTGTTGAGATTGACAGCTTTCAACGCGCTGTTACTGTACAGCTTGAGGAGGACCCGGCTGTCCAAATGGATGTCCCGCCTATGTTCATCACTTCGCGGGGGAGCATGCTTAATGTGCGTTTCTCGGGTCCTGATGCTGCCAAATGGCAAGCGCTATATCACCATCACATGGTGGCCAGAAACATCAACATTGCTGTGAGGGGCTATACACCACTCAGTCTCCGCGTCAGTCAGGCAAACATAGACGACTACGCCATCGCAATACGAGAGTTTGTCGAGCTGCACAAAGGTCAATCAATTGCCAAGTCTTAGTGTCCCTTGTCCTGAGAAGAGCAGATTGGATCTATTTAGTTAAACATCTGGTTGGTTTAGTGAGAACTGTCCATCATGAGAGACTTGTCAGGACAAACTGCGTGGCTGCTGTGTACTTAGGATTAGGCTAGATCGTTAGAGAGCTTAACGCTGTTGACCATTGCAAATATTCCACTTGAAAGTCCTGACCATTCTATGAGAATTTACTCTTCCATATTGTGGTCGGAATTTGACAACAACGGCTCTGTTTAGCCATTGCAGTAGCCAGACCTCCCGTTGTGTTATTCACTCGTAAAAGGCAACAGGGCAAATTCATTTTGCATGCGACATAGGCCTGTCCATATTTAATCGGTTCTTCATTTACCAGGACTCTTCTCTATTCAAAGCATGATGAACAGAGGTAAGGGACATATTTGAGTGGCGTTTTCGGCATTTTCTATCTCATCTACCTTTGTCGGCATGCTTTGTTTGCCATCACTACTGAATTAGCTCCTTGGACTTTCCAAGCCCAGCAGCATAGGAGCTGCACTTAAATACAAGGGCAAATCTCTTAGCTGAGAAGATAATACGACTTTGCCTCCGGATGAAGAATGCTTCTCCTTGATGTAGGGTAACCTTCTTCCCATTCTCATCTTCCAGGTCGAGTTCCCCTTGGCGGCATCAGCAGAGTACACGAATGGTTCTCGGCTTATCTATACTTACCTCTGACGACAATGCCAGACTCCTCGTGGTCCAGAGGCCCGTAAAAGTCAACCTTGCCCGGAACCACGCGCAGAAAGCCAGCAAAGAGTTGGACGTCTTTGTCTTGCTCTGCTGGATCTGTACCAAGGACACGGCCTATCAGAGAAATAAGTACACCATTATACTTTCCGTCTAGGAGAAACTGTTGTTTGCTACCATAGTAATGAGTGGGTTCAACGAGACCCTCCACGAGTGGAAGAAGGTATTGCTCGTTCTCGGGGCAGTAGTCGAAGCCCATGGTTACGGAGTGCAAGTGAAGAAGCTTTCGAACGAGGTTGTTTTGCGCAAACGATCTGCGTTTGGGGGGTAATGAAAACAAAATTATCCGCCGTGAAGAGGGTGTTGACCTTGCCCCTTGTATCAGACCCGTAATCTGTCATTCCAAGGTTGGGGCAGCATCTTCAACCCGCTTTTACTTGACCGGACAGATCACGCAATTCAAGGCAGTGGACATGGCCCGGAATGTACTTAATCGCCGGAACTCGTCCTGATCAGGTTGAGAAGTCCATTTGATCGGTGTCCAGGCATGAACTCATACGAATTCGGGGCATAGGACTCCGGACTTCCTGACACCTAAATGCGGGGAAAGACAGGTTCGGAGTCCGGACCCTCTAGTGCAAGCAAGCCACTGGCTAGTTTTGTTATCAGTAGCAGAATTTGGCAATTCCGGACGGATAGGATTGCAGGTACAACGCGTACGGGGTTTCCGGGTCCTTTGAACATCGGATCAATAACCAACTCCGCAGCTGGGCAACATCCAGATATAGTGCCGCCTCTATGATACCGTACCATGGCTAGTTGCTCAAGTCTAGCCGAAACCAGCGATTAGTGCTATTGTCACTTATCAGCGGGCTATTCCGTGCATCTCCAGGCGTATGAAAGTACGGATAGCCTGACCATGAAGGTCCGAACCCAGGGGCTTGCAAGTATCCGGACTCTATTGTATAGCCACACGAAGGACCGTCTTTCGATTTCGCCATCGCGCTGAACGTAGATATTAGATAACGAGACTCGGAATATCCATTCAACTACATGTCTTTGGATTTTACCACATGAGGCCTGCCCTTATACTGCATATCCATGGGAAATGATCACTAGTTTAAAACTACTCGCGAATTTGTCCGCCTTAGCTATTTGTGCCCATTCCTTCCAAGTCCACCTTCGAAATTCGATCTTTCGTGTATTCAATAGCCAAAATGGTCTCCCAATCGACCCCCATGCTGGACACTGCTGTGCAGTCCACTTTGTCAGTAACTACAGAAGGCGTTGTAGGTCATCTCAAGAAAGACCAAGACGGCAGTCAGCGGTGTAACTAACGCCGTTTAGGTGTCTGAACTTCTTGAGCAATTCCCAGAACAGGTATTCGAGCAGCACCATCCACGGTATAGAGATCTCCAGAATAGCTACTGGTCCGGGTATCAGAAGCCTCTAAAACCCCGATGTTTCTTTCAACCCCATTCCGCTGAAGAGCTCGGTCGAGCAGTGGCCCTATGCGCGAGAGGGCAATGTCTCTTTGGAATCAAGAGCGGTGGTCACGGCCATTTCGCGGGGCAGTCCAGCATCGAAGGAGGCATTCAGATCGACCTGGTCAAGCTCAAGACGTTGGAGATAAACAGGAGTAAAGGCACGGTGCTTGTTGGTCCTGGCAATACCTGGGGGTCTGTATATGAGAGGTTGCAGAAGGAAGGCTTGATTGCCGTGGGCGGAAGGTCTGCTAATGTTGGAGTTGGCGGCTACCTGGTAGGGGGTATGTACCTAACCACAAAGATCCTTTTACTCGCGATATATGCTAACGACTTGCAACAGGAGGCATATCTTTCTACGCAGCGCGACACGGCTGGGGTATCGACAACGTACGGTCCTTCGAGATCGTGCTCGGCAACGGGCGCGTTATCACAGCGAGTGCACAAAGCGAGCCCAGTCTCTATCGAGCTCTACGAGGTGGTGGCTCCAACTTTGGCATCATAACAGCTTTTGAGCTGGAAGCATATCCCTACAATGGGATGTGGGGAGGTCGCACGATGCTCGACAGCGCCCATTCCAGACAAGCTATAGCTGCTTACGCCGGATTTGTGAAAGGGCAGGAGGCTGATCCCAAAGGCCACACCATTTTTATTGCCACGTACGACGAAGGGCCACTGCGACTGATTCAGTACATGGTCTACACGGAACCCCAGAGCGATCTACCTGTGTTCGATGATCTTCGTAAAGTTCCAGCAATTGAGTCTTCTCTGGGACTCACGGACTACACAGCGCTGGCTCAGAATATTGCGGGTCTGCAAGATGGTGTTGGATATCGAGCATCTGTTTCGACCCTGACTCTCAAACTCGACCAAGATCTTCTCAGTTTCGCTTATGATGTTTTCGTTAGCGAGGCCGCGCCCAAGTCCAAGTACATCAACGCAACGATGGAGTTTCACGCCATCCCCCGAACATCAAGTCCCGCTGGGAACACGTTTGGACTTGAAAAGGCTGACAGACCTCTTGTCGCTTTTCTACTCATCTTCGTCACCTCGGATGCCCGCCATGACGAGGACGTGACTCAAACACAGAAGACGATCCTTGCGCGCATTGAGAAAGAGGCTAAGAAGAGAAATCTGTATCACCCCTTCATATTTGCCAACTATGCCGCCCAGTGGCAGAATGTGTTTGATAGCTACGGTGACGCTAACAGGAAGTTCTTGACTGAGGTTGCTAATGAGTATGATCCTGATCGGGTGTTCCAGCGCCTGCAGCCGGGTTCGTTCAAAATCAACAGTGTAGATAGTGTTGGACAAGCCAAGATGTGATCGGAGGATGTTGGTAGGTTTCATGGTGATAGCAGTCAATACATACGAGATTACTCAAGACAATTGTTGATCAACTTGACTTTTAATGCGCGTTGAATGTCTCTTTCGTTGTACTTATATAAAAGCCTTCAAATCCACCCTGTTATCAGAATGACAACATCGATAACCTGAATCATCTGTTTGACGATATTTCAGCGCCGTCTTTCCAGGTATGCCGGGCCCTATTTATGGCTGCAAGGCAAAGCCGGCCATGCATCGTCTTTAGTCTTGGTGTAGCTCTTGCTGCTGTTCCCCTTGGCTTTGAAGATATCTTGACGGCCCAAAGACATAATTTCCATCTTCGTTATGCAGTACAGCGTGATGAGTCATAACATGCAGTACCCTATAGATTCCTGCATCAATTCCCGAATGTCATCTCTCAGTCTAAAACAAACCTTATCTGGTGATACGATAGTAGTGGTAAATACCGCAAAATGGCACGTCCATATCAGTCTGTCAGATAGATAACCTTGCGCTCTCGCCAAACCCCCGTAACCTGCCGGTGCTGCTAGATTAGAGTGGCGTCCGCAAACCCGGTATGTGTGGGGTTCGGAAACTCCGGTCTCAAGGCGCTGTTGATCTGTGGCCCACAGCAGCAAGGACAGGTCAGCTAACACTTTATGCTGAGATCTAGAACTTTGGAATTAGACCATTGATGGCCGGTGAAGTTACATGAAAAGAGTTGGTCCGTCTCCATTACCAAGTCTGCAGAGTTTGGACACTTGACCAGACCGTATTACTTCAGTTTCCAATCAATTTTGGCCATCTTTTGTCAAAACAGCTGTCTTACTGTGCTGCACACACATACCGCACTATTCGAGATAACCGCAACAATGGGAAGTATTAATCACAATGGAGAGCAGGCCTACAAAGTCGAGGACAATGTCCTAGGACATTCGCGACCCCTGCGTGTCATCTGCATTGGGGCTGGTGCCACTGGGTTAGACCTCGCTTATAAAATCCAACGCCACCTCAAGTCTGTTGAGCTCCAAATCTACGAAAAGAATCCAGAGCTTGGGGGCACTTGGTTCGAGAATACGTAAGTAAGTGATATCCTTGTCAGCAGGACCTTTGACTAATGCGGCGATATAGATATCCTGGCTGCGCTTGTGATATTCCCGCGCATATTTACGAGTATGAGTGGGCTCCAAACCCCCACTGGTCTCAATTGTAAGCACAGTCTCAAAAACGAAGAGGCGATATCTTAACCTTGTATCACAGTTACGCCTCGCAGCCAGAGATTCTACAGTATCTGCGCGATACTGCTAACAAGTTCGATCTTGACAAGTTCATCAAGTTCAGCAGTGAGGTCGTTGAGGCTCGCTGGCATGAAGACAAAGGCCAATGGGCCATCAGGATACGCGATCGGGCTACTGGAGAAATAGTAACAGACTGGTGCCATTTCTTCATTAATGGAGGCGGATTCCTGAAGTATGACATAGCTTCATTCCGTCGTCATTCATTTCACTTGCTGACATTTCTTAGCAACTGGCAGTGGCCTGAAATCGCAGGCCTTCACTCGTTCAAGGGATGCTTACTGCATTCAGCTGCTTGGGACAACGGTGTCGACCTGAAAGGGAAAAGGGTTGCCGTGATCGGCAATGGCTCTTCAGGAATTCAGCTCGTTACCGCATTGCAGCCAGGTACGTTACATTTAATAATTCCTATGCGTGCGTGCCTTAGTCTAATTACTGACTTCCTTGCTTCAACAGTGGTTGCGCATCTGACAACATTCATCAGAAGTCCTACCTGGATCGCTACCACGCTCGGTCAGGATTTCGCAGGTCCGAATGGAGCCAACTTTGACTGTAGGTTATTTATTATACGCCCCAAGAGAGGCAATCTCTGAAGTGCCAGTCCGAACTTACTAATGTGTTCAAAGATACGGAAGCACAGAAACGTGAATTCCTGGATCATCCCGAAAAGCTTCTCGCTTACAGGAAAGCGATCGAGGCCGACTTGAACGGCGGATTTGCATCGGTACGTGACTAACAGGCCAAGACTCAAAGTAAATCTGATCTAATAGCTCTACCCAGGCGCTCCACGATTCGCCACAGCAGGCTTCGGCGAGGGAGAACCTGACTCAAATGATGCGGGCCCGTCTAGGCAAAGAGAATGCCTTGGCAGATCGTCTTATCCCCAGTTTTGGCGTGGGCTGCCGGTAAGTTAAAACACGCTCCAACCAAATCCTCCAGTATCTATCCGTCCGGTGTTCTGACTCTACTCTCCTCTATGCAACAGGCGACCAACACCGGGTGTTGGCTATCTCGAGGCCTTGACAGAGAAAAACGTGCGTGTCGTGTTTGAGTCGATCAAACAGGTGGTCCCGCAAGGCGTGGAGCTAGCATCTGGTGAGATCGTTGAGCTTGATGCCATTGTGTGTGCCACTGGTTTCAACGTCTCCTGGAAGCCGCGGTTCCCAATCATTGGGAGGAACAACATCGACATGCGGGATCAATGGAGTTCACGACCCACAGCGTACTTTTCTCTGGCCGTACCAAACTTCCCCAACTATATCTGTACGTGTTTTGCCCTCGCTTGTACTTCATCTCATCTGGTCTGGCTGACGAGAAATCTATAGTGTACATGGGTCCCAACGCTCCGCTGTCTCACGGATCTGCAATCCCGAGCATCGAGCACATCACGAAATACGTGATAAAGCTTCTGCACAAGGTTCAAACTGAAGGGTACAAATCAGTAGTACCGACGCAACAGGCCTTGGACGACTTCATCAACCACGCCGACACGTTTCTGGCTCGCACAGTCTGGAATGCCAAGTGCCGATCCTGGCTGAAAGGCGGTAAGAAAAAGCAATCCACAGTGTGTGTGTTTCTTTAGCTAACGTACGTCCACCAGGAAAGGAAGATGGCCCCGCTTTGGTCCATCCTGGCAGTCGGTTACACTGGTTTCATATGCTGATGAATCCACGATGGGAGGATTGGGAGTGGACTTCAGTGAACAAGAACAGGTTCGCCTATCTCGGGAATGGCTTTACGACTATGGAGACGCAGGAGAAGGACAAGGCATGGTATTTTGGAAACCCAGACCAGGGCTACGAATCCATCATCAACTGAGAGCGGTCCTTGGAAAGGATTACTCTTAGTAGAATGGAGTCATCGCTGGAAGTGCTAGAGTACCTAGTGTTGGATAATGATACGCATTCCAATGATTGCCAAATTCCTCTGGCCTTTTTGGCAGACATCTTAATTGCTACAAGTAAAGACTAATCAGGGCTACCATCAGCATAATAGGAGAATGTGCAGTTATACCGACTCCTAGAATTAACAGAGCCAAGGCCTGTAAATTGGCCACGATGACCATTTGCAATTTTAGAGAGTGCTGGAAACACTCACTGAGCTGCTTAATCAGGTGTATCACTTACTCATGCCCATGATATGGTGGCGCTGCCCTGGCCCACATAGCTCCATAGACTAGACCTCGCGTCCGGGGTCAAGCTGGGGTAAGCCCCGGCTCAACAAGATAAGCCATACCCTCACTCATTCACTCCTCGACTACAACAATCCTGTCTCCTACGCCCGTACTCATCGGCGTTCTTCATCCGTAGTTCACTTCCGGGGCTTAGGCTGGGGTAAATCTGGGCCCTCTAGGGACAACCACTTCATCGAGATAAGCCAGACCCCTCCCTTTGGCTGCGCAACGCTAGACTAGCCTGCCCGCATTACAATCTCAGGTCTTGGTCCGGGATTTCCGGTCGGATCCTAGTGCTGTCGCCAACCCTTCAGCAGTCAGCGAGCGTTCGTACTGTATTAGTATGCGAGTTGTCGCCCTAGGGAACATAGCATCATCACCATTCTTTATTCTTCAGGCATTCGTTCTTCACTATGCAGCAAAAAACCACAGTCAAGGATACTGGAGCTGTCCCGCCGAGCCGGACCGGTTCCGTTGAAATAGGTGCAGTGGAAAGCTATGGGAAGAGCGTGGCAAAGGATATTGGCACCGCCAACGACGATGCCATCCTGCGAGCTCAGGGCCACAAGGCCGCGATGCCTCGTCTCTTCTCCATCGTGTCCACGATGGGATTGATGTTTTGGTACATACTCCCTCCTAGCAGCGATAACATACTCTGCGAAGCTCAGCTAACTCAAGTGCACGCACCAGCATCATGAACGCTTGGGTCGGTTCGCTGGGCACGTTTGGGCAGAACTTGCGATATGGTGGGCCACAGGTGGTCATCTTTGCGGCTTTGGCGGCTGCTTTTGTCCAATGGATAGTGACACTAGGCTTGTCAGAGCTTGCCTCTGCCTTCCCGAGTGCCGGAGTAAGTACCTACGCAACCACCTGATGCTTTCCAATGCTTATTTTTGGTCAATAAAGGGTCAATACCATTTCATGTACATCCTGGCGCCCGAGAAATACAAGCGGTTTAGCGCTTTTATCATCGGGTGGATGTCGGTCCTGGCTTGGTGGTTTGCTACGTGCGCCGGCCTTTCGCTGGTCGCAGTTTCAAGCACTGGCCTGGCCGCCTTCATTCACCCAAGCTATGCACCTAAGAACTGGCACATCTACTTGTGCTATCTCGGAGTGGCTCTCATCTCAGGTAAGTGGGCAACCTCGAGCTTGTCTACATCTATACTAAACATTATACATAGTATTCCCCATATTCGCGTTCCCGAAATCGGTTCCCAAGATTACAACTGGCTCCATGTACCTTAGTCTGGGAGGCTTCGTGGCCTGGTTCGTCGTACTTTTAGCTACGAAATCGCGGACCAATGATGCTTCGTTTATTCTCGCATCAGACCAGGGCAGCAGTGGCTGGGGCCAGGGAACGGCGTGGATCTTAGGCATCACTAATGCCATGTACAACTACGGAGGATCCGATTCACCCATTCATATTGCAGAAGAGATGCACAGTCCCGGACGAAAGTTGCCAATAGTCATGTGGGTAACCAAACATAACAAGTATTGCCGAGCAGCGAGTGGCTAATATTAATTTGCGGTACAGGAACTCGACTATGCTCATCGCCGTTTTTACCGCCGTGCCCATGATGGTGGCTGCTATGTTCAAGATAACAGATGTTGAAGCAGTCATGAACTCTGGCTTCCCAGCCGTTGAGCTCTTGTACCAGGCGACTGGCAATCGTAACTTGACTATAGTTATGGCTGTTTGGTTGATCATCGTGTTTGCCTGTAAGGCTTCCCTCCCTTGTTTAAGATCATCAGCCAGTTCCCTATGCTAATAGATATATAACAGCTTGCATGCCTCCCCAATTCATCACCGCTGGCCGCGTCACCTGGGCCTTTGCACGAGATAAAGGCACGCCATTCCACGAGTTCTTCTCGCACGTCGATACCAAACTAGAATTCCCAGCGAGGGCTACATTGCTAGCACTGGTCTTCATCTCCTTGTATGGCTTGATATACATGGCTAGTTCAACGGCATTTAACTCCGTCATCACGTCTGCCGTTCTCTTTCTCAACATCACTTTGGCAGCACCTCAGGGAGTACTCGTCCTTCGTGGTCGGGAAAAGGTACTTCCAGGGCGACCTTTCAAACTCGGATACGTCGGTTGTTTCTGCAACATCTTCTCCGTGCTCTGGGTTACAGTTCTTGTGGTCCTGGTTTGCATGCCTCCCTCAGTGCCCGTCACAGTGGCATCGATGAATTGGACCTCCCCGATTCTTGTTGGGCTATTCCTTCTTATTATCGCTGCCTGGTTTGCCTTTGGAAAACAATTTGAGGGACCCAATATCGATTGGGAGATGCTTGACCAGGCAAACGAACAGCAGTCTGAGTTGCACCTTGGACGCAAATCCCATTCCTAAGGTCTCTTGTACTGATCAGGAACATGAGGCTTCTTGGGCGTAACAGTTTGATGGGTTTCCGAAGGCGAGATACGCGCTGATGTTGTATTTACACTTTGTATAGCTCTGATCTGATAAGTATGTACTACTGAAATCAATTGTCCGTGTCTTGGCGTTAGTTTTCTATATTTTCCTCGGCTCTATCAAACAATTCGAAGCTGGTGATGGTTTCACTCTACGCGCCAAGTCTCGGCCTTAGGTTCCTTACTCCAATGGACTTGGTTAATAACGCGCCTGGACCTAGGTGTCTCTGGTGATGGACAGCGTTACGAACAGAGAAGAAATTGAGGGATACAAGACATGGATTATATAAGATTAAAGATTGGAGTGTATGGTAAGCAAGCTAGAATCTTATATAGAACAGCAACGCCCCTCCAAAGTAGCTCCCATGTGTCTAGTGCGTCTACTATTGCATGGCTCTTACAATAAAGACATCTGGGGAGTCTGAGCACGCGACTTATAGCTCTGGATTGTGGTTGAATGTTCCGGTGAAAGGGTTACCAAAGAAATCGGCTATGTCATACCCAGACTCCGGCAGTGTCATGTATAAAGAAGAGCTCGCCACCGGGAAATCGAGAAAGCTAAGTCCATCGGACATGTCGCTTTCGTCTATGCTTTGCATCTGAGGATTGTTAAACCGCTTATCATGAGGTGAGGGACGAGGAGCAAGTTTTGGAACAAACAGCAAGGATCAGATTTATAGACAGAACCTCAGCAACAGGAAAAGGAAACAAACATACCACGTCATTGGTGCCTGTGGCCGACAGTTGCTCCAAGCCATACTGTGACACAAGATCAGACCTCTGCATAGCGGCAAGGTTGCCATCGGGTGCTTCTCTACGAACGCTAGGTCCCGTCGCGATAGTCGCATTCGCTTCATCTCCAGTAAACGACTCGACATAGAGGCGGGCGATGGAGGTGAATTCCGCCACTTTGGCATCGTGAATTGTGCCTTGGGCTAAAAGATCGAGTCTCGCGTAGTGGGCCGCGACTATGTCAAGGTATGATAAGTTCTTTCTGGTCTCAGTGTGTAGCGGGTTGTGAATGACAAAATCGAAGACGATAAACATGGCGACCATGGGCATTACTCCAATTATCCTATAAGCAGGGCATTGGCGTTAGTTTAGTTGTCAGATCTCACTTGGTCTTGCCACTGGAAGAATGAATTACCAGACGGGGGTGAAGGGATTCATAGCTATCAAATAGGTTGACTCAATAACCGATCGTGCTGACAGTAATAAGCACTTTGTGTTTTCAGATCGTCGCTGTGATCCTTCGTACGGGCACAGGTGAAGGGCCATTCTTGATAGGCAAATCCTCAGATTGTAATACGAGAAGTGGATTCTCAAAGCCATTTCCTGCATGTACAGAGGACTTGATCGATATTGCTGTAGAGATGAGCCCGGGCGAAGGCTCTCGGGAATCGAGCTTAGCCATAATTGCAATCCATCGTTGATACGGTCCATTTGGACAAATCGTTCTTCTGCTGATTTGAAGGTAGCAGTTACTGAAAATAGTGAATCGTAGGCTTTGGACAAAATCCTCGAGTAGCGAGCCCAGCAAGGAAGCCAGGCAAACTGTTCGGCACCAGCTGTCAGACCTGTAGGGAGAGGACAGCTGATGTCCATATCCGATATTAACTGTTGTGTAATATTTAGCAAATTTACTTTACTCATTTCAAGCAAGGGCCAGAGTTGTAATACCGAGGCGTTGCTGGAATTGAAAGCATATTCCTTTTCCAGGCAGTAGACAACCCAAAATGCCCGTCTACCTTCTTGGAGTGCGCCGTGGTCCAGGTTTCTTTTGTGAAGACCCAAGGTCATGATTGTTCTTGCCGCCTCTGAGATACACAACGTTTCAATCTGGAGACTAGAATAGTTGAGAGCAAATACTGCCTGCAGCCAAGTTCAGTCAACATATGTTATTCAGTTCCTATATCCGCGCCGACTTACCATTGCCGTCATTGCCTAACAACTACATTAGCATACCAATCTAAGCTCTTGAATAGAGGGAGGGACCTACCTGCGCCTTGAGCAAAGAAGCCTTACATATTAACACATCTTGAAAATGTCGAAATGCAAGTCTGAAGTAGTGCCACGCTAGTCCCTTTGCGGGTTCAAAAGAGCCTCCATCATGGTACATACATCCCAAGCTCAGGACAGTATGATACAGAGCTAGCCATGTCTCATGAGTTGGGTCTGAACCTTGAGGTTGGGCGCACGAGACTCTCTCCTCAAACCTAGCTTGGTCGAGGAACGGATAAATGGGATGAACTTGCTCGAAATAAGCTATGTCGTCATTAGCATCAAAGAGCAATGTGTATCATCCATTCAGCGATGTTCGTACATCTGATATACTGAGACCGATGTTCCGGAGAATCATTAACCTCGTCAGGTAGCCCATATGGCTGAAAGGTAGCTTCCCAACGGCCCTGCATTTGTGACTCCAAAGTGTTGACGAGTGTTTTGAGCTTGTCATGGCCGAGCTTCAAACAGAGATGATCGACAGCATGGTCGGAGAAGAATGCTAGACTAGAACTCGGAACTTGTCTGTGTTAGCAGCTCTTGGATCACTCAGTGCTCTTTCTTTGAACCTACCATGCTCGGTCACTGTTTGTCGCGACACGCTGTAGCAACCCGCGGGATACAGAGCTCTCTCCTCTTCGGGGGTTCCTATAGGCTCCAGAGAGAAGAGTATCCTGTCAACGTAAAATGATGAGTCCAATTTACTATTCACCGACTCTGGGGCCACTTGGCTTCTGGGCACAGGCTGCGTAGACTCGGAGGTGATTGGTGAATTTGCAGGGATTGGCGGCTCAGCAGCAACAGTTATTTGGTCGTCGGCGCCGCTTCGTCGCGCCTCAGTGAGTATTGGAGAGGGAGCAACTGATGCCCGACGGTGAACATTTCCAGCATTTCTGGTGGACCTTGTGTTGTGAGCTTTTCGTGCTTTCGTGGGCGAGTAAATGCATTTCAGTCCTCGTTTCTGGAGCAATTGATTAAGCTATTGCATCTGATTTATGGGAAAGCTTTGCATACGTTGCACAGCGTGCACGCCTCATCCTGCGGCTGACTCTCTGTGACTGATAAGCATTATGGCACTGGTAATAGCTAGCTTTAACTAACTTAAACAACGCACTTTCCAGGCTCTACAATTGTCACACGTGCTAAGATATTTCGTCGGGCGTGTACTGTCTGTAGTGCTGGAAGGAGAAGACATGCTGGATTATTAGAACAATGTTGAGAATCAGAGGGCCGTTGATAGTCATGGGGGTTGATGATGGCTCGCCAATTGCGGGGAAATTTGTTTTTCCGTGGGCTTCGGTTAAACCATCGGCAGATCTCAATCTCTTCTTATCTTATAGAAGATAAGCCCCATTATGGAAGGGTTGTACTATTTGCTGTAACAATACGCTTTATCCCTGCTAAAAGTCGCTATAGTTAAGATCGTAGGAGAGTTAGTTCACAGTTTCGTCGAGCAACGAGGAAGAGTCTCGTCAGATGACCGAGGCACTTCGCGCTAAAAGACTCTTGATATTTTGTTTAATGATTGACTAGAATGAGAGTGTGTAGCCGATATCTACGGTGCGAAAGACCTGATATTCACGCTATTCGTGACGCTATTGGTAATACCCGATATTGAAACGAGTGACATCAGGTAGGTAATTGAGATACAATCCCTCCGCAGTGACAATAGGGTTCAATCCCATATAACTGCCATCGGGCCAACTCTCGTTGTCAGATCAAGCTTGCCGAAACTGTAGTTTCCAACAATACCATCTAGAAGGCCTGTCTTGAAGTCTCTTCTGAGGATATAAAGGTCGTTGGTGACTTGATTTGCAACCGCAAGAAATTGATTGCGAGAATCAGGTGACAGTGAGAAGTGCCGAGGTATTTTACCATAGGTGCTGTTGAGACCCATGAACTGTAGTGGCTTCTTGGAGTATCCGTCCAAAGAGTATATAGCAATGGTATCCGCCTTATCAACCGATTCTGTGTTCCGGTTGGATACATACAAGAAGCGCTTGTCATGCGAAACAGAAAGTTCGGAGGCCAAATTGACATTGTTAGGCTTTGTACGCTTGCTTGAGTCATCGAGAGTAGATGCCCTCTGCAGATGAGTTATACGCAAGGTTTCGTTTAGTTCGGGGTGCGTGCCATGATGACCAGCGGGGCCATTTTCAAGCGAGAAGACATTAACAGTGTTATCGAGCTCGGAAACCAAAAACATGAGTGTCTTCTCTTTACTGACTTGAGAGAAGACAATATGGCGTGGACCCGTTCCCGGTAGAAGTGTAATGGTTCGAATGTTTCGCATCGCGTACCTGATATATGTAAACACGATCCGCGCCTCGGTCAGGGACAGCCATAATATTTCCGCAGGGACTAAAGACGGCGGCATGTGGATTGGCAATTTCCTGCGAATCTCCAGCTCCAGGGCCAGGATGTGTGAGGTTGTAACGAAAGACGTTAGCGACGTGACCAAAGTTGCCAGGAGAAGTCAGTGGGAATATGGAGACTGTAGAGCCGTCGCTGAACCGCGAGTATGTCAGAGATATGAATCGCTGTTGTAAATGTATTGGCTCGCTACTTACATATTGGCTGGAGATAGCGTTTTTCCGTCTCTTGAAATGTCAAGGTAGACCCCGCCATCGCCGTGAGATGCTACTGCGTCGTGTAGCTCAAGACAGCCATTAGGTAGCTTTCTGAAGGCGTAGATACCGCCACTCGTAGAAGAGTTGTCAGGGAAGTATGTTCTCGAGACCGAGTACAGATATCCTCCCCTGTTGTGTAACCATCCTGGTTGATACCCTGCCCGGGTAGTACCGACTAGTTGAATGCTTCTGTTTCTAGGTTCAGAGGGACTCAAGTCTAAGGTAAGTATACCTCGTTCTTGATGTGCGACACGAAGAATATGAATCTGCGATTCTGCAACTGCCTCATAGGCAAGAAGCATAATAATAATAACTGCAAGTGAAAAAATACTGGTTTTGTTAAGGATTAGAAGTTTAATGTTGACATGGGTTTGCTGGAAACCGTGAGTGGGTAACAATGGCTTTTAAGTTCTTGTAACGACCTGCAGTGTCTTGGGCGTTGTTACAGAGTACACGAGATATGCTCAATACAATCGTGGCTTAGTCTGACATAGTAAGCTTATTATGACGCAGAGTAATAGGTTCAACGCCTGTTGTTGAGCCTCCTGGCTTAACAATCTATCAATCAGCCGCGTCAATGGTCCTACGGACTTACATCAATACCGGCGGATACATTCAACGTCAGCACACAGTATAGCACCTAGCCCGTTTAGAAGCAGTGACTACACTTGGAATCCTACGGATACGGACTTGTAATGTTCCTTATCCGAACCACCTTCAATCGAAAAACTCGACTTGGTATGACAGGGTAAGCTTGACGTCGATACGTGTCTCTGTAATCCGAGGTGATTATTAGAGATTTATAGTACATTTTTGATCTTTTGGTACATGGTGAGTTACTAGAATAGTCTTACTGCATGCATTGGTTAACAGGTTAGCAGAGGTTTATGATAGCTTGCGAATGCAGGGAAATTTGTTTTTCCGTAGCCTTCGGTCAAACCATCGGCAGATTTCACCCTCTTTGTTATCTTATCTGCATCCCTGATTTTGGTGTTTTAACAAGGACTATTGCATAAGTGAATTTACCTTCTCTGCCTCTCCGCATAAGCTCCGTTATGTGGCCAGGATCACAACATCAGAACAAAAGTCAGTGCTTCCCCTGCCACTTTGCTATGGACCCAACACTTCATGTTACGCCTTGAGAATCCGAAATTCGTGCATGTGGCGTCTGTGCATATCCCAGCTGGTGCGTTGGCAGTTTCTGATTGACAGCCTGATTTGTAAATCTGCCTTCCCTGCCTCTCGGCATAAGCCCCAATGTGTAACCAGTACCAGAACAAAACTCCAGAATTCCCCTGCAACTTTACCCCGCAGGCTTTTTCGTCCTTCTCTTCCAGAACACATCAAATTCGATATGGGTGATCCATTATCTATTGCCAGCGGCGTCGCCGGTCTCGTTTCACTCGGCCTTATCGTCTGCGACGGCCTTCACACTTACTTCAGCGCTATCAAGGACAGAAAGGGTGATCTCGCAATTGCCACACAGAACTTGGCCCTGTTCAAATTCCATATTTTCGCCGTCCAATCGAGTGCATCAAAGCTTGGTCATCATCATTCTCCAGCCATCAATGGCCTACAACTTAGTCTGGTCAATTGCGAAATGCAGCTTAAATGTCTTGAATCGTTACTCAATGAGTTGATGTCGACCAAACATCCATCGCTGTCCAAGGAGATTTGGATAAGACAGAAACTAATTGCGCGATATCCCTTTCATCGCAAGAAGCTGGTGCAGCTGGAAGAGTATCTCTCACGAGCAAACACTACTCTGAGCAGTTTTATACAAGCCCTCAACCTGTAAGTCATTTCCAACAATATTGAAGGGCAGTTAATGTGCTAAAGCCAAGTAGTGATATAAGTATCCGAATAGATGGCGAGTTGGAGGCTTGTAAAACATCTCTAGAAGCACTGAACACCAACACTCAGACCACCTTGAGAACGATCACCACTAGACTCGACGTCGTTGGCCCCAAAGTAGAACCTAGTGCCCTTCAACTTCTTTCATCCCGAGTAGAAGATGTTGCAGCCTCCAGCAACAACAGTATTGTGTTGCAGCAGACGGCTGTCGAAGTCGCAGAGTGGAAGACTTCGTTCCCTGGAAATGAGCGACGTTTCGAGGATTTCGCCATAGCTCACTCCAAGTCTCGTTATCTACAGAATGCGGAACTAGAAAGAAACCTCAGTAAGGAGCTATCAAATATAGATTGCACCTGTCGAGCTTCAAACAGCAAGACTAGCAATCGCCCTGCAAGTCGCACGTACCGGTTGTGGGGAGGGCTGACTGTCTCAAGACAAGGAGACGTACGAGCAAACCATCGCCCTGGGTGCATCTTCTTTCAGAAGTCCAGGAGAAGTGTTTCCAAAACATCTTTGACGTACTTCGGGCTTCTGTCCCTCTTTTCCCAATCCTTTACAGTCTCCCTAACACAAGAATACCCTGCTGGGCCATATAGCCTTTCTTTTGAATTACAGCCCTGTAACGTTGTCGAGAACAGCCAGCTTTCCAACTCTTTTGTATCCGGCCAGGAACTATCAATGATATGTCTGGTCCTGATAAAAGCGGTCTTGGTCCGGGTCAATTTTGGGAAAGTATTATCAATGAGCTAAAAGCTATCTACCGATCCGGCAGGGCGTCATCTTTCGATGTCGACCAGTTCCGCAATAACATTGCCTTCATATGTCTACAGGTGAGTCAGCTCCTGTTGTTTTTTTCACTTTCTAACGCATAACTCCTGTAGGCTTGGTTGGCCCACTCCAGCTACATGGAGGGATCAAAGTCCAGTGACATAACAATCAATGCCATGTGCAATATGTTGACCTATCTGGCCGACATTGGCGTTCCTATCGCGGCATCGAATTTTTTTCAAGTGTAAGAATTGACTAAGACCAGATTCCGTGGCATATCTAACGTAAACAAGTAACATATTCACCATATCTATGCGGTCCTCTGGTAACTTCTGGATACTACCGCTGCTTTATAGGTTAGTCACGAACCTCGATTCAAATTTTAACCACGCCGAACTTTATCATGATGGGGGCCCGCAGCCTGCGTATATCTGGCGTGCAGATGGAGAACGAGTAGTAAGGCAGATAACTGCACTATATGAGCATTCCGAGATATGTGAAGGTAATACTACAGTTACGTTTTTTTCCACTACTGGTCAAAAGTACTAAGATATTATGCAGATATGGGGTTCTCGGACCTCTTTTTAGCTGTTACGAAAGGAAATAGTGAGAAACTACAAGCTCTCTTGGCAGAAGGAGACAATACTTTGAACATTTCGCAAAAAGATTTCTACAAGCGCAACATATTACATGCAAGCAGCAATTGGCCTGATGGGCTAAGACTTCTTCTACAACGGGAAAGTGTACGTCCCTTGATGGACATGCCCTCAGCGCCTTATCATTATCTCAGACCACTAGACTTTGCTCTATTCCACAGCAGGACTCTCTGTAGTGCTCAGGACCAGTGGACTGATTGTGATGAGTGCACTTGCTGCCTTTCTGTTCGATTACTGCTCGAGGCTGATTGCAATGTTGCAGTCAGTCCATCGTGTCCTCAGGTCCTAGCTAGTTGCTCTTTGAAGGCTCGAAGATTGTTCTTTGAGCATCTCAAGAATAGGCGTCAGCGATTACGGAATCTTGCTATTGCTGTCCTTTCCGAAGAAACCCTACGTCGATATGGAGTTACCGCAAACTCCTTACCTGACAAGACTGCTCCCCTGTTATGGATTGAATTGCAGGAAACCAAGGATCGGTGGGAGTCTCTATCAATGTGTCTCAGTGATAGTCTTGAGCCCTACAGAGGCTTTAAACCCGAGAGCTTTTTCGCCTTTCCTCATCCCTTAAAGGTTGCAGAGTTGGCAGTCGATTACGGTTTCATACCTAAGGATGAAGGCGGGGTTCCAACACTTCTGTCTGGCAGTCACATATTAGATGTTTCAAAACCTGTCACTATACGTTATCTGGATTGGTTACTTCAGTATGATCTGAAGCTAGATCTCTCATTGAATCCATTCCGACTTTCCGCCCTTCATCGTATTGCAGTCTTTATTGGGGACCGGATACACGAATCTCTTAATCAGGCTAAGGCCCTCCATCTATCGCTCCAGGACGTCTCTGTGTCGGAGTTGCAAGATGCAAGGGCATTGCTAGCAGCGGTATGCCACAGCGAGGCCCTATGCAACATTCCATGTCCCTGTTCATCGGGCATCTTTAGCCGGCCTTTGGCACATGTCTTGCCCGCAATGCTTCTATATCAGGATCGCAGGAACTCGACGTACTTTCTTGAGAACATGACAGAGAATATCGAATTTGTGGTGCGTTCTATTGATCTGTTTAAGCTCTCAACGTTCAGGTTTGAACAGCTCTATATGGCGAAATGCGCAATTCATATTTTGACTATGATGTCCTTGAGGGTAAGGCATTTACCAATCTGCATAAGTGATGGTGATTGTTACCTAGAGAATTCAGATGATGAAGAAGAATGGAGGGAAATATTAGACGAGGACCGTCATTTGATCGGTCAGCTTGAAGCACTTGACGAAGAGTTTGGAGAGGCTTTTGATCGTCAAAATGTCGCTATATCAGAGTTTCTCTCGGGCTGCTGGCTGGCTAGAATGGAACAAGTCATCCAGGGGTTGAACAGACCCCTAACTAGTGACGACAGACATGATATGTTGCACGCCGGTGTGGTGTTGGACGAAGACGAGACTAATGGCTGTGAATGTTGTGTTAAGCATCTTTAGTTGACTTCGAGACCAGGTCACTTTATTGGGGGGTGGACTATGGATTCAAGAATGCCAGCTTCTTACTAAACGTTCTGACCTCACACCGCAAATCTCAATAGGATAGTGATCTCATCGCGGGCTCATCACACCTACTATATCCATATGTTAGTAATCCGGATATATGTTCTAATAGATAAGTATCTCTTATCTATATGTATGTACGGATTGGGACCGTTTACCCGGAAGCTTATCTTTTGACACAGAGATCTGCATATTTATGTCCCAGTCTATCGTGGTTTATCTGCGGGGTTGCTCCATTTTGCACTAAGCGACATCCATCAACTCACCCATCTTCCGGGTCGTCGGCGCGCCCTTTAACATTCTATGCTTATTAATTCCTCACCGTTTAAAGATAAGCATACTTTTGCAACCTCAATTGGTGTCTATGACTAGTTTGACGCTGATAAGCGGAAGTAACGTTAATGTCCCGATCTCGGATGCTCCATTGCGTCTGCAATTCATATCTTGCTGCAGCACTTCTCTGGCCACTTACAGCATGCCTCGCGTTTATGCAGCCTGTATTTGGACGGAGCTTTTGACTTGGCCGACGCCTTTGAGTGTCCTACCATGGCTTCGGGGAACTAGCGGTGCCGATGGGGCAAAGGGCGCTCAAAAGTTCGTTGCAGATAAGTCGATGAGTCTTTTTTGGGAACTTGTAGTCGCCGATACTCCCGTTATCCTATCTTATCTCAGATAGACAGAGTAGGTTGACTGACTGTTGTAGGTAGTATATAGTTGACAATTTCATCTCCTCTTCCAGTCATACTCATTATTGGCTATAGACCTCTGTTGTTACCTGTTGCCATGAAACAATCTATTGCGAATGTTATCCTTGGGCTAGGAGGCGCCATAGCCTCTTCTCTCCCCGTCCAATTGCATACAAGAGGGGCCCCAACTTCTCACTTGACAAATATCTACGTCAAGTTTGATCAAGCGTCGGAGGGTCCCTTGTCATTCACTTATGGCCTCTGCAACAGCAAGTCTCGGTCTGAGTCCCATTACACGATAGCTGTCACTGAAAGCAAAGGTGTCTCACGATTAGTCTGGATCATACCAGAAGATTCACAAGATAATGGGTGCATTTCAGCATGGACAGCAGACAGTGTTCTCGTGGGACGTAGTGAACCCCAAAGGCTTCATCGTGTCAGGCGTCGGAATGTTCAGAAGCGGGCAACAAGTCAGTGGTATTCCTTTTCATGCAGTTTGAGGCTGACAAACCTGTGACAGATCCAATCCTCATGAATGCTGAGAATGGCATCGATGTACTCGGACCATGGTTCGACGGTGTGGAGCATCTCTCCAAGACTGGCATCTCTGCACTCGATGCCGACGCTGCTAAAGAGAAGCACGTTGCCATTGTTGGTGCAGGCATGTCGGGCCTGATGAGCTACTTAGTTCTCTCACAAGCAGGCATGACCAACATCAGTATCATTGAAGCCGGTAATCGACTCGGTGGCCGCGTTCATACCGAGTATCTCACCGGCGGACCCTTTAACTACTCTTATCAAGAGATGGGACCCATGCGATTCCCTTCCACTTACAAGAGTCCTGATACCAACGAGACAATGAACATCACAGACCATCAGTTGGTGTTTCAACTTGCAGAAGAGATGAACAAGCTCAACAACCACGACAAGAACCTCAGCGTTGACTTCATTCCTTGGCTCCAGAGTAGCCCAAATGGTCTTTCGTACAAGAACGAGTTCAAGCTACCAAGCGGACTGCCGCCAACACTAGCGGAAATTGCGAGTAATGCGTCACTGAGTCCTGCGAGTGTCAATGACCCTATGACCCAAGACCTCCAGACCAAAGTTGACACATTCATGCCTGGTTCGGAGTTCAGCACTCTTATGGCAAAGAACATGTTCAAAGCTCATAAGCAGTGGCTTGAAACTGGTCTCAATGGCCTAGGCGGCGATCAATGGTCTGAATATGCCTTCATGGTCAACTACTTGAAGGGTAGCCTCAACAGCACTGACATGAATGGCGGTTGGTCTGCTTCTAGTTTCTGGGACTCGTTGTACGAGGGAATGTATTTCTCAGCCGCCAGCTATAAGACCATCGATGGAGGTCTCAACAGGCTTCCATTGTCGTTCCATCCTCTCGTCGACAACATCACAACAATGGAGCGCAAAATTGAACGCGTCAGGTATAGCGAGACAGAGGAAAAGGTCACATTGCAGTGGCGCAAGGAGTACAACGACACGACATTCCAGAACTCAACGTTCGATTATGCCGTTATTGCAGTACCCTTCTCTGTTGTCCGAAGGTGGCGTCTTCCCAAGCTCCCCGCAACCATTTCCAACGCCATCAAGGAGTTGAACTATGGGTCTGCCTGCAAGGTTGCGCTCGAGTTCTCTGAGCGCTTCTGGGAACATTACGAGCACCCCATTTATGGTGGGTGCAGTACAACTACGGATATTCCGGGCATCGGTAGTATCTGCTATCCATCCTACAACTTGAATGGTACGGGCCCTGCTACCATTCTGGCAAGCTACATCAGTGGTGACATGGGAGTTCGATTGGCAAGTATGTCCGAAGAAGATCACGTCCAGATGGTCCTTGAGGCTATGATTGAGATTCACGGAGAGTTCACTCGAGAACTCTATACTGGGAAGTATAACAGAAGATGTTGGGCACTTGACCCTCTTGAGTCCGGAAGCTGGGCTAGCCCGACTGCAGGACAGCATCAACTCTACATACCCGAGTATTTCAAGACATACAACAAGGTACGCAGTTCAGGAATTTTAAAGGTCACCTTCTGACAATTTGAGCAGATGATCTTTGTTGGCGAGCATACCTCGTATACTCACGCTTGGATCGCCTCGGCTTTAGACTCGGGTATCCGTGGCGCAGTCCAGCTTTTGCTAGGTATGGATTGGTACTGATGGCACATGCTTAAATCTTACTAATTAAATACAGAACTTGGGCTCGTTGACGAGGCAAAGCAAGCGGTGGAGAAGTGGATGGCGAGATGGATTGAAGTGGTGAGACAGTTTGCCCTTGTTGAACGTGACATGACTGACATTTCGGGAAATAGTAAGCGACTGTATACGCTCTTACGGGGATAAAAGACCCTCGCGTGGAACTTTCGGTAGCACTCATGATAAGAGAGACTGGTTTGTGTCTGTCAAAATGCTGATCAAGCGATATGGAGATTGTTGAATTCTGTACTCCGTAATTTATTTAGCAGACAGTATCCATCAGCTGCCAAGCTTTGTTATACGCGTATACGATAATTCCAGATTGCAATACGGTGTAGCCAATCAGAGCAAGTGAAATTTCTCGCCTAATTTCTGTGCTATCGGAATGCTCCGGTTTTTCCGCAAAAGTCAGGCGACGTTTCCGGTGCAACTCTCGAACATTTAGCGCGAGAAGATATTATGAATATGATAAATAGTTTTGGATCATTGATCTTAAGTATGGAGGGGATCAGGCTGCAGCAATACTAGTCACTATAATTAACATATGCCTCATATAAATATGAGCACTATACACTATACCCAGTAGTGGAATTCTCCCACGTCTCTCAATGTCGATGGTGTCTAGGGTGAATCCTTCTGCCCAGCTCCAATTTTTCAGGCATTACTTGACTCTAGGCACATTTATTTATACGTCTATGGGGATGACTGCAGCCTATAAGGTTAAACTTCAGGCTGCCAACACAGATAATGAATGACAGCACGATATCTTTTTTCCCGACGTAAGCTTTTACCCATAAGCTTTCGCAATGACCAATTTTAATCCTTCTGCCCTCCATTCTCATTCCAGTCTCTTCGGTGGGCTATGTAGACTGTGTAATTATACTGATGCCCATTATGAGTCCTGGGTAGTACACCTTCACATAGCACAATGGTGACTGTCCTTCTCCAAGATGGGCTCAAATGACCAATTTTCCGTCTATCACGAATGCGCGTCGGACGTTACCTGCCACTGGCCATGTGTCAATGGTTTCTCTTGCAACACGGAAGCTGCCCAATGGTGAGAGTGATTGTCTCACTGTTGGTATCCTCTTGGGTTGCGGATTATTTTGAGTTGATAGACCCCACCGCTGATGCTCACATCACGCGCCTCACACGTACACCAGCCAGGCATATGAGAACTTTGTGCTCGTGCTCCAATTCATGGTACTCGTCCATCCGGTTTGCCCCGCGGTCGCTAACCGAATCATTTCGATCTGATCCCAGGGTCTACTGAAGTCTTGATGCGTGCAGGAAAGGACAGATTGGTTTAAATGGCTTTAGTATATCTCGGTTAATAAGTGGAGCCAAAGATTGATAAGAACAACAACCGATACTTAGTCCCGAGGAACAAGATCAACCCCGATACATGACTACGAGGAGTTACTGAACACCAGGTTCGACAAGGACCGGCTATTAAATGACCGGAATAAATAGGTTTAACAAGAAAAGTCATACGATGCTTACGTCTACAGTAGGACATACCCGGAACTACCGGGAGTCACGTGACGCTGGTATCCCAAATTTGATTACGTGTAAAATTTTCAAGCGCTCAGCCCCTTAGACTAGTATTCGCATTGTTTGTGCACAACAATCGCCGCTCGCTCCCTTCACCGCATAATGGCTGAGAAAACCGCCCACCAGCAGTCATCGCCATCGCCAGTGCGGTCTGGCATGAGACATAACGAGGATATCCGGTGCATCGTGTCTACCTTTCTTTTTTTCCTCGTCTTTGTCATCACTTGGCACTATTTCTCATCGCCGTTGGCTGGAGGTTGGGTTTCGCTTACACTATGGCTGTCGCTCTTCCAGCTGTCCTTTATGGGCGCCGTGACAACGCATAATGCGATTCACTTGCCCGTCTTCTGGAGTAGGAACTGGAACAACTTCTACCAGATTTGCTTGTCGCTTCAGTACGGAGGCGCTGTTACGGTCTTCATCCCTGGTCACAATCTGTCTCATCACAAATACCCTCAGCAAGCACGAGATGTCAGTAAGTAGCTTACGTCCTTCCTATTCAGACTCAATCGTCTGACGGGAAATTAAATACCTCAATTTCTCCACATGTGACATTGCTGACCGCATAAACAGTGCGCACCACTAAAGTCCGATATAGCTGGAACCTCTTGAACGGTCTCCTGTTTTTCTGGCATGTTGTTCTGTCGGGAAACAAGGATGATAAGTTGTACTTTGAGGCCCAGGCACGTCTTAATCGACCCATCGTGAGGCAGCGCCGCCGCGAAGAGATTGCCGTCTGGGGTACTACTGCAGTGCTCATCTTGATCGATTGGCGTCGATGGATCTGGTTTGCGCTTTTGCCGCAATTCTATGCAAAGTATTGCATCCTCTCATTGAACTTCCTCCAGCACGACGGCTGCGATATGAGCTCCAAGTACAATTTCGCGCGCAATTTCACTGGCATTACGCTCAATTACTTGTGCTTCAACAACGGCTATCATACCGTGCACCATTTATACCCTGGTCTGCATTGGTCTGTTCTGCCGGAGAAGCACCAGGAGCTCATCGGGCCTCATATCGCCAAGAGTCTTGAGAGCTCCAACATATTAGTTTATATGTGGAAGAGCTTTATTTATCCTGGCCTTCGTCTTGACTACACAGGCCGTCGGCTTGTGATTACAAAGGAGGAAAATGAGATGCCTGACGAACCCTGGTTCTACGATGGGTCAGAGACTTTCTCAAACACGAAGGAATACCTTTCCCAGGGTATGAAATGATTGCACAATATCTGAGCCAGAGTTATAGAACATAATGCATGAGCCTGTATACACTATAGATATAGATACGAAAAGTCCCTTATGCCAACATTAATGTCTATAATTTGCGTTTGCGTTTCGTATAAAATACAATAACAAACTGTTTTAGCATTATACTACAGTCTACATGTCGATTGGCCGCTTTACCGATCTTGGAGATGTGGCTATAGCACATGTTGGAGCCATTGAAGTCAAGGAATCCTAGGTAATAGTGAGGGCGATCTTATATTGCCCGAATGTGTTTATTAATGTTTTCTTAGTTTGTGCGCTGGGGGCTGAAGCCTCTTTTAACCTCCCACAACCTTATGACAAAAGTCAAAGAAGTCGTGTTGTCATTCATTATCTGTGTTCGCAGCCTAAAGCTTAACCTTATAGGCGGCATTCATCCCCATCGATAGAAGCCAAAGAAGCCGGCAGATAACGGTTGTTTGCTTGCAGTGGCACATACTCCAACAGACGAGTAGCTGCTATCTTATGGAAGAATCTTCCAGCTCTTCGATCTAAGCTCCCGGGGCCGGAGATCAACTCTGGTGGGTTCCCAGTCAAAGGAGTGTCCCATTTCGATGTGGAGCCGTCGAAGAAGGTATTGAGTATGGTGTATACAACTCTCGAGAGCACTATCGTAAGCATGACTGGATCTTCATTTGGGCTTTACAAAGAGGAACAGATATCCATATTAGCTATTAAATTTGAAGATACAGTGCTCAGACCTCCTTTGTCCCCATCTACATAGCCTTGAGTGCACCAAGACCAGCATATACAGTCTTACGCAGCCACGTCTCAATATACCCCTTGGCCTGCGTGCGATAATCCTTAATAGGGCTGTATATCTGGACGAGGAGTAGATGAAAGAATAGCCTGATATGAACGCAGCCCAACTTTTTCTCTTTAAGGAAGTTGACACAGTTCAGTACCATTTTGCAAGCTTCACGGAGATCTATTACTGATTGAAGTGTATGAGTTTCCGTATGAAGCAGCGCAATAATTATCCGTGAGGAGGAAAGTAGGAAAGCGTTAACGTCGTGACGCCCTTGAAGGACTCTTTTTGCTCATCAGTTAGGTTTTTGGGGCCTCCTGAAACTCTTTCCAGAGGTCGTTAAGCCTTGAAGGTGCGTCTTTGGGAAAGCGGACTGAATCCTGTTGATAGCGTTTCTTGATATGAAAGTCGGTTAAGATATATAGCTCGACAAGTAGGCGATCGAATACAAAGTCTGTGGCGACATATTTGCTACGAAGATATTCAAATAAGGGCCAGGTGTCTGAAACATTGGATAAGTAGGAGCGTGGAAACATTAGCATTGCTAGCAACTATTTTATGATTCATGTTAGTATCTAGCGCTTCACAAACAAGGAGGGTCTGGATTGCTATACCTGTTGACATAGACTATGATTGGCAGCTTGCCATAAAAGCGGTTGCGCGCGAATATCACCCGCAACTAGCAGTATTCTCCAAGCACCAGATAAATGCATCCCATATGCATCCGATGTCATGATGGTGGGTTGGATAGACTCGAAATAAGACAGCATCAATGATGTGCATACTTTAGCCACCAGTGAGATTGAACTCGCCGCTACTGCCCTCGAATGCCAACGCAGCGTCTTTATGTACAGCTCGGTGGCCTTCTGAGCCGCTGGCTTGCTACTCGACAAACTCGCACAGAAAGCCAAGCCCACAGCCTGGACAGCAAGATTAAGGGTAGGCGCCGTTTCTTGAAGTTGTGTTTTCTGTAGCTCTCCAAGAAATGACTTGACCGAAGCCCTCTTATCCGGGACAACAAAGGCAAAGAATTCGGCTTGGAAAGCGATGGCCTCAACAGCCGAATTCGACACGCGAAGATTTGATAACGGACCAGTCTGGCCCTGCGCGGATGGATGCCGTGGTTGACTGTGCTTTTTGGTCGTCTTGGCGGTGTGGTTAATAATAATGACTGACGTTATTGGGCCAGAGCATTGTCGATTCCACTGTTGGCAGTTGTGGCAAACTGGGTATTGGCCATCGCAGCCTATGTGCCTCTGTCGGCAGGCTTGGCAACCCCGGCTGCGGCGCGACATGTCAAGGAATCGAGCAAGTTTTTTGTTGTATCGTCTCGAACTAAGATATTCTCGGTAGGTATCGCGAGGAGGGTTATGTATTCACTGATGATGATATAATTACTCTGGCTGTCTGGTTGGTGAGTCTCACATCAGCGGCGACTTAACTTGCACTACGTCAAATTGGGTAGGTTTTGCTAGTTTATTCTGCTTTAGTTGCTGATTGGTTGCTGGTTTGTCGTAACGTACGTTGAACACTACGTACTTACTGCCAGATGCATGTGACTATCTGTAACAAATATAAAAAGCACAGTCTGTCGCGCCTCCCAGAGAGACGGCGTTCACAAGAGTATTACAATACCTCAGCTTTTAATCCCTGCTTCATCACAAGTTCAAAATCAACTTCAACCGCTCAAATCATGTCTGCCAATTATTCTGCAATCCCTGCTTCGGCAGTCAAACAGCCCAAACCCTTATCGTGCACCATACCGATGAACAGTTACGAGAACTCAAGACTAATATTGAATCTGCCAAGCTTGGTCCCACTACCTATGAGAATCTTCAACAGAACCGTGAGTATGGAGTCACCTCACAATGGCTCCTCGAGGCCGTGGCGGCGTGGAAAGACTTTGACTGGTAAGCATTATACATGTCCGTCTTCACGGTACATTTCTATCATATTAATTTGTATTAGGCGCAAGGTAGAGGGCCAAGTCAACCGGTTCCCCAACTTCACGGCTGAAGTTGATGACAATGGTGTCTCATATACTATACACTTTGTGGCTCTTTTTTCGAACCGAGACGATGCTATACCTATAATCGCGTTACACGGTTGGCCAGGGAGCTTCCTCGAATTCCTGCCTATATTCTCTCGGCTGTCTGCCAAGTACAGTCCCCAAGAACTGCCATATCACATCATTGTACCTTCACTCCCAGGATATGCATATTCATCAGCGCCACCACTAGACAGGGACTTTCGCCTTGAGAATGCTGCCAATATCCTGGATTCTCTCATGGTCCAGCTTGGATTTGGGAATGGCTATGTCGTCCAGGGTGGCGATGTCGGAAGTAAGATCGCACGCGTCCTTGATGGTACCTTTCCGAGGGCCAAGGCCGTTCATCTGAACTTTTCGATTATGCCTGACCCTGGGAACATCGACGAAAGCGTCTATGACGACTTGGAGCGCGAAGGTCTTAAACGTGCCGAGTGGTTCACCAAGTTTGGCAGTGCTTACGCGCTTCTGCATGCTACCAAACCTGCCACTATCGGCCTAGCGCTATCGGCCAGTCCTGTCTCCCTCTTGGCGTGGATTGGTGAAAAGTTCCTCGACTGGACTGACGATGATCTACCCCTTGATGCAGTCTTGGAGTCAGTCTCACTCTATTGGCTAACCCAGTGTTTCCCAACATCGCTCTGGCCTTATAGACAGCTGTTTACGCCTGGTAACATTGGTGCGCATGAGAACCCACTGTGGCATATAAATAGACCGCTAGGAATGTCTTGGTTTCCTAAGGAGATTGCGCCAGTCCCAGAAGCATGGACTGCAACAACTGGGGACTTGGTACTGTTTAAGAAGCATGATAGAGGAGGCCACTTCGCCGCCATGGAGCACCCAGATGTTTTATTAGCTGATCTGGAAGAATTCATTAATGTAGTTAAGGGTTTAATTTAGTAAATATAATAATACTTATGTATTATAGTTATGTGTTCTGTTTCCGGTTAGCCCGTCTATTTGCTGTCCCCAGATCATTGCAGATATGATTCAGACCAGGAACGGACTTAGGGAGCTGAAGTATAGTTGCAGAATAAAAGCCAATGATGATGCAAGAATTCCATAGCTGCATCAGCTAGACTGAGTCGCTGATGCCCTCACCGATAGTAGTTCGACAGGGATTGGACTTGGTAAACGAGGGAGAGGTAAGGTTTGGGCTGCTACAACTAGCTTATTATGTAGTGCAAACAGCATACGGAAGTGATTAACACAAGCTCTTGACGCTGCTGCCCATCGAGTGGATGGAAGTTGCCTAGTGGCTTTAAGAGGCGCATTTAGTTCAATAGTTCTTCTGTATTACCCCCGCCTTCCCGCCTTATTACGTAGTACGGAACTGCTGGTATATTAAGATCAAGGCCATCAATCGTAGAGGCGAAAAGTCACTTTCTCAACCCCTCTCCCTCTAATTTCCGGCCTCATAGCTATCTATAATATCTACTTCAGGCCATTCCTATTGACCAGTCTGGCGTTTGACAGATAATAGCCTACTTTGAGTATTACTCTATAAACCAATCACTATGGGCGGCCGACACCGCTTTGAGAAGTTCAAGAAATACTCCAATGGAAAAGAAGCGAAAGAAGCGAAAGAAGAGCCCAGCGCAGCTTCATCATTGGTCGGTAATTCACGCCCACCCAAGGATCCCGAAACAATCACAGATCCCGAACCACCTCCTGTCGACAGCAAATTACCTCTTGTCGTCAGCAATTCAAAAAAAGAAAGCAAACAGAACAAGCTCCAAGAACAATCGTGGAATGAGGCTTATGATAGGCTCCGAGGGAGTCGGAATAAGTACATCGCCCAATATGAAGAGATCCTTGTGTCCGAGCTGAAGAAAGACAACCCCAATAACGATTCAGTCTCGCTTGGGAGCTCCCATGAGGAGCGGTGGCGTCAAATGCAACGTCTTGTTCAGATTGGCCTCTCCAAAACTGAAAAGGAAGCAAAGATCTACGAGAAGGTCAACGATGGACTGGGACTGTTTGGTACAGTGAGAGGTCTTATTGAACCAGCCGTATCCGCCGTTCCGCAAGCTGCAATCCCGTGGGTAGGAGTTTGCTTCATCCTCGATGTGATTTCAAACCCCGCGAAGCAGCCAGGCGTCCATCGCGATGGACTCCAGCATGTTCTTTCGCGTGTCAATTGGTACTGGGACCTTGCAGAACTTCTCCTTGAAGACAATTTGGAGTCCAAGGAAGACGTTGGAGAGAGCGCGTTGACAAAACTACGACTTGAGCTCCAGCCACTTGTGCTCGACTTGTATCGGAAGTTTCTTTCTTACCTGATCGAGAGTGTGTGCTACTTCCAGAAGAACAGGGCCACCGCGTTCCTGAAGAGTGTGGTCAATATAGACTACTGGAGTGTCAAACTCAAGGACATTGAGGCCGCGGAAAACAAATTTGATAAGCATTCTCAGCAATACAATACGACAGAATCCCGCGAGAGGCTTCAGACTCTGATCATTGGCGTCAAAAGCATTGAGAAGGCTATCGATCGCCAGACAGAGCAGCAAAAGAAGCTGAATGAGGACGAAAGCATTATACTGTGCCTTCGGGCCCTCTATATAACTAATCCACTTTATGATAAGGAGCGGATTGAAGAAGAGAAGGGCGGGCTTTTGTCTCATTGCTATTCCTGGATTTTCCTCACTGAGGGGTTCCAGACTTGGCAACAAGACCCTGATTGCAGACTGCTCTGGATCAGAGGGGACCCTGCGAAAGGCAAGACAATGATGCTTTGTGGCATAATAGACCGCCTTGATGAGACGACACCGGGCTTGATTTCATGCTTCTTCTGCCAGGCCACGGGGAATCATCAGAATAGCGCCACAGCTGTTCTTCGGGGTATAATCTGGAGTCTTGCCCATCAGAATCCTGCTCTAGTCTCCTATGTGCGCAGTGAGTTTGACAGCGCAGGGGAACAGGCGTTCAACGGGCCAAACAACTGGGAAATTCTGTCGTCCATCTTGAGGAGAATGATATCAGACAGCAGCAATCGGGTCCCCGAGGGTACCACTATGGTAATCGACGCCCTTGACGAGTACACCAAAGACAACAAAAAGCTCGTTGATCTGATTGTGGACTTTTGTGCTGATAATAAATCTCAAGTGAGGTGGATTGTTTCGAGTCGTAACTGGGTGGAATCCAAGACGCCTTTATGAAGAAAACAGTTGCCTCACAGCGAGTCATTGTGTCTCGAAGATAATGAGCAGGTCAAGGAATCGGTCAGCAAGGCTGTTGATGCATTTATCGAATACAATGTGGAAGAACTCGAGAGAATCAAGGAGACTAAACTCGAAGCCTAGGTTCATAGCATCTTGGCCGAAATGTCTAGTAGTGCCTTTCTCTGGGTGGCTTTGGCCTGTCAAAAATTGCTAAGTAGTGATATCGATGACTGGCAAATCCTCGATACACTCAAGGAATTTCCATCTGACCTGAAAGACCTTTATAGGCGCATAATGCAGGAGGTTAAGGATTCCAGCCATGCATCGCAATGCAGGGACATCTTAGCAGTTGCCGCTCTTGTGCACCGTCCTCTATCATTGGCAGAATTGTCCTCCAGTGCCCAGTCCATTTCCCAGCACTCGAACAGACCTGATGCCTTGAAGAAACAAGTCTTGCGTTGCAAAGGATTTCTCGTTGTCACGGGAGACGTGGTCTCGTTTATGCATCAATCAGCCAAGGACTTCTTGTTGGAAGACCAACTTGCAAAGGAGTTCATATGGGATGTAGAGAAGGAGGAACAGTTATCAGACAGCATTTTGCGTGGCCATCACACTATCCTGATCGCAATGTTGGAGAAGATGAGGAAGACGCTCAAGTACGACATTTATGATCTTCAGAAGCCGGGTGCAGATGTACTATATCTTGACCAGAAGGATGCTGCCTTGGACCCCCTTTCCCCGGTGAAGTATGCCTGTTACTACTGGGCCAATCATATCTCAATATTCGACGACAAGACTACATTTGCTACCCTCGAATTCCTTAAAGCCTCAGTACTCTACTGGCTAGAAGCCTGTTCGCTACTCGGAAAGGTGCCTATCGCACTACTAGCAATTCAAAGGCTGAAAGACCTAGCGGTATGTCCCCGTTGTGTATGTCCTGCGTGCCTATTCTAACGGAGTCCCAGCGTGGCACAAAATACCACGAATTTATTAGTGTCCTGCGAGACGTCAATCGGTTCGCCCTGTACTTCAAAGGTGCAATCGAACAGTTCCCTTTACAATCCTATGCATCCGGGCTTTTCTTCAACCCTCGAACTTCGTTGGCAAGACAGGCATTCAAACAACATACTCTCGCGACGTCCTGGGTTAATCTACCCAAATCAGAAGACTGGAGTGCTTGTGTTCAGACGCTTGAGGGCCATACATCTACAGTATCCTATATGGCCTTCTCTGGCAACTGCCAATGGTTAGCATCGACCTCTCAGGATTACACAATCAGGATCTGGGACGTGGCGACGGGTGTTTGTCTACAGACTATAAACAGCCCTTATGTAGAAGTGCATGCAATTGCGTTTTCTAGTGACAGTTCTTGCCTTGCGTCAGCTTCTGAAAATGCACGATCGAATTTTGGGATACCAAGCCAGAGGAATTCATCAAAACTCGGACAATCGATACTCGAGGAACTATTATCATCGGTTTTGCTTTCTCCCCGGATGCTGAATGGCTCGCCTCTTGGTCGAGCGAGCCCAAGGTTCAGATTCTGAATGCCAAAACGGGTGATTGTATTTACAGTATTACAGTCGAGCAACGACTTTCGATCGGGCCGGAAATTCGGTTTTCCTTTTCAACTGACAGCCAACGTATCTTGCTTAGCTCGGAGCAGCCCGGCATCCTGGATATTGTTGGCTGCGAATGGACCGAGTACCCTGATATTCATCCGGAACGACTTTTAACATCAGCTTTCTCTTCGGACGGGAAATGGGTTGGGCACGCCTTCGGCGAGCACGGCCATTCGGTTTGGAGATTTTCAGAGGGATGCTCCCATCGAGTGGTAGATTTACTCAGAGATGACGGGTACGCGCTACCGCCCTCAGGCCAATATCCAGCTTGGAGACCATTGCCAACATCGCAGAGGCCCTCAGCCATTTCAAAGGATGGTAAACAAGTTGCAACGTGCACTGAATACCCCTTCCGGCTCGCCATAGCTGATACCACTACCGGAGCCGTTGCATTTGCAAGCCCCCGAATTGCAACAGGGGCTGGAAGTGGTCTTCCCACGGCAATGGCCTGGTCGCCCGACAGCCAGTGGCTCGCTGTAGCGGGAGTCGGAGATAATGGCCAGATTGGAATAAGGGATTCCAATACGATCAAAGATGGCAGCGGGGCGAATGAAGTTCACAAACGCATAAGGGCGATGGCATATTCGACAGATGGCCAAATGTTTGCCTCGGCCTCTGGAGACGGCATTATCGAGATCGTGGATATGACACTTCCTGACAATAGTTTGCTTACGCTTGAGGGCCACGATTTTCCAGTCTATGCAATAGTATTTTCCCCGTCAGGAAAGATGCTCGCAACCCAGTGCGCGTTCTTGGTCAAAATCTGGAACATCGAAGAGTCGGGGGAGTGCGTACACACATTTGAGGCAGGTCAAGTAGACCTTCGACTCGTTACGACATCTCACTGGCCCATGGCATTTTCAGCGGATGACTCACAATCCGCATTTAGTCAAGGAGAGCATATCATTCAAGTTCATGATCTGGCAGATCAGAGCGTATATGAACTTGAATCGGAATATGTTTCGTGTCTAGTATTCTCACCTGATGGCCTCTTTCTGGCAGCTGGGGATGAGCACGGTAATGTCAAAGTCTGGGACTTACGAACCAAAGACGTCCCGAAGTGGATATTCCAATCTGTAGGCTCGTCACTCGCCATTGCCTATTCATCTGATAGGAAATTACTTGAACAGGCAACCTCGACAGGGGACATTTCCATCTAGCAAATTGCCACGGAAAGCTGCCTCCTGAAACTCAAGACCGAGTGGCAGATTGAGCTAAGCAATTATCGTTCACCCCTGACAATAGATCTCTTATGACTGATCATGGCCATTTGATACCAGACTGCTGGCCTTCTGATAAGAACAAAGGCATCCAGAACAATAATGATCAAAATGAACTGCCGAACATACTGTTTTCCATTCAAGGCTATGGGATTGGCTTCGATGGAGCTTGGCTGCCAAAGGATGGTGAGAGAATTGTTTGGTTGCCACCTGAGCATAGGCCGAGCTACAAAGCGCTTGTCATGGATTCGGGAATTGCAATTTGCAACAGCTCTAATGAGTTAATAATGGTTTGTTTTTGTGATTAATACTGCTAGGTATTAGCCTGTATATTTATCTACATAGGTAGAGCTAGTTCAAGTGATCAACTATATACTAGAGGGCATTGTGTAATACGTCGAATTGCTATGTCTTCTAAGCCTCGGGAATACTGCATAGTGGTTTTGGCATTGGTGTCGGCTTGGGACTGGGATATTGGCGGCTACTGGAGGCTTTTCGCCGAGATGCAGAACGATCCACAAGGTTCCTCTTGTCGCCTGTTTTTCTGCTACCCTTCTCGATATTCCTGGGGTCTCTCAAGCCGCGACGACTTAAGAGATTTAATAAAATAAAATAAATAGTCTAACTGAATTGGTGTATTCGGGCTAGTTAGAAAGGATGCTAAACAATCGCCACGTGATGATACCCCGCGAAACTCGTTACCCCAGATATTTGCTAGATGGGGTACCTAAACTCCAACAGTTCAATCATCTTTTTTTACCTTGTGTATATCTAATTTCCCCGTTATCTATTGCTTTAACTATAATGGCAGAGCCAAACTCTACTGTATGTCCTCCCATGAGTATCCTTCTGCCGTATCTCTCTGCTAATGCCCTTCCAAAGCGCGTCCTTCAATGTCCAGAATGCACCTTGAGGTTTTCGCGTCCAAGCCATCTCCATCGGCATCAGCTCACCCATTCTGCATCCAATCACAGACAACACATACCTTGCCCCTGCTGTTCAAAGACATTCAGTAGACGCGACGTTCTCCTGCGTCACTTGCGCCATGGGCATCAGGTTCAAGAACAAACCAGACGATCAAGTCAAAAGTCGTGTTTTCGATGCGTGGAACGGAAGGCGAAATGCAATCGCGAAAGGCCCTGCAATGGCTGCGTTCGATCGGGCCATGGATGCGAGTATCCGGTGGCAAACGACTTGGATGAATGGGGTCCTCGCGAAGGCGGAACACCTACAGGACAGTCATTTCTTCCCTCCGACGCGCAGCAATTACAAAAACAGGATGAATTGATGACTTCTCAAACGGAAGAAGAGACTTCGCCCTGTCAACACGAGATGAGATCTGAAAGCCTGTCACTGGGAGATTCAACAGGGACCGTCCCCCTACCAACGACATCTACAGTCCATCAAGTACATGGTGCTCAAATCACCGATGAAGCTTGCCAAGTTGGCTCTTTTTACATTCTCAACGATGATTCAACTGTCTCTCCAACTATAGACATTCCACAACCCTTTAACGTCCTGCCAGTAGATCCAGCCCATACAGTCTTTGAAGATACCTTTGCCCTTTCGCCATCCTCCATGCTTCCAGGACAGACCAACTTCCGAACTGGCGGGTTTGACTGGTTGAACTTTGACATTGGCAACAGTCCTCAAAGTTTCCAACTCGAGACCTTTTATAACAGCTACATACCAGAGTTCTGGTCCTCCAGTACAGCCCCCGAGTCAGGAGCGCCTGGCAGCGGCGATATTGGCAATGGAGTGCAACACAAGATGGGCAATGAGGACTCGAGCCGGGATTCACAAGACGAAGGACATCCGGACATGGAACAAAACACGCTTGCATGGCCTTTTGATCAGGCGCATAAGCAATCTCCTCATCGTTATCAGCTTCCCCCTCTTCGCGATATTCTCAACGGTTACTGTCCGACAGACAGACCGCGTCCGGTTCAGACGACACTTGTAAAAGGCTTCATTCAGATTCTCTCTGAGAATCCCCTTCCTCAGCTTGAAACTTTACGAGACCCTCATTCGATCCAAGCATTTTGCAGCCTACAGCGTCTCGTTGACTCCTACTTTTCTCGGTTCCATGATATTCAGGCGATTATCCACAAACCTACATGGACCATGTCGGCTTGCCCGCCTATTCTTCTCACAGCTATGGCTTCTGTTGGTGCATTACTCTCTGATAGTCAGTCAGATTACGAGCTCTCTGTAGCACTGAGTGAGATCTGCTCTACAATGATTAACTGGATGGTTAGTTTCACTCCTCACGTACTGTACGCAATACTGATTATCCAAGGGCGCCTCGGATGCTACCAACTACAGTGATGTTTCATATCTTAATGCCCTCTGTCTTTACCAGATCTACTCACTCGGGTCGGGAAAACGACAGCTTTATCAGAACGCAGACAGGTCTCGTGGGCTGTTGATCGGTGGCTTACGCGGGATCGGTCTGTTAAATCCTCGCTCTTCTATCACTCTGGGTCAGGAACATGAGACATCTCGTGGTTCTGAGGACGACCGTGTTCTCGCAAATGATTGGAAGAACTGGATCAAAATGGAGTCAGGGCGGAGAGCAGCCTGGGCCGCATTCGAGTATGACTGCAGTCTTTGCACTCTCACTAGTCGTCGAGGCATTGTTGACTTGAGCGAGCTACCATCAGAGTTGCCATGTCCGGAGTCCATGTGGAATGCCACCTCAGCACGAGCTTGGTTTGCTCTCATGTCTCGTCTAGGTCAGGATGAGTCAAGACCAAACCTATCAAAGGTGCTAAAGCAGGCACTAGCTGGGAGAGAACTACCGTCGTCATTGGGATCCTGGGCCAAGAGGCTCTGTGCGCAGGTAATTGGGCGGTTACTCTGGGATCTCTGGCAAATTGAGGTTGTCGCAATGCCAGAGTACCTCGGCCTTGGATCAATCGTGGCTGCGCACCAAGACACGAAGAGGTCACTGCTCAAGGGCTTGAATAACTTGGTTGAATCTCTATCTTCGCCATCATCCACGAGCGATCTTACCAGCTACAAGTAAGTAGCAAGTCCTCCATAGGCACTACATACTAACAAAAATACAGCATAACAAGTCTTCTTTGCCACTATTCGCACTTGTGCGCGGCGAATGGCGTCCTCGACCTCATCTTATCCATTGTGCGGGGCCTCATCTCAACTGAACCGCGAGTACATGATGGAATCAAGGTAGCCCGCCACCGGCTCAAGTTGACCTTTGCCAGGGACCCGAAAACAGCAAGAAGGCTATGCTGGCACGCAGCTCAAATTGTCGCAATCGCTAACGAGTACTTGGTGTCTGCTCCTTGCGAGATTATGCGGGTCTTTATGGGTTACATCTTCATCATTGCCTACTCTGCTTATGGCGATCATAGCCATACTAGATCATCGACAATGGAGGTCACCCAAAGTGTCAGGCTGGATCTTCATGATCAGAATCTCCCTCACAGAAGGGTAGTTGTGAAATGGATTGAGGTTGGAGGACCTGCTAGCTCCGGATCTGTTCCAGATATTGGTACTGACGGTTGCGTCCCTGCCATCAGCACCGATGCACAAGAGATATTGAAGAAGCTGCAATGCTGGGGACTGGCTCACAAGTTTACCAAGGTATTTCAGGTACTGGAAACAAAAGGACTGTAGTATAAACGGTGGGTTTGTTCTACCACTGTACGTATAAAGTTAAGGCGTTAAAATATAGCTATACAGTTTGGAGGAGTGCTGACGCCTCCTGGCATGTTCAGAGGTGCCGACGTTATAAAGAATTCCCATCTCTGCTCTTCTTGACAAATACGACTAAGACCCTCAAGATCAAATAGTTCGCCGACTGGCATACCCCATCCTGCAATCAGATATTCGTGCATAAATAAACCCTTGACTGAAGCATTGTCCCCTCGCTGATAAGACGGCTGCGGAGGATATACTTCGAAGGAAATGGCATCACTCGCCACAGCTGAAAAGCCTTCATTCCATATCCATTTCAACATCTCTTCGGTGCCTTCCACTCCAGCATGTTGTGGGTTTGAACTTTGCGCATAAGCCAGCTTGTCAGCTGCCGTCATCTGCTGATCCCATTCTCTAACAACTCCGATCCTGACGAAGAGGACATCTCCACGGAGGAACTTAACGCCTTGCTCCTTTGCAACATCAAGGAGTACATGGAGCGGGATAGAATGGTCCGAGAATGTCGTGTAAGATATTGAGTGACGTCGAGCGTATTCAGCATAGTCCAACAGAACACCACGACCGCAAATGCCTTCTTTTGCCCAATGCTGAATGCCTATCCGAGTATTGTTTCTGTCTTGTATCTCACCCGACGTCATCCCTCCATAGAAGAGGCGACGGTTCGGGTCTGAGGGCGTTGGAGCTGGGGCAGAAAAATGGCGGAGCCCATCCCATTGAGACGACTGTTGAGGGTTGAAGATATACACATCATCATATGCGGCGCCGTTCAAAAGCGAGACGATATGATGTTGGGCTGGAGCTCGGTTGAAGTTGGCAATATCCAGCTTGGTCAGCTCCCAGTTTAACGAGGTACGGTGACCTGTCTTGATGCATGTTGATGCCGCGTTGGCTACAACTTCTGGTGTGAGCAGTACGAGACGGCCGAGGCCTTCTTCCCTAGACCCTGGCTTGCCGGTCCAGACTCTTTTTGGGTCAGGCAGACTATCGTAGTCTTGGTAGTGTAATGAGGCTTTGCTAGTCGTAATCATGGAGCCCATGGTGGGAGATTTGAGAGTGTCAAGGGATAATGGAGAAGAGTATGTAGGTGTCCCGCTTGAGAGGCGAACTGGACTTTGTTCGCTTTTGCAGAGCTCGCATTCTTCTTTCAACAGCTAGAATTGAATCCACTAAACCAGAAGAGTGTAGCTTGAGAAGCATGATGCGGAGAAGGACTCGACCCCGTGGGGTCAGGTGCCATTTCTCGACCCTAGCCTGGCCACCTGAACCGGAGCGTGCCACTGCGGGGTTGACAAGAAACTGGACTAGCCCTCACATCGACCAGGAAACAGTGATTCAATGCCGAGATTATCTCATCTTGTCCCAGGGAACGGGTCATTGGGTTATGCAAGGCAAAGGGGAGCTTTTAGTATAATTTATTTATTTTGTATTAGTTATCCACTGTGGTGAATGCCTTGTATAAGAATACAAAGCGCAGGTTGACGCATCAATGATTATTTGATTGACACGTGGACAAGTAGAAATTAGAGGGATTTATTTAGCCCGTCAGCCCCATCACCACGAATGCATTACTGGATGTCTTGCAAGGAGGGGGTTATCGTTCACATGCCTAGGTACTTATCTACCACTCTATCTGTCATAAGTTTTAACGTGATATTTGCATAGCTTTCTATCGTTGACTGGCTTGTTATCGGCATGCATCTTGAGGGTGGCTCGTTGTATGCAGTCCCCGAAAGTGAGGCGAGCTGCAGGTAAACTAGAGCGGGGATGCGTCGCGATCATATCATAATGGCTTGTGTCTATTTTGTTGTCAGATTAAATTTGACCTTTCAATCGCTGATCTAAACACGAATATAATATTGAAAATGCCCGAGAAAAAGCCCCCGCCTCATGTCTCGATCCTGCAAAGCAGCTCGATTCGTCTACCTGAGTTTAAGCCGTACCAACCTAATCCTGCTCTAAGCCTGACCCCCGAGTTCCAACGACATACTTGCAAAGACTGCCAAAGACTGATCTTGGAGCTCCTCCAACACCCAGCAGGTAACTCTCCAAGCGGATACGACAACTCTGAAAGTCACCGCAAAGGGCTTTTGTCCAAGTTAGTTCACAGTTCGGCCAGTTGCCGCGTATGCGCCGTTATTGTCAACCAGGTTCTATGTGATCGGGCTGACATTCAGCATGAATTCGCTCATTATCAGCTTGATTTGTCGCTCGAGAAGAATAGTTTCTGTGTCAGGCTCACGAAGGATTCAGAAGTGGCTGACACCACCAGGAGAAACATCTACGGCGAGTTTGCTCTCTACCGCAGCGAACTACCGAAGGAGTTCTCTTGGTTAGATTATGGAGTTGTCTATACACCTACGTGGAACGATATGTCTGTTGACTGTCAGCCGTACCTTGTGTCGCGGGACTATCCTTGGCATGAAAAGGCAGTCGACAAGATCAAGGCCTGGATAGATGCCTGTGAAACGGAACATGATTACTGTCTCCAACGACACTATACTGCCGTCCCTAAACGGGTCCTCAAGATTGAAAACAATGATGTTTCTCTCTACATCTCCCAAAAGAAGGACGTGCAAGCTGAAGATCAACGCTACGTCGCTCTAAGTTACCGATGGGGGAACGATCTTCCCTTGAGACTGACCCAGGACACGATGGGCGACTTCATTAAGGGACAGCCCATCTCGAAGCTGCCTGAGACTCTACAGGATGCAGTGCACATATCGCGCAATCTAGGCTTCAAGTTTATCTGGATTGACGCCCTCTGCATCGTCCAGGATGACGAAAATGACTGGGTAGAACAGTCGGCCCTAATGGCGGATATATACCGATACAGTACCCTCAACTTGTGCGCGGCGGATGCAGCCAGTTGTGGCTCAGGAATGGTGGAAATGGCAGCGCCGCACTTGATGGAAATTGCTACTACAATGACCCAATCTGAGGATACGGATTCGACAGAAACAGTGGTTCTCGTGGGAGGCCCAATCTCCACCGCCATTATCGACTGGGATAGATGTGGGCTTCTGTCCAGGGGATGGGTCTTTCAGGAGGGCCTCTGCTCCCCTCGTGGCCTCTACGTTGGCCGTCGGCACGGCTTGTGGTGGGACTGTGGAACCATGATCGATATGATTGACAGGCGTGAATCGATACTGACTGGGGATACTCATCATGCATTCAACCCACGCACCGAAAGGCGGTCCTTTTTATCTCTTACGAAGCATCCGAACCATCACTCCATGGCTGTCCGAGATTTCTCCTTCACTTGGTATGACTGGATGGAGACTTATACATCAAGACACCTCACACAAAGAACAGATCGGCTCCCTGCCGTAGCAGGTATGGCCTCTTATGTGGCCTCGCTGTCGGGAATGAAGTATAAGGCTGGATTGTGGGAGGAGGATATTCTACGCGGATTGACGTGGCGTAGAAGCAGTGCGGGCTATGCCAAGCGAGTGCCAGGAGGGGCACCTACTTGGAGCTGGGCTTCAATCACTGGGCCAATCTACTATGATGAGTTCTTTACCATGCTTGTCGACCGCCGTGGGATGATTGACCGTCGTGCCGAGTTGGACCTCGAAATCACGAACACGACTATCGAAGAAGAGCGGGCAGGTACATTTGGGAATATCCGGCACGGAGAGATTAAGGCATCAGGCGTCATGAAGCACGCGGCCACGATGCTGCTGAGGGAGCAATGGGATCCAAAATGGGAATTCGACATTCAGCCTGCAGAACCAGAAGCTGACGTCCTCGAACGCTGCCAGGTACTCCGACTCGCTAGAGCCTACCGACATAAGGAGGGCACCTGCCCAGTTGTCTATTTTCTCATCATTCAGGAAACAGGTCGGCGCGAAAACGAATACCAGCGCGTCGGCCAAGGGCGTATCGTGCTAGAATACGACCAGCACCCGAATCGAATCCGCTTTCGTATCGATCTAAACTCAGAATTCAACTTTGGGTTTCTAGAGGAGGACATATGGGGGGAGACTAAAAAAGTTGCATTAACTCTTGTGTAAGATGGAAGAGGAATGGTAAAGTCAAGTTAATTATTAAGAAGGTAAAGCATTGCCTGGGCTCCTTGTATCCCAGCACTACATCATAGCCTTGCTCTTATCGGCCGATTCCTCCATATGGGTAATATCTAGCTTTCCAATGTACTCGTCAAGCTCTCTGCGTTGCTCGGCCGGAACATCGTTGACGTGAACGGCAACGTCATCGCCGAAACGGGCAGAAATCTCCTCAAGCGACAGTTTGGCAGTCTCTGGGAAGTACAGGTACACGATGGGTATGAAGAAGATGCACCAAACAATAATGACCAGGTAATACTTCCAGCCAATGTTCACGAACCCAATGGGCGCTGTCTGAAGCAGAATAATGGTGCTCGTGAACTGGCCAAAGAGGGAGAAGCCCATACCGATAGGGCGAATCTCGGTGGGGAAGATCTCTGACACGTAAATGTACATGGTCGTATCGCAAAAGGTTCTAAGGCAATTGTCAGCTGACGAAAACTCCCAGTTCGGGCCGAGAGACTTACCCTTGGAATGCCAGGTACAGAAAAACAAAGAATACGCCTGCTGCATTACCTGCCTTATTGGCAGTTCCGGAAAACTCGGAGATGCAGGCAGCAAGTCCACTCGTGGTAATCAAGCAGCCAAACAAGCCGGTCATAAACATCCATCGACGTGAATTAATTCTGTCGTGAAGCCAGGCTCCAAGCGGGTTGTAGATGACGCCAGCGGTCGTAAGCCATAAGGCAGAAAGGAGCAGAGGCATAGATCCAGTTTGACCGAGATTGGTGTAAAGAATGACCGAATAGTTGTTCTGACAGTGTTAGAGCTTGAAGGAAGTGAATGGTAGTAAGCATCAACTTACGATGATCAGTGGTCCGGCGAACTCGGCGCCCCATTGAGTCAAGAAGCCTATCGCCAACCGTTTTCGGTAGCTCTTCTTCTTGAGGACTGCCATGAAAGGTCCGCAGCCTAGTGCCTTGAGTTTGGCAGAGTCCAGAGCCAGCTGTTCCTTGATCTGGTAGATCTCTTCGCGAGCGACCAGGTCGTTTGGATCGTCCGGTGACTGTCGCAAGTTACGGACAACAGTCCATGCCTCCTCAATCCTGCCCTTCTGCAAGAGCCATCGCGTAGACTCAGGGATCCAGAAAGAAGTTATGAGGAGCACTGTGGGCGCGAGACATTGCATAGAGAGGGGAAATCTCCAGGCAAAGTCCGGCATGCTTTCCGTGAGAAAGTAGCAGCCATACCCAAGCCAGCCCGAGAGCATGTAGCCAAATACAAGGAAGATGGCGTGGTGTCCGACTAGCCATCCGCGTTTGTCGTGTGGTGCGAGCTCTCCCATGTACATTGGGCAGACCGTGACGAGGATTCCGATACCGATGCCAGCCAAGATTCGGCCAGCTTGGAACATGCTGTAGTACCGAGTCAGTGTGCCGAACCCTACCATGCATAGCCTTTCAAGCAGGTGGACAGTACTCACCTCAGATTTGCTGCACCACCCTGCAATGCTCCTCCCAGCAACGCAAAGGCTCCGCCGATCTGGATAGACCGCTTCCTGCCCAGCGCAGTAGCAGCCCACATGACAAAAAGCGTGCCAATGGCGCCGCCCGCGCTGTAGATTCCATTTGCGGTCGAGATAGCTTCAGTTGTTTTGGTACTGTAGCCAGGTTCGCCCTCCTGAGGCAAGTCGAAGAATTTGTACCATCCTGGCTGTCCGATTGTGCTGCCGATAACGGAAGAGCAGTAGCCGTATGTCTGGATGAAATGAGCATGATACAGCTATGTGTGCATAACGCGTCGGGTCACTTACCAGGGAGCCAAAGGCAACCGCGACAGTGACAAGCCTGTTGTAAGCAGTTGTATGCTTACCCATTGCTAGCGGATTAACACCAGAATGCTGAAGGTATTGATGCTGTTGCTGTTTAGGTATGGGTTCTTGGTGCTGGGACGATTTGTCAAAGCAATTGTCGATTTATTATCCCTTGACAGCGGCTTCTTATAAATGAATGACTCTCTCGCAATTGCCGGGCTGGCTATTGTATGAAGAATATCGTTCGTTCACCCCGTTACCCCGGATTTCAGGAGTTTGGTGGTCCACTTTCCCCACAAACGAACGATGCGGCAGCGGGGCAACTCCGACGTGGCTGGCATGTCGTCGGAGCGTGCCACTTTCTGGGGAACTTGACTTGACCTTCGCTAATGCTTGCGGCACATCAGAAAAACGTGGCATTGTAGCCCATGGAATGGCAGGCCATTTTCATCTGCTGGAATTGTTATTCGATAAGCCTCTTTGTAAAAACTCTTCGTGACCAGTAAATGTGTCGCCAGTGAAAGAATCACATATCTGATAGGAAATCAGTTTGATGACTACTTTAATCTGGGTCGAGGATTTAGATTATAAGACCCTACACGAGTCAAACCCCTTCTCACTTGGTCGGCGAGTTCAAGAGACAACTCGAGAGAAATAAAGGGGTTTAGTTACTGAACAGATCAAACAATTATGGGTTCTAACAGGTGTTTTTTAATACTGTTAAAATGCTGTTCTTTTTCGCCTTAGGGTAGCAAAATAAGATAAAAGCCCTGATAAGCCACTTTGTCAATCGATAAGCGATAAGCGATAAGATATGATCACGCTGTTAAAGCTTGTTCACCGCCTACGAAATGATCCGGCGAAACGCGGTGGGGCCCCGATCATGTGTTTTGGCGTGATCCAGCTTGACTAAGCGACACTGACCCTGTTTTGGCTTAGTGCGGCTACAGATAAGATGCTGCGTAACTCTTAGGCACGGAGCTACGGGCCCGGAGCCGTATCCCGTACTGTTCCTTGCATGTATATGCCGAGAATGCTCCGTTACGGCTTGGTATTTATATCAGCAAGCAAAGAGGTCCCCATTGAGGGTTCTCTTCTATCTCTGTCCTTGCAATTATACCAAATACATCAAAAGTAAGCTACCCTGAATTGGCAGGCAGAAGGATGTTTACTAACCTATCTATGCAGTGTCTAACAAGATCGTTCCTCTTACTATCATCAAGGGCGCTGGCCATGAGCACATCCCCATTCCCGATGGCGAGTGCGCTATTATTGCCGACTTCCACTCCATCAAGAGTCAGCGCAACGACTCCGATCATTACCTAACCACCGGTTTCTACAAGGTCGTTCCTGGACCTACACGATACGGATCCTACGACTACGAGGAGACCAAATATGTCCTCAGTGGTCAAATTGATGTGACTGTAAAGATCTCTCCCAGTGATGTTACAGGAAAAAGATACTAATTGTGGACAGGACGAGGCTACCGGTATTACTCACCACCTTGTTGCTGGAGACTGGGCCTTCTTCCACGTCGGTTCCAAAGCTCAGGTTAGTGCTCTTCCTCCAATTGCTTTGCAAAGCCTAACTGATCTGTGTTTAGTTCTCCACCAGGTCTCACGGTGTTGCTTTCTATGCTGTTACTCGGCCTGCAAACGACACTCCTCACATTAACCTCAAGGGCCGTGAGGAGAGCACTTCCAAGTTGTAAAAGTTAAAAGATATCATAGTCTCCTAATAGAAATAAACAAATGATCATTGCTTATTGTATCAATACAAGCATATCAATCTGAATCCAATCCGCATTGATCGAGCAAGTATGCATTGTACAGTGATTTTATGATCTACAACTATTTCGCTGGCTTGCGCCCATATACCGAGATACTTATAACGATTAGCTCACTGTTACGCAGTGGTGATTAGACCGAGACTCACATTGGCCAGTATGCGTGAATCCGAGGATCATTGAGTTCTTTCCTGGCTTGGGCGATGAAAACAGTCACTTCTTCTTTCGACCATCCCAAAGCCCGAGTCAGTGGAGCTATGGCCACAGCTTCGAGGAAGGAATTCGCATTCTCGTTGTTCCATACGCCCAATTCCTTATGCTTCTTATCTTTTGGCCATCGATTCGTTGGCCACTTGAACTTTACTTCCGTTACGTCTTCAAAGCCAACCTTGGCAAGAACGTCTTTTATGTTGCCTGGGTCGAAGTATGGTCTTCCCAATTTGACAGACGCATCATATATAAGTTGAGCCCACTGCCATAGATTGTGCTCCGGCGTCAAGGTGCCGTCGTCAGATTTGGTAAAGACATCGATCTCCTGTAGCTCTACATAGCCACCAGGTTCCAGGTTTCTATCCAGGGTCAGCGGTGTAGGGTTAAAGGGATGCATCTATAAAGAGCCATACTCAAAGATCTTAGTAGCATAGCTTTCCCAGTCAGCGACACTAGAGTTCATCATTCGGCTGTGGATGTAATCAAACTTTGAAGAGTACTGCCATTCCTCTTCGATATCGTCAATGATGAATCGGACATTCGGAGGGACACTGATATTGTTAGCTGGTTGATGAAAAGAGGCGCAAGCATCCATACAAGCTGGGCTGAATGGGAGACAGGTCTACTCCAATAACCTGAAAAGCATTAGTTGGTACCAAGTAAGGAATTGTTGAGGAACAAACCTCGGCGCCTGGATGATCATCTGCATAGTCCATCACCCAGATTCCAGTGCCAGTGCCTACATCCAGGACATGCTGGACTTTGGCTTCAGGCTTACACGGTGGGGCAAAGCCGAGTCTATCGTCGAAGGTTCGCAGGAACAGAGCATGTTGCAAATCTGTATTCTTTAGCAAGGATGCCTTTGTTTGGTGGCATGCATACCTAGTCTCTCGTTCTCTTCCTCGTCATTTGGAACATTGTATTCTGTGTGATCAGCAACCTTCAACTCCACTATTCCCGAACTCACTGCCATCTTTGTATCCGTGATAGGTTCTCCCGTTCTCCTGGCGGTACTGAAGAATGGAACTGCTTATACTCTGCGTCGATGACTCCACTTCCTAAGGTAGAGAAAGCAGTATGTCAGCTTGTACCCTGTTTAAGAGCGGTCAGTTTGAGAGATTGTACGTACCTCGTCATGTCCAGAGTCGTGGTCTTCAAGGACCTTGAAATTTCGGGCGGTTAAATAGTGTAATCAATGATGATACCAGGTGCTTACATTCTCGCTCTCGTCAGCAACGAGCGGCTGGTTATCCGCAGCTGACATTGTGAAGTCGATTCAAGGTCACGCGAAACATGAAATCACGATATGAGAGGGGAAAATAGAAGAGGAGAAAATCCGGGATCCGAAATGGAGTGATATAAGTTTTGAGTTCAAGACAAGCCAGTGTTACTGGTCTGATTCGTAACAATATTGACACGTCAAATTCTGTAGCCAGCTTGAGTGGAGTCTTAGAACATCAAGAGTCTCCCTGATTCGCCCTCGAGCTGAGCTCGTTGACATGTTGGGGCAGGGTTACATTTTATATGGGTTTACCAATAGAAGAGCAAGAATTTGCATGATATGACAATTGTTTTCCAGGTAGTTGCAGTAAGATGCTATGCTACTGTAGCTTACTGATACGCAGAGTATAGTGTTTTGTCTCCTATTCACAACGGCCATCTCCCTTCTGCAGGCTATGTTACATAGAAAAGTCGATTAGAGCCCAATTGATGCTACTTCCGTTTTCCCCAAACTCTTGTGCTCCGGCGAGAAGTTCATTGATCCAGCCGGTCTCATTGATCGGGGACGAAAACAGGGTCAGACCTGGAAAGTCCCATTCGAAGACAAACTGTTCTGGGACAAAAGACTCAAGCTCATTATCGCAATTCCTCTCTTGAGTCAGAGGAAAGACTGACTGTCCTCTTCCGGGGCCTCCTTCATCTTGGCCTAGCCAGCGCTTATACTTCTGTATACTTGTCTTCAAAAGTTGGAGGTATAGTGAACTGGTATTTGATCGAGTGTCGTCTTTGTGTCCCGCGGCAGCCACTAGCTCCAGTTCCTGTAGCAACATGCTGGCCTTCATAACAAGCTCGTTGCTAAGTCCTTGTGTCCGCAGCCTCTCTGGTTCAGGGAGTAAAGCGGACAGCTTGAGCAGAAGAAGGCAGCAGAAAGTATTCTTAGCCCAGACAAAGTCCATTGCATACCGGATGCTCTTGAGATATATCCTTGGTTCTTGGATGATGATATCAAGATGTTGTTGAAGCGAAGCTTTGGTCATTGACAAGATGTTCTTCTGGATGGGCGACATAACGTTGACGTTCTCCACGCCTGCAGCCCTCACCGCACGGCAAAGAGCCATGTTATCAGCCCAGCAGCGCTGAACAGACAGGTTAGGCACAAACCAAGGCATCGATTCATGATGCGGCTGCGAGATACGGATCCAGTCCTGGAACCAGACATCGATGTCAAGTTTGGCATCCTTCACAAGATTGAGAATCTCTTCGTCGCTCAGATGGGAGCCCTGGGGCAGAGATGCGTATATCTTTGCACGAAGAACGTTGAGCTCGACTTGAGCAAAGAGATAATGATCCATCCCGGTAGCAAGTGGACTTTGTAAAAGGACTCTGCATCTGCGTGAAGCACCACGGAACTTAAACGTTGGCATTCCACCGGCATCCACATGCAAAATGTAGCTCATCACCAATAAATGCAGCCAGACTCTAGTCTTGCGCATGCGCGTAGTGTTGTCATTGCAGTTTGCTTGGTCCCCGTTATCGATCTGCATTTCTCCCAAGACAGATTCTGCAATGAGTGTATCGTAGGCTTCGGGGAAACCAAGATCCAAGGCCATTCGCGTCGCAATTGCAATCAGAAGTGCCCTCTCTCCCGCATAGCAAGCTTGGACGAGGATTGCCTGTACCGTCTCGAGACTTCCCATCGACGGATTGACGATAGCGGCATTGAGCATGCGTTGAGTCTGGAGCGCAAGAGCTCGCCATCTCGAACTCGTGCCGTTGAGTACACGGCATCCAACTGAGCATATTGTGATAAATAGTAAAGAATTGTTGTTGCGGATAGCTTCAATAGTGTCAAATCGCTGGTCAAAGACAGGAACATAGCGGTCACAGCCAGAGAAGAAAGCGTTGAAATACAGCTGCGCCTCGTCATCCTTCATCTCGATCCCAAGTTCGGCTGTTGTCGGGGCTACTGTATCAGTCTCGAAGGCTGATATCGATTTCCCCTGTGATCTAGTAAGGAATGTAGAAGTATCTGGTGAGCTCGTGCTGGTCGACGCCACGGGTTGTGAAGTGACTCTTGCTTGTGCAGGCGCGTATACACCATGGGCTGTAATGTCCGTACTACTCGCTGCCATGAATGGCGGCTGATGCTCTGCTGGGTAGACAGTAGGTGAGCATCCCATCGTGGGTGCCGGGGTTGATCGCAGCCGTGACTTGAGAAACTCGATCTCTCTTTGGAGCGCTTCGATCTTGCTATAAAGATGAGATCAGAAAGGCTGTGGTCAGCGGTAACAGGGAAGCCTAACAGTTCATGGTCCGCTTTTGGTCTCTCGATAAATTGGCATGTCTTTTGTAGTTGACAGCATCTATGTTGCCTGTCAGTACTGCGAGTCCATAGCCTTCTTTATAATCTACACACCGGGAGCATGGCCGCGAGCCATTACACTTGACCTGATTCAGATGTAAACTGCACGAATCCGGAGCGATACTGAAAGCCTACTGACTTTGCTCTGGCGACAAGCTATGCATGCTTTCTTAAAGACGTATGTCAGCTTCTTTCTATATGCACACTATAACTCGTTGTCGGTTCGCTGGTCTCAAAAGCAAGGCGGCTATACCGGCAATCTCTTCTTACGGATACGCGAGGATGGGGCCGTTTGTGAAGTTATCTCTTCTGAGGGTTGATGAGTTTGTGACATGTTGATCTCGATTCATCTTAATATGTAAGCCTAAACTGGCATTGAATGCCGAAACGCGCTTCTCATGATGTTGGTGCTTTCCCTAGCGAATCATGTTTGCGCGGGGAAATCCAAACCGAAGTCTTGTCTTGACACCTCAGGCAGGAATATCATTCTCAGCTGCTGATGGGTCTTGAAGACATAACAGTGGAGCTTTGATCTCTTATTCCCAATATTACGATCTTGATATTAGTTGTTTAATAAATAAAGACGACCAAATATTTATTATAATTGGAAAAACTGGCCCAAAACAATTCGGAGCAATCGGGCTCTATGATCATCAGAAATAATGCCGTTGCTGGCTGTCGGAGTGGACTTTTTTCCCCGTGGGGATTCTCGGCAACGAGATCGGACTTTTTGGTGTTTTCTCCGACGCGAGCGTGAGGGGTTTAGTACGGAATAGGTCACGCGGCAGCGCGAAACGGACTTTGCCAGCATTCTCCGGTGATGGCGTCGGATAAAACGATATAGACCCGATGTTGGCTTCTTTTCGGTAAGATATTGGCTGTAGATGAGGCGATACTTGCATCCCGAGCCCGGCAATGAATGCATGTTACGACAAGTTAAAAGAGGGACATTCCCTCCTCTCTTATCTTCCCTTTATTCATTGACTATTGAGTTTGCACATCAAAACTCCATTAATACTTCATTATGCCTCAACGTGAACGCATTCCTTCTTCGTGGACTGTCGATGCAGCTGGCCAAGACAGCACCAAGCCGTCTGTCCACTTGCGTTGCAACGATGCCACTCTGCCCTTTGAGTTCAACTTTGAAGCTGTCCGCCCCAACGTCTTCAGAACCACCTTCACATCCGCTACACATCCTCTACCGCCTCGTCCCAGCGTCCCTCGTGCTGAGACGAAGCTAGATGGTGCTGAGCCAAAAGTCACATCGACAGACAAGGGTACCAAGATCCAGATTGGTGATGTGATCGCCAATGTCGACTACGCTGGAGAGACCCCTCTTCTCTCTGTAGGCTTCGATGGTCAGCCGCCAATTCTCCAAGATCTTGACAACAGATCTTATGCCGTCAATGGCGATGGTGTTGCCCATTACACTCAGTATAACCGCAAGACGTTCCATGTCGGTCTTGGAGAAAAGGCTGCACCAATGGACCTCTCTGGCCGCCGGTTCCAAATATCAGCAACCGACAGTTTTGGATACGACGCCCACCGAACTGACCCTCTCTACAAGAACATCCCCCTCTTGATCAATGCTACACCTCAAGGCTGCGTGGCCATGTTCTCCACCAGCCATACCCGAGGAGAATACTCCATCGGCTCCGAGATGGACGGTATGTGGGGATTCTACAAGGTCTACCGTCAGGACTTTGGAGGTCTAGAAGAGTACATTATCACCGGAAAGACTCTTAAAGAAGTTGTTCAGGCCTACGCTGATCTCGCCGGTTATCCTCTCCTTGTCCCTCGCTGGGCTTTTGGCTACCTCTCTGGAGGCATGAAGTACTCCATGCTGGACGATCCTCCTGCTGGTGAAGCCTTGATAGAGTTGGCACACAAGATGAAGGAGCATGACATTCCCTGCTCTGCTTACCAGATGTCATCCGGATACACCGTGGCTGAGCAGCATCCCAAGAACCGACACGTTTTCACCTGGAATCGCCACCGTTTCCCCGATCCTGAGGATTGGATCCAGGAGTTCCACAAGCTAGGCATGCGTTGCATCGCCAACGTGAAGCCATATCTCGTTTCCAGTCATCCCGAGTACCAGAAGCTCAAGGATGCTGGCGGTCTCTTCCTTGATTCTCACACAAAAGAACCAGCCGTTACCAAGCTTTGGAGTGCCGGAGGAGGTGAGAGAGCCAACGGTGGTCATATTGACTTCACTTCCGAAGCCGGCTACAACTGGTGGTACAATGGAATCAAGAAGCTCGCGGAAGAGGGTATCGACTGTATGTGGAACGACAACAACGAGTACACGATCCCCGATGACGAATGGGAGTGTGCTCTGAACGTCAACAAGGATGTACTGGAGGTTCCTGAAGGGCTTGAGAAGCGCCCTCAAGTCGGTCTTTGGGGTCGCAGTCTACATAATGAGCTCAACGGCAAGGCATCTCATGATGCTCTTCTCGCTGTCAACCCAGACTCGCGCCCTTTCGTCCTCACTCGCAGTGCTACGGCCGGCACTATGCGTTACGCCTGCAGCTCTTGGAGCGGTGACAACACTACCAGCTGGGATAGTATGAGAGGCTCGACCGCTCTCGGCCTCAACGCCGGTCTCTCCCTCATGCAATGTTACGGACATGACATTGGAGGCTTCGAGGGTCCTCAGCCCGACCCTGAGCTTCTGCTTCGATGGGTTCAACTTGGTATCTACTCCCCTCGATTCGCCATCAATTGCTTCAAGACAGGCGAAGACAACTCAATCGGCGATGTCATCGAACCTTGGATGCACCCATCTATCACCCACCTTGTGCGCAAGACTATCAAGCGTCGCTATGCACTGATTCCTTACATCTACTCTCTGTCTCTTGAGAGTCACCAGACTGCTTCACCACCTCAGAGATGGATTGGTTGGGGCTACGAGTCCGACCCTGAAGTTTGGAAGCTTCTTGATGGAGAGAATCAGTATTGGCTCGGTGACTCCATGCTCGTTGGTGGTGTCTTCCAGGCTGGAGCAAGCAAGGTCAAGTTTTACCTTCCCAAGGCGTCAGATGATGATGAGGGATACCTGAACCTGAATGCACCATACCAGTATCTCGAGGCTGGTCAATGGGTTGATCTTGACGTTGAGTGGCATGGCGCAGGCATTCCCGTCCTCGGCAAGGTTGGCCGTGCCGTCGCTGTTGGTCGCGATGTCCAGGTTCTCTCACCTGGCGAGAAAGAGAACGTCGCAAACCTTCCTCTTGATGACTACCGAGGCGTGGAGATCTTCCCTCCCCAGAAGGCATCTCGTGATGGTAGGTGGCATGAGACAACGTGGTATGAAGATGATGGTACCTCTGTATCAACCAAGAACAAGATCTCGTCTTACACCGTTGCTTACTCGGCTACTGAGTCGGAGATCAAGGTCAAGTTCTCCAAGGATGAAAGCTCTGGCTTCGAAGCACCTTGGAAGTCTCTTGTTATTATTTTACCCTTCGGTGACTTGAGGAAGGTTGTTAGTGAGGATAAGGAAGTCGTGGACTTGGGCTTGAGTGCAGAGGGCAAAAAGCAATTTGAACTAAAGTAGATATTTTGTAGATAATGAGACAGTTTGTCAGATAGAAAAAGCTAACTAGAGTTGGGCATTTTTGCTGTATTATAGTCTATTTAAACAGTCCTTGAGATTGAATCCAAGTCGTTATTTCTGAATGTCTTATAGTCGCGCGAACGTGTTTTGGTGGCAGTACTACGCATAGACATAGTAACTTTGACCCCAAAACTACTCAAAGGCCTTAATCAAAGCATGCTTCTTAAGAAGAGATAAAGAATTTGTGCGGAGATTTTCTGGACGAATTAGAGATCCTCTCTCATCCATGGCCACGAATTGTGCATACTGCAGCAGCAGGGCGTCAATGGCGAAGGCCGGAGCATAAGGGTAGTCGGACCCGAATAGGATGTGGTCTGCATCTACCGTGTCCAGAAGCCCATGCAGTTGGGCAGCACTAGTGCTCAAGGCAATGTCGAAGTAAAAACGACCAAGGTCTGCCTTAGCATCAGCCATGCTATACCCGATCATCTGGCTGATGTCAGGTACAGCAAGACTACCGAGTGCTCTGCTAGCAATAAACGGGAGTGTGCCGCCTGCGTGCGATAGGATTATATCAATGTCCGGGAACCTGCGCAGCGTCTTGGTCATGATCAAGTCTACCGCCGTCCGGGTAGTGGCGAGCGGGAAGTCGATGATCGGCTGGGGCAGACCGCCAGCGATGAACCTGGGACCTACTGATAAACTATCTGGATGAAGAAATACGAGTGCTTTGTAGTCCTGAAGCTTTTGCCAAATAGGGAGGAAGAGTGGGTTGCCAAGAAGCATATCCCCGTAGGTAGTAAACACCATGACACCGTTACATAGCCTTTGCGTCAAGTACAGAAAGTCTATCTCAGCCAATGTACCATTTATATCGCGCCAATCTGGCAAGACACCGAAGAATCCTAGTCGGTTGGCGTATGCAGACTCGGTCGCGGTCATAGCCAGGTACTCATTGAGTCTCCTTGCAAGATCACGGGCAGCTTGGCCAGTGCCGGCAATCTGGACTCCGGGTGCCGAGACCGACATGATACCTGTAAGCGAGGCTTCAAGTCAGGGTCTGTCTTTCTATGATGTCTACTCGTTGCTAGTGACGTACCAATCTCTGTCCTTGTCCGTTCCATGGATGCCATCATGCCCTCAAGAGTCCAATCGGGAGTTCCGTATCCCGTGGGATCACCGCCAGCGGCATCGATCGCTGCGGAGCAATACATGAAGATGAGTATCTATGCGGGTAGAGGCGAGTGCGGTGGAGAATGTCGAGCTGAGTGCCAACGCCCGGCAGAAAGAAGTCAGAGCAGCATCTGGCAGGTAGTGAAGCAACGTAGGTGACGTGGTTCCAGGATGAGGGCACTGACGGAACAGGAAGTCAAGGACACCACTCGCTTGCTTGGACACTTTCAACGTCGCTGAAAGAACTAAGCGGCAGGCAGTTACGCTGTATTGAGCAAGGAACAAGTTCATCTGGATTGGATTCCTGAATAATAGCTAAACTTGATCAAATATAAGAGGGTTACAGCTATGTTCTTTTATATATACAACGTTAGTTAATCTAGTATATATCCACCTACGGAACCAAGTCACTGAGTTGCTGTGCCGTATTTTAGTTGCTCCGACACTAAGATAATTCAAGAAGGCTCGGCTTCGTGCTGAGGGGCTGTCTCTACAACTGTTACTCCGAACAGGTCCAATCTGTTGTTCCGGGGCTAAACTAGCACCCTGCGACCACCCGGCAACAGACCAAACTAATCTTGAAGGATATTAAATAAGTTGGCGTAGTGCTGAATCATGCGGGGTAGCAGCACTGAAGTTAAAGATCATCGTGCAGAAATCAGCGTTAGCGTCATGGAGATCCTCCGTAGTGTCTGAGATCTTCCGAAGCAATACAAATCAAGGACTACTAAGGTTTATTTGCATCTGATTGCACCTAGTCGTCGCTTCTGGGGCTGTTGAGTTCAACCTCGGGACGACGGCATCATGTGGTTTAGAGTAAGGAGAACTTGGGCGATCTCCCTGTCCGTTGCCGAGCTCCTCCGATCGGGATAACTCCAATGCCCCCTACAATCGGAGCCCACCTCCGCCCAGCTCGACACTTACAAAAGTGAAGCTGCTGCTGCACTTACTGAGAGGCGCCATGTGAACTTTAGTATATCATAGCGTACTCAGTTTCATTCGGCATGGCGTACACAAACGGGTTGCTCTACGGAGCACTGATCACTGGTCTCGTCCTTTTTCATCTCATCAGGTTGACATTTCGAACTGGCCTCCGCAATATCCCTGGGCCACGGCTCGCTAGATACACGGCTCTGTATCGACTAAGTCTCGTTTACAAAGGCGATTCCCCTCGGCGGTATCAACTGCTGCACGAAAAGTATGGCCCTATTGTGCGCACAGGACCAAACCATGTCTCTGTGTCGGACCCCGCCATGATACCCGTTATATACGGCATAGGAAAGAACTTTCAAAAGGTATGCGCCCCTCCATCTATCATTGAACAATTCACTGATATAGGTCAAGACCCCCTTCTACACAACAATGTCGTTGATGTACCAAGGGCGACGAATGGACAGCATGTTCACGGAACGGAAACCCAACGTCCACAAGGCCTTGAAAAGCTCAGTGGCGCAGATATTCTCCATGACAAATATGCGTAATTTCGAGGTGTATGCCGACGAATGTAGCGCCATCTTCTTGGATGCGATGCGCGATCTCGAAGGGCAGAGGTTAGACCTGGCACACTGGCTACAATGGTACGCCTTTGATGTTATCGGGAGCCTCACGTTTCAACGACGATTTGGGTTCTTGGAGAGGAGGCATGATGTCGAAGAAATGATCAGCAAGATCAACCACGGCCTCGAGCTTGTCAAGATCGTTGGGCAATCCGAGTGGCTGGTTGCAGTGTTCGACAAATTATATACCAATTCCTGGATGAGGGAAAACTACTGGCCTGACACCATGGATAAGTTCTTGAAGGTATTACTTTCCTCTCATTCTCCCTGATGTTTCTCGCGTGGTGCTGACGTCTATACTCTTCAAGATTACCGAGAAAGAACTGGATAAATATGATCAAAGTTCAAAAGAACCGTCCAGGACCGACTTTCTGTCCCAGCTTAGAGAAAAGCAAGACAAAACCGGCAAGATCACCCACAGAGACATAATAAATCATCTCTCGAACAATCTGTATGTATTTAAGAGTCGCCATTGTTATATTCCTGCAGCTAATCTCGACGCAGTCTAGCTGGGAGTGACACCACAGGTATACCCCTGCGTGCCGTAGTCTATTTCGTCATAAAGACTCCGCAGGTTTACGAGAAACTACAAAAGGAAATTGACGAGGCTGACCAGGCCGGTCACCTCTCAGAGTACGTGACATATCAAGAGTCGTTGAAACTGCCGTACTTGTAAGTCTACCAATTAAATGCCCATTGCAACAGCGAATCCTGATAGAGTCAATAGTCAAGCTACACTGAAGGAGGCCATGCGAATGCACCCTGCTGTAGGATTCCCCTTGGAGAGATATGTACCTGACGAAGGTGCACAAGTCTGTGGCCACAGTCTTCCAGTTGGCACTAACATCAGCACTTCCGCGCCATTGATGCATATGAACAAGGGCGTTTTTGGTCATGACGCACGGGTATTTCGACCTGAGAGATGGCTGGAGGCTTCGCCAGAGCAGCTAAGTCTCATGGATCGCACCTTTATTGCGGTACGTAATCTAATGTCATGCGAACGAACGACTAACTGAACTTCTTTCCACGTAGTTTGGATACGGTTCTCGAACTTGCATCGGTAAAAATATATCCCTTATGGAGATGGGCAAGTTGATCCCACAGCTATTTCGACATTTCGATATTGAGTGGGCTTCAGAGCAGCCAGAGTGGCACACACATGCTGCCTGGTTTTGGAAGCAGTCGGATTTGTTTGTGAGGCTCAAGAGGCGCCACAAAAAGGAATGACGCGAAAGGACTGAGTGAGAAATCTAGATGTAGATTTGAATTGGGTTACTGATAGAGGAAGCGCAAGCCACCAGAATATGCTTCAAGCAGACAACACAGGCAACTGTGACACGGCTATTCTCATCAGGAAGCTTCCGCAAGGACTGTAAGGAACATGGGTCTATAAGCTGCCTGAGGCTATTCTAAATCTACACCGGAGAGACCATCAGACCAATTGGATTTACGGTACTATCATGAGCCCAATCAGCAGCAGCAACCCTAAGCTGATAATAAGTTCCGCTTGACGCGTATAGAGGCGCAGAAGAATACATAGTACTGAAAGAAACATCTGTAGTCGTGCAAGTTTTAGTTCCCCCGTTCCCATAGACGCAGTTATAGAACTTTGTAGCCACGCTGCACTTGAGGCTACCGCCAGTCGGTCGATCACAGACCAAGGGCGCGTGCCAGAATGATAGCGTAGTGGGGCAGACTATGACTGAGACAAAGTCAAAGTTGCCCTGGTAGGAAATAGTGCATAGAGGGTTGCCATTGACTGATACATAACCAGTATCCTCTTCGTATTTAAAGTAACCAGTTGGCCAAGTCAAGAAAGCACCTATCCACAAAGAATACTCTGGCAGGCCATTGCCATGAATAACTAGGCCATCTGCTGTACCGCCTTGAACAGTCAACGTGAACAGAGTCGGAATAGGCAGGAGAGCTGTTGTTGTAGAGATGTCGTCAATAACTGTTGTGGAAGTTGGCGATTCGGTGGTAGTCGTCGTTGTTGCCTCCAGGGTTGTATCGGTAGATATCTGCGTCGAAGATGCCGTGGAGTCAGTGGTAGACTCTGCAGCTGTGGTAGGCTCCGTGGTCCCAGTAGACTCTATTGTCGTCGCTGAAGCATCAATCGAAGATGTCAATTCAGCTGATGTTGAGATAGATGGCTCAGACACCGCTGTACTGGTGACCTCAGTTGATGTCGTTACGGAAATACCAGACGATGCAACCAAAGTCGTAGACCCAAGATCAGCAACAGGGGTGGACTCGGAGATTATGATCTTCGTTGTTCCTGTCAACTCCGTCTGCTCGCTCGACGCCGTCGTATCTGACAATGGTGCTGAAGAGCTAACGGTTGAAGAGAAAGTGGACTCGGAAATCGCGAGAGTGGTTGTTGTCGTCGAGTCTGACTGTTCGGTCGCTTTCGTGGTGTCTGTCGACGATGTTGAAGATAGCCCCAGGCTTTCTGTGGTGGTGGTAGTAGCTAATTTGGGATATTAGTAACTTGAGCAAGTAATGTTACAACTGAACTCACTGAACGAGTTTGGCTTGCAAGGACCAGCGACCACAGACTCAAGCCCAAAGGCCAGGGACATGAGAAGCGCCAAATGCATAACCGCCATTAAAGAGCGAAAGAATAAACCGAACATCAAAACCGAGAAGTCGAAGGAGAATAAGTGCTAACAAAGGGAGATTAGAACCTTTTATGGTTATTTTCTCCTTTATTATTTAAGGCGCCAATTTGGACAAGACCGTTCCTAAACCAATAGTCTCTTGTAGCTTCTTATAGTTCAAGATTTAGCGCGAAAATCTTCAGCGCTATTGGATACCGCTGTGGCGGTAATTTTAAGAGAATTAATGGTACCAAGCGGCTCGAGGTTCTCTATGGATTAAAATGAAGAAGCCTGCCTTCCCAATGATGTCGCGTTGACTATTTTTGCTCTTGGCTCGATATCCTTAGACTTCAGGCGTTTAATCGTGTAAATACATTCCTAAGAAAGATCGGAGGGCATAGCGAAGGACTCTCTGCCGCCGGGCAATCTTACCGAGGTGGCCAACGGTGGATGAATAGACAAGCTACTCAAGCTGCTATGGCCAAGCAGACTCTTGCCGGTTCAACTTGGACGAGGGTCTTGGTGAATTTGCTTTACATGTGCTTTGTCGCGGTTCGACCAGCGGGACCATCGTGTCAACGCCTAGTGTATATTTGCTGTTACTGCGCTTTCGCGTCTGTGAGAGAGCTGAGGAGACTGGTCAACAATTGCCGCAATTGTGGATCTTTTCAATCTGAGTAGCTAGCGGATAAGAATGGTGACGTCCATTAAACCATCAGTAGCACGATTGGCGTTCCGGTTCGCATCGGGCTGTAGGAAGAGGGCAGTAAATAAACGTTCCTGCTAGACAGCTTATGGTCTCGAAGCTTACTGCATATAACTCCCCTACCCAATCTCTAAGTAGTAATAGCAAAGGAGACTAATAAAGAATAATAATATAGATAAACCTATCTTGCTTATTATTCTACCCTAGTTCAAGAATCGAAGTAACGAGTACTGTTATTTAATACTCTTAGTCTCCTCTCTGCAATTCTATCCAACCTATGCGGATATCAACACGCCGCTCGATGATCTCAGAGCTTTGGAATAGGAACAACAGTATCAGCAATGCCATTGTACTTCTTGTCTCCAAAGTTGCCACCGTTCCCGAGCAACAGCCGCTTAGTTCCCTTGATAGTAATCTCTCTGACACTACGAGAGTAGGCAGACCAGTGATTGATGTCGACCTTCTTCCACTTTCCCTCCACTGGATTATCGCCTTGAATCAGAAGGTTCTCGGAAGAAGTAGTGCTGATGATGATGATACCAGAGCTGTTGTTGGTGTAAGGGTCACGAACCCAAGTCACGTATGGTCCACTGGTGAACAAACTACCGTCGGTGGCTTGGAGTCTGGTACCGGGGATGGGCCCAAATGTAAGAGGGCTATCGGAGACTTTGTAATAGATTCTGCAGGAATCCACGCCGCAGCGTTCCCAAGTCATGATCCACTTGTCAGTGCTCTCGATGTGAGCCACAGTGGTCATACCAGGGCGAGCGTCATAGTTACTCTCAGCTTCATCCTCGACAATGTCTGACCAATTCTTCAGGTCGGTGGTGGTAGTGTGAACGAGCTTCTGGGCATGCTTCGGGTCTCGCTGGTCAGAGTAATAACAAACCAGTTTTCCGCCATACATCAGGAAGAAGGGCTCCCACAGCGCTTTATTGCCATTTTCAATCGTATTCGGTCCATCGCCATACGCAATATGAGACACAAATTCCCAAGTCTTTGCGCTGTCCTTACTGGCGTAGACATCGATGTAAACACCACCTTTCAGGCTTTCAGGGGTCGAAACACCAGCTGCGAGTATAGTGCCCTTGGCATAACCGCCAAAATCGGTGGGAAGCGTGTACAGGAATGGCTGGAAACGCATGCCCCAACCGTTCTGCGTGTCTTTGACGGCGCTGAAATTGGACCAAGTCGCACCCCCATCGACCGACTTGTAGATCGGATCTAACCAAAGTGTTAACGTCTGCAGCATATAGACACACATGTTTCAAAAGACATACGATTAACGGGGTATTCTTTGGACTCAGCTGGGTAATTTTCCCAGGTCATAAGCAGGGACTCGTCGGGCAATTGGAGTGAACGAGCATAGAGTGTACCCCAGAGCTGAGCATCAGCCGCAGGCTTGAAGAATTCGTTCCTGGTGAAGTTGGAGAAGGGAGTAGGGGCACGTTTATCAAGTGCAGCGCCATACGTGGTGGCCAGACAGGCCAGGCCAAGAAGAAGAGACCTCATCATGCTTGATAAGAAGAGTAAGTTAAGAGGAACTTTGTTGTTTATTGTTGTCTGGGGTAAAGAATGAGTTTCTGAGATAAAAGATAGGAATTGAGCAAGTCTTATATACTACCGATTGAGCACAGTGAATCCACCTCAAAGAAGTATCACTTCAGACACCAAGACTGTACCCGACAAAGTATCCGAAAATACGAGCAAAGGAGACCCAAACGCGCCAATTGCATGACTGCCGGTTTCTGACTTTAGGCAAATAACGGATTTAAGAATTCATAGCAGCATTCCGATATGCAAGGCGGTAATCTGGGGTAACGTCCCCCACCCAAAGACT
>NJCS01000056.1:625-37356 GCA_002234255.1 Fusarium sp. Na10 | reverse complement strand
CTTTTTGGCCCTTCCTCCGTAGTCAATAGCCAATGCAGCCAATCTTGTCTCTTCACTGTGCGGTCTGAAAATCCCTTCTTCTCCTTGGGTACTTGGGCTTCCTCTGACTGCATGCATCTGGTAGGTGAGTGAGCGAGCGTTAAGAAAAATAGCTGAAACTCGACGGGGCTCAAGATTTTCCCGCCTTTTCATTCCCTACCTAGGCCAGGGGTTTCAGATTGTGAGCCACTCTTGTTGTAGCTTGGCGCCATTTGATCTGCCGTCAGAGGAGGCTAAGGAGGAAAAGTGCGGCCCGGTCTGTTTCTGAACATGGTTGAAGTAATTGGTGGCTGAACTTGCTGTGGATGAATGGAGGTGGATAGAGATGGACGAAGAGCTTGGGTAGCTTGGCTTGGATCTGCTTCTTTCACATACCGGCGGGAAATATCTCCGACACATTTTCAATTTCTCATCAACTACGGCGGAGTACTCTGTACCTCAACTCCTAACTTGACCTGAGGTACCTACGTGCTTTGACAATGGATCTGGACAGTGGCAAAAAAGGAATTTGACTCATTGCAATATTGGATCATGATGTGGTTCTCAGCTTGATAAAAATAAACCTTCGTATTGTAACACATCGTGAGTCGAAGTCGTTAATCTCCTATTAAAAGTCTCCACCACTTTAACGTCAATAGTCCTGGATTAGTATGTCAGCTTCACTTCTGAAAACCCATTCTTCCTCTACATTCAAGTTGGCCTCTTAGGTTGTTGATCACTTGACATGTTCTTGGTCAAGAATAGAAGTGTCTTCCAGTTCTGGAGACGCCGCAGTGGCGCAACCCAACCGAGGCTAAGCCACGAGACCAGACAGCTCAACTCTGACGGCCACTTACTCGTGGATTTGACCAAAAGGGAACCCCACTCATAGAGTGGGCGGCAAAATTATGGGACAAGGGCAAAATCGTGGGACAGAGGAAAAACCACTTTAACTAATTATAATAAATAAAATAAAATAGCTAATTTAGCAGCAGATTTTTTTTTATATAGATTAAAGCTAAATAAATATATTAAAAATATTTTTTTTTATATTATAGCTATATAGTTTATAAAAAGCCTTTTTATTACTTAAATCTTATAAAACTATTTCTCTTTAAGTTATATTAAGAGAATATTTTATATAATATAGCCTTTTATATATATTAAGATATAAGCTATTAAGAAAAAATATTTTGATTATTATAAGTCTTATAAATAAATTATAAATAAATCTTTTATTTTAAAAAAGTAATATTTTTACTTTATTTATAATATCTATTTTAAGCTATATATTATTTCTATTTAAATTAAAATATTTTATTTATATAGCTTATATAAGTAACTATATATAAAAATTCCTTTTTTTTAAAATAGCTTATATAGAAATACTTATATAGCTTTAAAAATACTAAGAAATAGAGACTTTTAAGAACTTTTTTTATTAAGGAAATCTTTCTTTAAATTAAATAACTAATTATAGAAAAATACTACTTATTTAAAAAAAGTATTACTAAATAGCCTTTTGCTTTAGCTATATAATGATATATAGTTTAGTTATTTTAAGTAGCTAGTTTATATAGAAATTTAAGGTTAAAGTAATTAATTTCCCTTTTATATGTAATTTCCCTGCCAAATCGGCTGTCCCACGATTTTGCCCTTGTCCATAATTTTGCCGCCCACTCTATGAGTGGGGTTCCCTTTTGGTCAAATCCACGAGTAACCCTTAACAAAGGCCACGCGAGCCGAGCACTTGGTTGTCGCGTTTCGATCGATATCGTATCCAATTTGTATGACACTCTGCTGCCCGGCCAGCGAACAGCGTAGCCATAGCCAGACCGCAGCCAGTGCACTTTCTTCCCAGGACCCAGGACCCAGAACCCAGAACCCAGGTACATAGCCAGGCTGGGTCGGTCCCGTACGGCAACAGGCGCAGTAACGTTAGTTGACGGTGGAGGAACAGGGGATACCCCTTTGCCCCCGTTGCTGCACTGAGCCGCCTATCTCTAACAGTTGCAGAGAGGTTAGATGTTGGAGGTTACAGAAGGCCCCTTGCCCGCCTGTGACGCCGCCAACAGATGGCCGAACCACGGCCAACGGGCCGGGGTCAGGCCAGGCTTTTTTGCCTTTGCTCGGACTGGCGACGGTGTTACGGAGTGGCGTGCACCAGCAGCAGAGTTGAGACGAGAAGTGCCAAAGAATTATAAGTTTAATTTGTACTATAACCTAGCCAGTTATGAGACGATATGAAGAGCTGCAGCCCTACATAATAAGAGGTCGGAGAGTAGAAGCTTAACAAGGTACGCAGTAAGGTAATAGTAGTACATACCTACCTAGGTCAAGGTATAGTTAGTAGTTTGGAACTGAGTTGAGGAGGTTGGACGACAAAAAGGTAGACTACCTACCTTATGATGTGCAGGTGTACAGTAACTCAACGTTAGAACCTTGAAAGTCTGTTCTTGTCTTGAACTCCTGATGGACTGACTGATAGATGCATCGCTGACTGGCTCGATTGTCTTCTTACTTGCCCATCGCTTCCTAATCCCGTCAAGATCTCATATAGCCCCATTTGTCCTTCAGCAAATTACCTAGGTATTTAACTGTACCGCATTTGCACATGAACAAGCAACCTAAACGCTCTCGTCAGCACAGTGTAGCTTGGACTGCTGGAGAGGAGGTACCTCTCCACCCGCGGGTTAAATTTAAACCCTCGACCCTGTCCTGGCGTTTCAACTTCACACCCCGCCCCCCTGTTCTGCAATTATCTAGTCCCCAAATTGGACCACGGGGATATGATTGGCTGGCTGTAGGCGCCTTCCACGCTGCAGAGTGCTGCACGAGGTCTATATTTAGGATCCTGAACGCGTTTCGTGCAGCGGACCCTCCACTCACGAAGCAGACTCTACGGCCGTGGCTAACTTGGAACGGAAAAGAGGAGCTCTGAGTGGTTCATTGTAGCGCCCTTGAGGTGCTCGCCCCATTTTTGCTCATCTTCTGAGTGAAAATGAGAGAGGAGCCTACAGTAATACTGTACGTTAGCAGGACGAGAAGCGAGAGCTGGAGATCGATCCGTAAGATTGATTGATTGATTGATTGCTCGTTGAATCCAATTCAGTTGGGTCTTGGAGCAGGCGGCCTTGACCTGAGAATCGACGTATGTCCTAGGGCGACTATTGTAATTCGGATGTTTCTTTCCCATTGGACACCGCTCGACTCATTACCTACCTAGTTCACGGTTGAGTAGGTATTGTAGCCATAGCCATATTGGCAAGGGACTGACATATGAAGCAGGGCTTGGATTCAACCAGTCAAGATGACATTATTCATCAGCTCAATAATTACTCTCAGGAAAAGATTTCAAGCAAACACGGCATATTGAACACACAGGTATGATCAATAACATCTGCCAAAACTGGTTCCAAGCATCGTCAACCCTAGTGCATGTTTCGTATACCATCTTGCTTCCTGTGCCATTGCAGGGTCCATGGAGGTGACGCTGCTTGGGCTTTGCCATGTCACGTTTCCCTATGATGTGGAGGGCTTCTAGTTCAGGTCTCTTCTCGCCTTGTCCAGCAGCATGCTTGACATGACATGACAGTACAGTATATTGCCTTCCATGGCCGCAACCGCCAGCAAGCGACGCATGTGTAGGTGCTGCCGCTTGCTACGGGCGGATATTTGTTTCACACCACGAAAACAAAACAACTTTTTTATTTTCATTTTTACCGCCGATGCGATGCGCTGTTAAAAAAAACTCGAGGTCTTGAACTAGTTGCTACCGAATCGGATTGGACTGGATACCTCGATAACTGTTTGAGATACCGCCGTTGCTATGTCGCCAGGTTCTTCTCTTACAGGGCATTGAGCCTCCACTACCTAGGCACCTGACTGCCCTGGTAGCCTGGGCTCCTGTCTGAGGCACCCATAACCGGTACCGTATGAAATACCCTTGGAAGACACTGTTCTCAGGTAGCGCCTGCTTGCAACTCACACCCCTCAACCAGTTCTCCCCCAGAGCTAAACTCAATCCAATCCAATCCCAAGACGTTCTCGCTCAGTCTCACACTCCCCTCCAACTCGTTGCTCTTCCTCTCATCCTTCTCTCACTTCCTCTTGTCACTTCGATCTTCAATTTCAATCTTCTTCTCTTCGCCCTTCCCTTTACCCTCTACTTCACCTCAGACCACTACGCTCCGGCCTGATATAACATCTTCTCTCGAACGACGGCTCGGTCTCCCTCATAAAGGGAAATAATGATCTCGCGACTCTGACAGCGCCACTCGCTGCCCTGCCCTGCCCTGCCACTACCTATCGCCGAAGCGCCTGTTCTTTGTCTCATAAGTTCTCTGGGCTCGTTCCTTGGACTATTCTCCCTGCTACCTGCTAGACTCGACAGTAGCAGTAGCTTCTTTCTCGATTGCTTCTAAAGCCCAAATTGCGATTTATTTTTGAGCAAGAACTTCATTTCTCTCACTGCGAGGCTTGTCTCTCATTTACCAAGTCTAGCAGCTTGCGTGCGTTTACTGAGCACTGCCCACGACTGGTACGCTCAGCGACAAGATCAGCTGCGCTGACCCATCGAACGACCGACTTGACCTGTTCTCGATCGCACCGCGACCTGCGAAGCCATTCGTTTCTCTTGCCGGACCATTTATTCTGGCCGGCCAATTTACAAACCTTTGCACATATTCACATAATTTCAACCGTTTTTGTCCCAGGTGGAAGCCAACTGGTGTTTCAGCGCCCTGATCAAACACTCGAATTGTACCTGGTACGCAGACCAGAGACTGTAATTGTCCCTCAACATTTGCTTCGCTTCACTCCACGTCCTGGCGCAGACTTGACTCACTAGATCGCCAAGCGGATACCAAAACATGCCTTCAGTTACGGACAGAAGAGTGTACGAAGATCAAATACCGCCTTTTATGACAGTGTTTGATCTGGATGCCGAAACCATGGCAGATCAGGACACTGTGACACTCATGGACACCAAATTCGTTGACATGGAACCAAAGCGACCTAGCATGATGGGTGCTCCTCCTCAACATGGTCTTGGCCCTAGTATGATGCCTGTTGACCCAACACACAAGCATCACGATAGCACTTCGACACAGACCTCCGAGTCGGCAGACTCCTCACCCACAACGACCTTGTCTACAACCGACTCTTCGCCCCTCTCAGATGCGTCTCCCTCGTCTTCTCCCGATTCTCCTATGAATCTCATTCCCCTCAACAATTATCCTGCTACGAGCTTCGGCAACCTCTCTACCAATCTCAGCAGCACAGCCACCACTACTCTGTTGAGTGAGCCTCCTCGGCTGCAGCGACCAATGACATCGCCCTCACCTCGAAGAGGGCGCAATATGAAGGGTCTTTCTATTCAGCCCCCATTCGCTGCCTCGACTTCAACGACAAATATTTCGCTGGTCTCCGAGCCTTCTTCTCCATCATTTATCAAACCTATGATTCCTGCTATGAGAAGAAAGCCTAGCCAGTTGAGTCTCAAGACCAATACTTCTGACTTGATCCATAAGACCACCCTGGAGGTCCCACCCTCACCAGCTATGCCGATGCTCCAGCGTCGAGCTCTTAAGCATTCTTGCTCCTCACCTCACATGTCTTCCGGTCTCAAGTCCGCGACCTTCGGTCCACCTGGTGGTATGACTTTCCCCAAGGTATTGGAAAGAAACGAATCCGGACTTTCAGAAGTATTGCGACCCACAAAGTCGAGTATGAAACCAGCCTTCCATTCTGCGATTACTGAGGAAGATTCGCCGATTCGTACTCAGATGGCCATTCGAGATGATGACCCTTACCGCGATAATGAGAACAACGAGGACATGAAGACGCCAGGCTACCCTGATGGGCCAATTGCGATCTACGGAGACAATGTTTTCCTCTACTCAGAACCCACGGCTGATGAAGCATCGCGGTTTGATGTAGTCATCAATTGCGCTCGCGAAGTCAGCAACCCCTTTGAAATTCGCAAAGTAGCCCATGAATCACAGTCACAATCGCCATTCCAGTCTATGCGACGCCCCGTTTCTGGAATTGAGAGTCCCATCCCCGATACTGCTGTGTCCACAGCCAGCTTCATGACAGCTTGGGAATACCCCCAGGAGGATTCAGCTGACACACCTACCACGCCAAAGGCCTTTCAATTTAAAGAGCCTGAATACATCCATATTCCTTGGGACCACAATACCGATATTGCACCGGATCTTATGGAGTTGTGCGATGTTATTGATAAGCGGACAAAGGCTGGCAAACGTGTGCTTGTCCATTGTCAGCAGGGCGCGAGTCGATCTGCCAGTTTGATCATTGCATATGGCCTGTTCCAGAAACCGCATCTCACCGTGAATGATGCTTACTACGCAGCTCAAGCCAAGAGCCAATGGATCAGCCCGAACATGAAACTCATGTACTCGCTGCAGGATTTCCAGAAGGAAGTGTCAACGAAGCGAACGGCGCTACCGTCACACCGTCCCCGTCCTGGCCGTAGCCCTTCAAAGCATCGAATCACACTCTCTGTTGATGCTATCGACATTGGAGCCAAAGAGCCACAGACTGCTCCTCTTCCGACCCAGAACAAAGAGTTGAATAACTCGCACTTGAATCCGAGCCCAAATCGACTTCGCGGCAACTCAACACCTGGACCCCGGCCGGTCTCACCTGGGCCAGCTTCAGCGCCCCCAACTTGCACCTGGAAAGACGAGGTTGAGCAACGCTCGTCAGAACACCTAAATCCTTGCAAACTTGGCGACTTGCCTAAGAGGCCCGTGTCAAGCCAGGGCAAGGCACCACCGACTCTAGCCCCGTCTCCTATGATGGACTCGATCGTAAAGCCTCCACCTTCGCCTGGGTTTCCCTCTCAGGCGAGTCTTGGCTTCCAGACCATGACTTTCCCACGATTCAATCCGGCACCGTCGGAAATGAGATTTAGTGATACGCCAGTGGAGAGAACGATAACTCTTCCTGGTTCATACCCAGATGATGATGCTCTTTTGTCACCGAGAGCCGAGACGATGACTAACAATCCGCTTCATGATGTACATGAAGTTGCTGGGATGCGATTCGTCGAGAACCCACCCACTCCGAGCCAAGGCTTGTTTTCTCCTCGAGCGGGCATGTTCCCTCGAGACCCTTTCTCAACGTTCGGAAGACCACCGGTTGTTGCGGATCCCAGGAGTCCACCTACAAAAGGCGAGGCACCTATTATTCGATCAATCGATGATCTCTTATGATGAAGCTTAGCCTCGTGTTTCTCTGTCAAGTCGAACGGACTAACTTCCAAGGGAAGAAGTACGACGAATTACAATCGCTATTGTTTTATTTTATATTTCCTATTCGCTATTCTACAATATGAACCGCAGCATTTCAGGGGCGTTTTAACAACAGGGCAGAGTTACCATCGCACTCCATCTGACCCTCGATCCCGGATGGTCTGCCAACCTTCCGCACGATGACACGCAATAACCAAATAAATCTTCTTTGTCACCGATCTTCTCCAATCGCTATATCCTCCTCATAACAAACATTCGCTTTTTATTCTTTCTTTTTCAGCAGTGCACAGCGCATGGCGTCGGATGGGTTCACGATGACCTAGTGTAATATAGACAAAGACATTCCGTCTTGTCACTCTTGTTTCCGTTTTATTTTTGGTTCTCCATTTGTCCGTTTTGGACAACAAAATGCAAGTGGCGTATGGCTTCAGGTAACCCAAGAGGAATTATTGGGAGGGCTCAAATACCCAGTCATGGAAAGGGGTTGTGTATGTACAGGTTTTGCCAAGGAAAAGACGAGTTACTGTGTTGGGTTATAGCACCACGGCGTTTTCCCCAGGAAGCAAAAGGATTCTTGGTACAGCAAGGCCGTGTAAAGAAGAAGGCTTTACATAGTACTTATCTAGGTGCTAATCAAAAGGATTGAACATCGTATTGGCCCTCACTTATTCTATGCGACAGATTATGAAGTTTGCGTTTTCGAGGCAGATGCACTCGGGCATTTTGCCTGCAATTACTGTGAGGGGTTGAGATTGTTTTAATCAACTCCTGTAAACGCCCCTCACATGATAGCATCCTGATTCCCCTCGTGTGCCCCTTCGAGCCATTATACATATTGTATTCTATTACCCGCTAACAAAGAGTGAAGGAGACGCATTTACAGCTCCTTCTTGCCATTTTGTTGTGCCTTGGCGGCCTCCTTTGCCATCTTCTCCTGTCGCGCGATGCCAGCCTCAACACCAATGCCACCAAACACAAGCGCGACACCAAGCCATTGCATCTGAGTGAGCCGATGGCCGAAGGCGAGAACAGATAGTATCATGGTGAACATTTTGCGGGTTACAGTGACAGTAACGAGAAGAACCGATGAGAACGTAGATAGCGTGTAGACTGGTCATGATTAGCCTGGTACTGATCTGGTGGACGGGGCTTGTGACTTACAGATAAAGACTTGGCCGACAGCACCGCACGCCGCGAAACCGAGAACATCTTTCCAGACAGCGGGATAACGAGCCATAAAATCCAAAGCAGCCTTAAGCTCGCCCGCGTTGCCAGCGACGTCCATGCCAAACCACTCTCCGAGACCTGTAGCGACCAACCAAGGGCTGACGATCAAGTAGGCACCCGTGACAATAGTGCTCATGATGTTGTTGGCGCACATCATCTGAGGGCCCGAGTACGGTCGGAATGTCTGGAAGATATGGTCCTGAGTGCTGTTTGTCAGCCCATCAAAGAGGAGGTTGATACCCAGCAACAGCAGGCCCCATGCTGTGCTTGCATCATCAGGTCGGACCTTGCTGCCCTTCTTCTTTCCAGAGTGCAGCGTGAAGACAGCCACGCCGAGAGTCACGGCCGAGACCACAAGATACTTGTACAGCGGATATCGACGGCGAAAGACAGTGATGTGAAGGAACATGACAGGTAGCAGCTTGCAGCTCTTGGCAAGAAGGAACGTGATGTAGTCGATATGGGCAAGAGATGCGTAGCCGAAGGGGCTCGCGAGGCTGCTCGTGACAGCAACAAGCGCGAGAGGCCCAAGGATGCGGCGAGAGGGGATAATAGGAGGAACGGCGGTGTTGCTGGGCGTCGAGGCATAGAGATAGACAGCGCCTACGATGGCGGCGAAGACGGATTGGATGGTGTTGAGGAAGACGGGGAAGTGCCAGACCTCTGGGGCGTCGACGGGACCATATGGCCTGGTAGTGAGCTTCTCTTGAAGGTATGCCCAGGTAAGGCTATCCGCAAAGACTGTATGAGCGCGATTTGGCCATGGGAGCTGTTGGGGTTGAACCTACAATGAAGCATAGATTCCCGCGACGGCGATGACAAGCTGCAAGAGCCCAGCGTCTTGCGCATATGCGGGAACAGGCAAGGTCTTGTTCGTGATATTTGCACTGGAAGGGCTCTGTTGCGATCGATCAGTATCCTCCCATGTTGCAGTCGTCTTATTGAAGAACTCTGAGGATGCCTCGCGCTTGATAGCTGGTTGTTTGGAGCGTGCCATTTTCAGGACTGTTAAGGGGGAAAAGATAGAAAAAGTGTGAGTGAATAAAAAGATTGTGAATCATCCAGAAATAAAGTCTTAAGGAGAGGATTAAGAAGTGTAGAGAGCGAAGAGAGAACCGGGAAAATGGTTAATTAAATCAATCACAAGTTGCCATGATGGACCAAACTGACAAGTTGGCTTCATCAATTAACCATGAGACAAAGATGCCCCACTAGGTACAGCTTGGAACCAACCAGCCACAGTTACATCAACCGGAGCTATTTTAAGGATTAAGGTACCGACAGCTTTCTTCAGCCACACCTGCAAAGCCATGAATACATTCTAGCGGAGCACCATCTAACACCACAATCATACGACTTCACTTTAATTTACTCGACAAGTAGCGGGTTTTGCTCATAATTTCGATTTTATTTGATGGCTCTTGAATCCGAGCTAAGTCCGTTCCACCTAAAGATGCCCTTTCTGAAATCCCACATGGAATAAAGAGTCACCTTGTCGTGGAAACAGGCCAGCAAGGAGCAGATACACAATGGGTGAGCCAGTATAGTTCATGTTACGGGGGTGTGTGAGAGCGATGAGTGATGGGAATTATGTGAGCGATAAGACGGGAGTAGCGAGTCGCGTGACGATGTCGGGATCCGAGGATGTAAGAGATGGAAACATTTGTGCGAGGCGAAAGAGAGGGGGGAAGGTGACGCGGAGCGTGGGCAGAGATTGTTTTGAGGAACCGTGATGTGCCCTTCTCGGTCCCTGGAATGTTGCGCTTTCCCTATCGTTAACCGCTCTTCGGAGCTAGTTTTGTGTCATTAAGCCATAGCCATGTCGGGCTGTCCCGACGTGGTTTAACAGTCGTAAAAAGAAAACTGTGCCATGTGTTACTGCACCGCATCGCACCACGAAACCGTTTCCTCCCAAGAAGGCAGATTACTTTTCGCCAAGAAGTCGGTTGAGCAAAACTGGTACAGATGGATGGATATGCTACAGAGTTGAATAGCGATGTATCGCGCCACAAAGAGGGTGATTGACTCAGAGGAGGGAACCAGGTGACAACCAAGGTATGAACCAAGTTCAACCCAAGTTGACCCCTGACTGTGGTGTCGTAGCGTAGCAATGGTAACGAGAGGGGAAGAATCATGAAAGGAAAAAGAATTTGATGACGATGACTGATGATGAAAGGTTTCGTTTTTGGATAGAAGGGGCCAAATGGTTGGACAAGTGGATTGGTCGCTCGTGACGCTGTCGTCTGGTATCGTCCGAAAATGAAAATACAAGCCTCGCGGCAAGTCAGATCTGGACGTGTCCCAGCTCATCTTGCCAGAACTGACCTCTGCAAGTCGCAAGGAACACGAGAAAAGCAAAACTCAAAGGGGTTAAAAGAAACATCAGTCGCCTACTCGGGCTCCTGGAGCTGACTTCGGCGCATCTTCTCCGCCTCCAAATTCTCATACAGAAGGAATAGTGCCGATTCGTTGGCCTTGGCGGTGCCCATGATGGTGAACATCCGCTCACCAGTCTCATCGTGAGGTGCCTGTGGTTCAGGAGATCAGCCATGTTCACTAGGGCTCAAAATAGAAAGGGGGGAGGTGGAGAAGGCGGAAATTGCTTACCTTGGCAATAGAGATACGGGCGCCAGATGTCTTTCGGATCTCGCTAATCTTGCTACCGGCACGACCGATGATGCAGCCAACCATGTCCGCGGGGATGCTGATGTTTTGAGTCTGGATCTCCTCACCATTCTCATCGTGTGTTGGCGGGCCTCGAAGGGCTGCGTCAGAGTCCGAACGGCGGTTGTACGGCCTTGAGCTACCATTGCTGAAGTCGGCGCCGTTGCCTGTTCGCATGACACGAGGGCTGCCACCATAATCGCTTCTACCGGAGCCTTGGCTGAACCCTGCACCGCCGCTGGCGTTTCCGCTGCCAGATGGCTGAGTACGGACAACAGGGTTGTAGAGGACGGTGCCAGTGCCTCGTTGCCAATCATCAACTAAGCACTTGCAAATTTCCCAGATAGCGCGCTGAATACCCTCGGGAGTGCCCTGAACTTCGACTATTCTCTCAGTGGATTGGGGGAGCATCTCCTTCTGGGCAACCATACGGACACCAGAAGCATCCTGGATGTGCTTAATCTTAAGACCTTGTCTTCCAATGATGGTTCCCATCTGGTTGTGTGAGATGAGGAGCTTAATTGCTGAGACTTCAGTTAGCGGGCATTACAAAGTTCGATTGCCTTTGGCGGAAATCGTGACATACGATGGGTACCGTTGCTTTGAACTACACCTCCCATACCCATGGCGGGGGCACCTTCGAGCAGAGCGCGAGCGACAATCGCGTAGGCTCGAGAAATAGCGTCGCAACCGCCGGTGATGGTCAGAACACGGTCATGAACACCCTGCACAACTTTGCTGACGCCGGCCTTGACGCCAGTCTCGTCTCTAAGATCGGCAACGTTCTTGCCGCCCTTGCCAATAATGACACCAGCCTCCTTGGAAGAGACAATTGCACGAAGGGTGAGCTGGGCCTGGGCATACTCCTCGTCCGTCTTAGGGGCGGGTTCGCCATCAGGGCCAAGGCGGTCATCCATTCTAAGCTGATCCATCTGATCGAGGATGTCGCTTCCGTTGCCGGGAATGGAATCCTGAGGTGCCGACATTTTGCAGTAGTTAGGTCGGGGTCCACGCGGAGAAGAAGTCGCGATTCGAGTTTGAAGCGGATCGTTTGGAGGAGAACGAATAGACGCAGGAATGAGATGTCTGGTCGGATCTAAATTGTTGTTAGGATGTATTCTTCTATTGTCACCGTTGTAGGAGGCGCAAATCAAGTGTATAATGAGCATTCCCCATTCGTGGTGCACGTCCAGAACGGTAGAGAAGAGCAGATACATGTGCCTGCCTTCATGATAATATTGAAGGGCATACCCTCAGAAGAGATAAGACAAAAATATGACGAGTGTACTAACCTTATCGTCGACGCCGTGGAAACTGCGAAGACGTCCAAGTGTGCTGGAGAAGGCGGGGGTAGGAAGATGGGGAGGTGGTGCAGTGTGTTTTTTTCTTGCGGTCGTGTACGCGAAGCGGGATAGCGGGGTCAAGGGTCGCAAGCACTCTGGCTGTGAAAGCGGCGTCGGCGGAGGCGGGCGGGTGGGCTACCTGACAGAACGATGCGCGTGAGGCGTGCGTCAATAGCTGATGTAATGTATCGTAGACGAAACAGAGTCGACGGTAGAAAGAGGAAAATGTGAGGAGAGCGGGAGGAAGGTGAGAAAGCTGGAGGGAAGGGAAGGGAAGGGAAGGGAAAGGAAGAAGAGAGGTGGTGAAGGCGAGAGAAAGGTGAGGTGAGAGAGATGTGTAAGTTGGGTAAAGGATAGAAGAAGAGGAAAAAGAGATGGAAACCATGGGCTAGCTACTGGGTAGGTAGGTACTAACCCAAGGTACCTAAGCTGCGGAAGAAGGTATTGCACCTGTTGTAAGGTAAAGCAATTGGATGGCCAGGGCCAGAACCAACCTAAGACAACTGAAAACCTCGAGTGACCGACCACTGACCACACAGAAAGAGTGTTCCAGTTGTATTGTACCTGCCAACCAAGCAGCTAAAACCTAGGTGCAGTGCCTTTGTCTAGGTAGGTACCTAGTACCTATTGTGGCAGCAGGAGCCCATAAATGGAGTGGAGTAAGACAGGCAACACATGGGGGGGAAAGAACACACAGTAGAAGCGATAAAACACTTGTGAAATAAGTACTTTACTCAGTACTACCTTCGTAACCCTTATGTATGTACTGTTACATGGTCGCTCAGGTGAGGGGAAGATATACCTGAGGGGAAAGTACCGAAGCTTGGATACCTTACCTTAGTAGGTATCCACACCCATGCATGGACCCAATTCAAGGCAAGAAACACTTCTTTTGTGGGCATAATATGTCCATTGTTTGCTCTGTCGAGGACGAGCTCAACACTTCAATCTCAAAGTCTTCTTGCTATGAGGGGGCAAACACCTAGAGTCATAATCTCCAAGCTCTTCCATACCGACTACTCTAGCTACCTCTATACCTTGCCCTGGCTATCTTACCTGTACTTGATTCATCTGAGAGATTAGGGGGGTATCTATGTACCACAACGCCGCCGTTACCTTAGGTAGTAGCCATAACTGACGGGACGGGACAGGCACGAACGGTTATGATAATGCTCAACCCCGCTCTTCAATGCTAGGGCAAGATATCTTTATATATGTTGACGATGTATTCCTGGCTCCTTAGTACAGGTAGGTCAAAGCTATACACGTTGGCACTGGTAGTTAAGAACGAGGCTAATATAGACAGAAAAGTCTCATGCTAAGCGTGGTGTCTTCCATCTCACAATAGCCGTGTCACACACACAATGTCAGTGGAAGGCCAGGATTTCTTGGCATATTCCACTAATCCTGTCTGGGAATCAAGCGAGCATCCCAAGTTCCTGGCATCTTTCTCTTCCCTTCTGCCCCCCGGAGTGCAAGATGACTTCTGACGTTAAATTGGGGTGCTAAAAATACTTGGTCTAAGATCCTCTTGAACTACCTTACACCTAAATGTTGCTAAGTTCACCCAAAGCTTTTTGTCACCTAGGTATGACAGAGGTCCTAAGTTTTATTACATCCCCTTGCTGCCCACTAATTCCGAAGCCCACACTCCCTGGCAACCTGGTCACTCGGGAGTTTTTCAGCACACCCACGCGGGCCGGAGTGGGCCACGGAGGTGAGCATTGAGTTGTGACTTTTGTAATCGCCCACAGCCGATCAGCGCTGCATTGTTCCATTGATCGCTCTTTCGGGCTGATACTAGATGCTAAATAATGGTGCCAAGTACAGGGAGGACAAAGAAGCGAGAACATCTTGGCGGGCGAGAGCATCCCGACGATCACATACCGTGATGCGGTCTAGGCGGTGCTGAAGAAAACCCAATGGCAGATCAAAGGTTAAGTTTCGCAACCTCATTGGACATTCTTCGTGATAATCAACAGGGAGCTGCAGCTTTAGTTTGACCGATGTTGAAACACACCATCGATAGCGATGAAATATTAGTATTTCTCGACTATCCTCCTATGCTTCTTCAAGAATCAATCTCTTCGCCTTCGGCTCCAGCGGATTCCTCTCTCCCCCCATCTCGAAAGCTGTACAACGGCCGCTCCCGCAAGTCGTTAACAACGTGCCGGCTCGCTTGATATTCTGCAGCACAGATCATCCATAGCCAATGCCTTTCCATCGCACAGTTGCTCGAAGTGCACGAACGCATTGTGACAAAGGGTTAATAAGTGATGCTTATTGCACTTTATATCACCCGCCTGCACCTCCGGTCTCTGGGATTGGTTGTTGGATGTCCACAGTTGGTGGAGTAATGCAGCAAAAAGACACCAAGTATCTCGGCTGACAACCTCAAGCGCCTGTCGTGCAGGTCATATAGTCATTGCCAAACTTGCAAGTGGTATTACCGTGAGTAACATCGTGCCAAGTGATTTCATATATTACCGTTGCGATGTACCGATCGAGAAGCAGAGTCGACTGTTAAAGACGAGAATGTCCAATGATACTTTGACTACATATCAACAGTCGCTTCTCTCATCGTTGTCGTAGCTTTTGCTCATGCTCTATCCAAAAGTTCTTGCACGCCTTATGTCCCCAATGGTCTAGCCACCACTCTCCAAAGCTATCCTCGACTTCGTAATCTACTTTGGCTACTCTCTCGTCTCTCTTCAGACCACAAATAATACAAGCTCTTGGTGCTGTCGGTACCATCTTGGCTGTATGCACTTGCATGTTCTCGCTAATCTCAGGGACCTGAAGCGACAGGCTCTTATCGACAGACTTGGCCGCAGCAACTGCAGATCGCAGGCGACCAACCTGCTCGCGCCATACAGCGACCACATCAGCGGCCTCACGATCTTCACGTGCAGCCTGTGTTTTGTCAACTCCTGCAAGTTTCATGCCCTTGCTTCCCGCAGCGGAGATAGACATGCTTTTTGCTAAAATCTTATCCCGATGCCATCGTTGTTTACGGCCAGCAATAACTCGCGCGGCAGTTGTTGCTAAGAGGATATAACCATGCAGGAATTTTGTAGCTTTCGGATCCGATAAGATTCGCTGTTTGATTGATGTGCTGTGGCCTGACATAGGCTTGAAGAAAGTTGTACCTGAGTTGAGAAGATCAGGAAATGCAGACAGGATGACTGAAGGAGGTGGGACATTGATTGGCGGAGGGGCATTATCCTGGGATTCCTTATGTGAAGGTTGGACATTATCAACTGCGTCCCAATCCCAACCCTCCGGTGCTTTTCCTGTGCTGGCGTTTGCTTTCTTATCATCGGAGCCAGTAAAATCGTCCCAGGTATCCCACTCATCATCCTGATACTTTGTTTCGGCAAGATTGGCGCCCTTGGGACTATCAAAGGATGGCCACGCTGTGGTGGGTGTTTCTTCCTTGGGTTTATTAACAGGTTTTGGTTCTTCGAAAGTAGGTGTTGTAATAGCCAACTCTGGGAAAGGATTACGATCCTGGAAAGAGGGTGATTTGGGTGCCTGGGGATAATTCGTAGCAGTGGCACCAAAAGCAAGAGGCCCGAGAAGCTTAGTGGGCGGTGGCCTTTTTGTTGTTTGAGATGAAGCGGGAGCTGGTTCATCTAAAGAAAGAAGATCCATTGATGGAGCAGCTGGTGGTGGTTCTTGGGCAGTAACTGCAGGTGCTATTTTCGTCGCCACCGGAGGAGGGACACCTTCAAAGTCTCCAAACTCATCATCGTCGTCGTCATCATCCTCACCTTCAGCAACCTGAAGCTCAAAGTCCTCAGCATCAAACAATACACTGGGATGTTGTTGTGCCGAAGGCTTGAGTTTCGCCTTCATCCGCTGTGGCGGCTCCTGATCGACTGTTGGCTGTCCCCATTCTTGCGTAAACCGTGACTGTGTTCCAGAGGGCTGGGACTGGGCTTTTGGGCCACTGACGGGATTCGAAGCTCCTCCTATATCGACAAGACTGTTGGATAGTAGGTCCATGGTCGACGCTCTCACAACTCGAGTTGGCGGTTGCTGTTTCACTCCAGGCACTCGCTGGGCCACAGCTGCAGCCGAACTTGGGTCTGGCCGGGGCCATGGTATTGACGATGAGTTTGCTGAGCCTGGGGGTGCATATGCGGTTGGGCCCCAACTTGACGCGGAAAAAGGTGCAGGACTCGGGGTCTTAACAGGAGCCGCATTAACTGTTGCAGGTTGTGAAGCCTCGGCGACTTCAAAATCTCCCCATCCATCATCGTCGTCATTTGTCTCCGCCGGCTTCGACGGTACTGAGGCACTTTCCCATTCGCTATGCGCACTTGATTGGGATTCAAAGGCTGGCCATGGCTGGGTTTTCATAGGAGAGGCATTGCTAGTGTTACCTAACAGACCAAAGAGGTCCTGTGTTGCTGCCCGTTGAAGAGGTTCCCGTTGTTGCTGAGCTTGAGCTTGAAAAGGAGTGGCCTGTTGCTGTTGCTGCTGACTTGGAGCAGGCGCTGAATTATTTGAAAGACTATTGAATTCGGCAAAGAGATCTGCAGACATAGTGCATCGCCTAATCATGCATTACTTCGAGAGCACGTGTCGTAAGATGCGCTTTATAAGGGCAGTGGTGAGGTTTAAAGAGAGGCGTCAAAGAGGTGAGCTGAGGGGCGCCGTGGAATTCGAAGATAACCTCAGGTTAGTGGTGGTGACATGATGCTATTTGTTTGGCGGTTAGCCCCTGAGCTGTCCACCTCAACGTCCTGGGGCCGGCGCAGCGGAGTCCAGTATAAGCAGTCTATCCGTAGGGCAACCTGAGATAGCGAGGAGGAAGTGGGGCCGAGCTATTGAAACCAAGACCCAATTGAACCTGAAGAGCCGACACGTTAACTGGTAACTACCTCACATCAACTACGTTAACGTTGAATCAAGGTTTCTGTCCATCCTCCGCCATCAACTTTACAGTGCCGGTAGTCTACACACAACGTTGTTACTCTCAGTTCAGTTCTTGTCTGCAAAGCCGGTAGACTGACCTAATACTTTTCTTTTGGTGCAGCCAGGCATCATGAGACCCCTCCAAGAGTCGCTGTATGTTGCGCCTGGTAGCGACAACAAAATAAAACCTCCACTGACCAGAGTACCCCTACGTAGTTCGAGATGGCGCGAGACACAATCTCAAGGTGCGCACCTTGGTGATCTTCGACGTGCGGTTCGGTATAATGGTCCCGAAAGTCCATGTATATCAGGATGTCGATCTCTTTGTTGGAAGGTATGTTCACCTGTGCTCATTGACTGACATCCACAACTGAACCTTTATCCAAGACTTTTCTTCTTTCTACTGCTGCTGAAGGGCTGAGCTGGTCTCAAGTCTTGGACGATGAAAGAAAGCTCTACGCTGAGAAACGGGATCACTTCCTCAAGTATATAAAACATCCAGAAGCTCTTGCAGAGTTGAACATCGATCCTTTAACAGAGGACCCCAGTGTAAGGCCGACCAAACTGGAACGTAATCAATTAGCTGATTTATATGATATGCAAAAGTCTCCATGGAATACGATTCGTCAAGATGAGGTTGTCCGTGCTGAGATCCAGCAAGACGTTCAGCGACTCCCCGATGAAGCTTCATACCATGAAGACCAGACCCAGTCAATGATCTTGGATATCCTGTTTATGTACTGTAAACTAAATCCTGAGAGAGGTGGCTACAGGCAGGGCATGCATGAGTTGCTTGCGCCTATTTTACATGTTATTGAGCAGGATGCCGTGGATCCAACGACTTTACCGGAAGAGATTCCTCTGAATGATGCTCTTATCAAAACTCTCGACCATTCTTTCATCGAGCATGACGCCTTTGTCCTGTTCTCAAAGCTTATGGAACGCGCCCAATCGTTTTACGAAGTCAAGGATGTTGTTCCAGCACCAGGAAGTTCTTTGCGGACCCCCAAGTTCGCAGAGCAAAGCTCAGCGATTGTTGAACGAAGCAAATTCATCCATGAAGTCTGCCTACAGAAAGTTGACCCGGAACTGGCCACTCATCTGACCAACATTGAAATCTTACCACAAATCTTTCTCATGTAGGTATTGACCCATGCACCTATTCTAACGTCGTCACTGACGTCAGAATACCTAGTCGGTGGATTCGGCTGCTCTTCAGCAGAGAGTTCCCATTTGAGCAGTTTTTGGTACTCTGGGATACCATCTTTGCTGTCGACCCAACCCTGGAACTCATCGATCTAATTTGTGTTGCTATGCTGATTAGAATTCGGTGGGATTGTAAGTTACTTGGTCAAAGAAAGTATGCTCGAGCCCTGGCTAACGCCCTTCCTAGTATTGGAGGCCGATTATTCTGTTTGCCTTCAACTACTTCTCAAATACCCTCCTCCACCAGGAGCTCACGGTCCTCATACATTTGTTGATGACGCTCTGTACCTGAGGGACCATCTCTCGCAATCTGGAGGATCATCACTGATTATGAAATACACTGGAAAGATGCCGACATTATCTTCTCCACCACAGACCTCACGAGCAGGCACTCCGAGCTTTCGTGGTTTCAACTCTTTTAAGCACAGAGGGCCAGACCCAAGGCCACAAATATCATCCCCATCGCGCTTCCTTCAGCAACAGGGTGGCATGGAGGCTTTGTTTCAGGGAGCCGCCAAAGGAGCCAAAGGAGTTTATGAAAGAGGCGAAAAGCTGGGTATCAACCAAGCCGTACGAGATGCTATGGGAGAGATCAAGCGGAATCTCAACGAGGCTAGATCTGCACCTAGATCTCCGCAACCCCTGGTAAACAACCAAGAATCAGCCCGGAGCCTGGTGGCATTGGAGAGGCGGAATCAGCAACTTGCCGCAATGCTTGATGAGACAGTCGATAACCTAAAGGCTATATCTGCCTCGAATCTTGACGACAAGGCTAAAAGCCTGGAGCTGATCGAGATCGCGGCGGCCAAGGTGCAGTTTGTCAAGATTTACTTGGACGATTCTTCTATGGAGGTCCCGGTGTTGCAAACTCCACCACCCGAGGATAGCCCACAAGAAGTGGCTGTAGCTGAAACAACTATTGTTCAGCCTGAGCCTGTGTCAGTGGCATCCATGGAGGCTGATATCTCGGCTCTTCAGATATCCGAATCAAAGGAATCTCCAGAGAGCGAATCAGCATGCCCCCCTAGCTCTGATCGTATGGACATAGTCCCGCACGATGATGGCAAATCTGCAAACTCATTGGCTCCGTCACGGCCAGCTCCCGTCCCTACTCGTTCAACGCTGGCGCAATCGTCTTTCTCCTGGATGCTGGAGCCAGACGAGTCGGGGTCTTCAAAAGCGTCTCCGGCGTCTAACAAGTCACCACCGCCCCAGCATAAGAAAAAGATGTCGAACAGCGCAAGCCGTGGGAAGAATGCCTTCTTGTTTGGCGAAGTCACTGAGAGTCGAAACCCCTTGAACTCAGATGAGATATTTGGCCTGGAGCCTCTGAAGAAACTCAAGAACGCCACAGGTGAGGAGAATACAAAAGAGTAGATTAGGCCCAGACGCATCCGCACAGGGTGAGGTCATCCTCCAATACAACGGAATAGCATATTGACCTAATGATAATACGCGCTGGCATTTGTCGAATTCTTCAGTGTGATATCCCACAATACTTGGGACAATCGCCTTTCGTCTGACCGGAAACTTCTGGAGCTTCTACCGCATCCAGGAGATCTGGGGGACCCGAAGTATCGCCATAGATTTCACAGAATTCTGAATGCTACATCCGTCCAAGATTTAATGTATCTCATGGATATAGCAATTTATGGCGAGGAAGGACGCTACCCCAACGCGAATCCTGCTTACTGTTTCCTGGAGAACAAGAAGACGGTTGCTATCGAATATAGCCAACACTGTGGAACACTCGATATGCTAGAGACATCTCTCTGGGCTCATTTCTGCGTGAAACTCACTCAACACTGCCTCAACAAATCTGGTACCTTCTTCTACGAATCATATCCTCATCTGAGATATTGCTCCACGATTCACGACTTTCTCAAGGAACAAGGCCTGGGGGAGTTGTCCAAATGCTTCCTGCCACAATCAAACCATCTCAAAGTGCCGGATCTGAGATATCGGCATCCTATTGTAAGTGCTGCGCCCCCTGAGGAGCTCAGTGCGATTCCAATTTTGTCTTCGAAACATCTATTTGCATCTCATTTCCAAGATTATAGTCTCCTGACTGATAGAAGAGAAGAATTACAAAAGTACATAGGAAACGAGAGCTACTATTTTGTCATTGAGCTCTAATTGTACATGCCTGTTGTGCTACCACATGAGGGCCGGCCCGATCCTCATCCCAACGATGGCAGGGAACTCAGCCGTGCCGAGCAATTCCCCAGCAGAGTTACTCTAATGAAAGAAATCATCAGTTCCAAGGGGCCGTTAACTCTGGTCTGGGATGAGTATTTCGACCAAAACTCCTGGGAGAGCAAGCTCCTCAGTCACGGGATGGTGCCTGTCGACGATATCGACCCTCAATATCAGACGTGGACCATTGGAACCGATGTATCGCTGCACCAAATGTCTGCGTGGGGAGGTTACAAGCCGCTAAATGGTTTGGAGATTATCAGTCCCGTTCTTAGAAATACGCCCGAGTGCTGGGAAGAGGTACTGGATATGGTCTCCATCCTGCGAAACAACTTCAGATTGACAGTGGGCAAATCATGTGGCTTCCACGTCCATGTAAGTAAAGGCACTGGGCCCATGCTGTTACACCTCGTGCGTGAAGTTTGTGTCCTTATGTATTTGGCGGAGAACATTGTTTACCGCCTTTGTTGTCCTGGAAGAAGGAAGTCGAAATACGCACCGAGTCTAGCATCATTACTAGAACCTCTATGTACCGATCAGTGGTCGGAAATGAATGTTCCAGCTGACTTCAAACAGTATCTTCCTGTCGACAAGCTCGTCGACCGCCGTACCTTGGGGATTCTGGAGAAGCTATGGACGGCCAAAACTCTACAACGGCTCAAGCTTCTTATAACTCCTAGCATGGGCTCCAAGTCTTGCTTAGATCTTTCCAAGTGCCACTCCTTTGATGAGTTTGGTGAAGGCTCCAAAGATGAGTGTAAAGGGACCGTTGAGTTTCGCTACCTCGAAGGTACCCTGGATCCTGAGCTGATTTTTCGGTGGAGTCAATTGATGATTTCTCTATTCCAGTTTGCTGATCTAGCTTCACCACAAGCATGGCAGAATTTTGTACCTGCAGTACCGCAGTGTCCAGTCTTGGGCAAGATGGACCCGAACGTGCTGAGAGTCTTTTTGTTATTCTTAGGGAAGGGTGACGATTATGACTTTTGGGTCAATCGGATCGAAAGGATGATGAATCTGCCCCTCGACGCACAACAACTGGCTCACAGGCCAATTGATAACAATGAGATTCTGCCCCCACTCGATGAAGGGTACATTGATGCTTTACGAGAGGAGCTGTGTACCAGAGAGATGAAATTGCCTTGTACGATCCAAGAAGCGGCGACCCTCAACGAATCTGAATCTTCATTCAATTGATCCAGCCGACCTTGCAAAACTCCTGTCCGAAAAGGCCAGCTTCTTCGATCCTTAAATTGCGGAGGCTCTTGACACTACTTCTGGACAGAAATTTTGACAGACAGGAGAGCAAGACTGGGCCAGCAAATACACTAGAAGAGGGGATTAAAATGGTATTAAATACTGAATTGCTTCGTTTCTCAGCCTCAGCCGTAGATAGATGAAAAAAGAACTGTCAAGTCACGACCAGGACTGAGAGACAGAAAAAGAACATAGACCGGGCACGGGAGTTGGAGCTTTTGTTTGCAAAATTGTCATTTTTCTTCAATGTGGCGGTTCATGTGACGTAAAGCAACACGATGCCGTTTTGAGACAGGCAGAGTGCTTGTTAAATTGTAGAAGGGAAACCCACTCGCCTGAAGAAATATGTGGATGTGTAGTCGATAGCTGTGGCATGGCTCATCTGTTACTCGATGGCACAGGTGCTTTGCTCAAACATTTTGTAGTAGTATTAATACTGGGTATCATTTCCTCACGAATCCTGTGCTGGAGACGTATGTTCTCTCTCGATAATATCCTCGCGCGCCAGTGGTCGAGTTCCATCGTTGAGAACCATCGCTTCTCGATGTTGCCGTCGTAGCCTTTGCTCTTCGGCTGAATGTTCTCTGGTTCGTGTCGCTTGCTGTTCGACAAGTGGTAAGTTTCCCGCCTCCTCTTCGATCTCCATGATCAGGTCTGGAAGTTCACGAATTCTCCTTCTGGAATTCTCCTTGTCCATGAGCCCTGCCCTTTCCAGAGCCCTGAGGCCGCGTCTTGATTCCTTGATTCGATCGACAATCTCGACAATCCTATTTGTCTTGAGTGCCATATAATCCCTGAAGCTTTGGCGTCTTTCTTCCGGGGTATCGCCCCATTCCTGCTTTGCTAACCACTTTTCCACGAAGCGTGCCTTAACCAACATGCTGGCACCGTACTTATTGGCGAGCTCCAGAATGAACATTAAGCAGAACCTCTCGGCCATGTCGCGAAGGTAATACTCATCCCAATGGCTATCAGTGAGGCTCGGTCGCTCGGTATCGTCCAGGCTAAGCTCTAAAGAACGGACAAGAGCCGAGTAGGCTTTGGGATTGTTCAGCTTTGAGAGTCCATCCAGTCCTGGAGTGTCAGTTATATCTTATGACTTTATTTGCAAAACTCACCAATAGTCTGTCCAGTAAGCAGGGCTAAAGCCCGAAGACATCGCATCCTCTCATCATAATCTGGTCGAGTGATACCGAATAGCAATATGTGAGTTGTCTCGGAATCGTTCACGGCCCGATCGCAAAGGATCTTGATCGCAACTTCTCTTATAGAATAATTCGGATGATCTAATAGCTTCTCAAGCGTTTCGAGTTCCAGCGAGTCTTCCGTATCTTGAGTGATGTATTGTGTCTTTGGCTGTGATGGCGGAATTTCGTTGTCGTCTCTTATGATGGTGAGGGCAGTGAAGACGGTACTCACTACACCAAAGGTGGCGAAACCTAAGGTGACAAGAACAACCCTCTCATCCCGAGCAAAGCTTAGGAGGCTGTCAGCCCATCCCATCTTGGTTGAGTCTGTTGATTGAGTTCATGCTTTACTAAAGTAAGGTATTGGTAAATGAATCCTTCATAGCTGTCCCAGGACTCCTGACGTAAAGTATTCTGCCATGGCTCACCGCCGGCTCATGCTCAGATAAGGTTAGACTACCCGTAGCTTCCCATGCGGGCCCCACATGAAACTTGATAACGATAAGACTTTTTTTCTATCGCAAAAAAACTGAAAGTTGCTGCTACCAGCGCAGCTTTCGCATCAGCAGCATTATCAGTCGCAATGGCCGGCTCCCAGCTCAAACGCCTCAAGGCGTCTCTCAAAGAGCAAGGAATTGTCGGCCCTCAGCAATCGAAGAAGCAGAAACGACGCAATGCTCAGGATGAGCGTTCTCGAAATGATAAACGACTTCAGCGCGGAGTGGTCTTGGAGGGGATCCGCGAACAATTCAATCCTTTCGATCTCAAGCATGCCAAGGGCCCAAAATTCGAAGTCACGAGTAACCGGCCTACGTTGACTGCTGGCAGTATCAAGGGTCGTCCTGGCCAGGCCAAAGCAGCTAGCGAGGAGAGGGTAAGTTCCAACATTCTCTTCGCGAGGCGCCATTAGGGCAGTGGAGGTGACAAGATCTGTTCACATCAACTATTGAAATCCATGTCAACCTTGATATAATCGCAAATCAGGTTTCCATCAGAATCAGCTAACTTTCCTAAAGCGCCGGCAAACCCTTCTGGTCGAGATGCAACGCCGCAACAAGGTTGGTGGAATTCTCGATCGTCGATTTGGTGAAAACGATCCCACAATGGCCCCCGAAGATAAGATGCTTGAACGATTTGCCCGAGAGAAACAGAAAAGTCACAAGAAGAACTCAATGTTTGATTTGGAAGACGACGATGCATCAGAAAGCTTGACCCACATGGGCAAATCTCTGTCTTTTGACGATATGGATGATTTCAAAGAAGATGATCTCGAAGAGGACTACGACAGCGATGGCTCGGTGCGTGAACAGCAGAGATTGAAGCGTATTCGTGCGTTAGCAGCCCAGGGTAGTGATGGCGAGGACGATGAACCGGAACGGAAAAAGACGAAGAAGGAAGTGATGGAGGAGGTTATCGCCAAGTCCAAACACTACAAGTACGAGCGACAAGCTGCAAAGGAGGAGGACGAAGAGCTCCGAGAGAAACTTGACAAGGAGTTGCAAAACATCCAGTACATGCTGCACCACAGCCGACCAGGCGCCAAACCTCAGAACGAGGGAGCTGCAAAACCCACCATCGCTGGAGTTGACCGAGAGGCCTTCGAGAAGAACTTTGATCTTCAAGTAAAGAAATTGGCCCAGGACAAGAGGGCGCAGCCTGCCGACCGCACCAAGACTGAGGAGGAGAAGGCTGAAGAAGAGTCTACAAGACTCAAGGAGCTGGAAGACAAACGCCAGAAGCGTATGAGAGGAGAGTCAGTCAGTGACAGTGAGGATGAAGAAGTTGATAACAAGGGCAAGAAGCCTGAGCTTGATGCTATGGATCTGGACGATGAGGAAGACTTTGGCTTGGGCAGCGGTATCCGAGCTCGACCTACTGCTACTGAGCTTGGCTTTGACGATGAAGATGATTTCGTCATCGACGATGATCTCGTGGCTAGTGGCTCGGACCTGGAACTCAGCAGTGAGGATGAATCAGACATGGATGATGTGGCTGATGGGGAAGCTGAGGATGAGGAGGATGACTTTACCAAAGGGTTGCTTAACGAGGAAGAGAGTCGAAATCCTGTTTTCGATGCCGAATCGACGACAAAAGCCTCGGCGATTCAGAAGGGTGATGAGCAAGGCCTCCCCTACACCTTTGAATGCCCTCAATCTTGCGACGAGTTGCTGGCCATTTTGGCCCCATACCCAACCAAGACCTTCCCTACAATTGTGCAGAGGATTCGTGCCCTCTATCATCCCAAGCTCAGCAGTATGAACAAGGAGAAGCTTGGCAACTTTGCAACTGCTTTAGTTGACTACATCGGTCTGTCCTGGGACCCTGCCACTTCTGCCCCTTTTACGGTGCTTGAAAGCATTGTGCGACACATCCACTCTCTCGCAAAGATGTTTCCTATCGAGATTAGCAAGCAGTTCCGCAAAAATCTTGAAGAGATGGGAGAGTCTCGACCCTTGGCACTAGGAACCGGAGACTTGGTTTTGCTTTCTGCAGTTGGCACCATCTTCCCTACTTCCGATCACTTCCACCAAGTAGTCACTCCTGCTGTGTTGACAATCACTCGATACCTTGGTCAAAGAGTACCACAAAACCTGGCACATTATGCTATTGGTACATATCTCTGTATTCTTGCTGTCAGCTACCAGAAACTTGCTAAGCGCTACGTGCCCGAAGTTATCAACTTCTCTCTGAATACACTCTTGGCCCTAGCCCCTGTTGCCACTTCCAAGAAGGTCGGAAATTTCCCTCTTCACATCGCTCCTGAGGGCATCCGCATCGAAGCTGCGACTAAGTCAGAGTTACGGAGACTCAACTTCTCAGACTGCATCGAGCAAGAAGCCAAAAAGACTGAAACGATAGCCCGCAAGATTTCTATCCTCGATACCACAGCACAAGTTGTAGAAAATGCAGCAGATATGTGGACTGGGAAGAGCGCATTTCTCGAGACCTTTAGACAGGCTGCGAGCGTACTCAAACACCTTGGCAGCAAAACTTGCAGGTCTCAATTACCTACTGCTCTCAATGAAAGAATTGAGAAGCTGCAAGTCAAATTCGACCGCATGCTTAAGGTTGCGCAACTATCGCGCCGCAATGTTGAGCTGCATCATCATCGCCCCCTGGCAATCAAAACCTATGTACCCAAGTTCGAGGAGACATTCGATCCTGATAAGCACTACGACCCCGATCGCGAGCGAGCAGAGTTGGCCAAACTCAAGAAGGAGCACAAGAAGGAACGCAAGGGTGCTCTTCGGGAGCTGCGCAAGGATGCCAACTTCATGGCACGCGAGAAGTTACGGATCAAAAAGGCGAAGGACGAGGCGTACGAGAAGAAGTACAAGCGTCTTGTTGCCGAGATTCAAAGCGAGGAGGGTCGCGAGGCGAATGCATACGAGCGAGAGAAGTCTGCGAGAAAGAGGGCCAAGAACAGGTAAATGGATTCCACGGCGTAGGTATAGGCTCAGGATACCAATATATGTTTTCGCATCTCCATTCAATGTGTGCTGTTAAGAAAGCGTGTAAACACATCATTTGTAGAGAGTCTTGAGGCTCAAAGGACTAATTCAGAATGAACCAGATGTTACAATACGGCAAAGATAATCATACGAGCATTGCCCTCCGTAAACCGTCCAGTAAATAGCCCGAGAAGTCAATATCTGTTGTTGCAATGGCGTCTACCTAAGGTAAACTTAACAGATACTTTCCAATTTCAGGTTGCGGTAGCAGGGTAGATGGAGATGGACCAATTACAGACGCCTACCGGAGATATGGGGGGGTCTTTGCCGTGAATAACAAAAACAATTCATTCTATAAGCCTTCTGAACACATATTAGAGTTCCCTAAAACTTTTTATGGCTTCTATAACATGGAGATCCGGAGTTTTGCTCTCTGGAGGCTTACAAGAGCGCTAATGGAAATTAGTGGAGCCCACTGTTACATGATGGATCCTTGGAACCGCTTTCATTATCGACAACAAATCTTGCAGTATCATCATACTACTACGCCTCAACCTCACTGTCACCTGTAAGGCGAACCGTCCACAAATACAGATACAAAAGGATGAGAAGTGAACAAAAGAACGGCGCAGGGGTACAAGACGAAGAAGAGGATGATTACATGAATATGTCCTTTGACGACCCAACACCTGTAAAAGAGACGTCCATACAGCGTACACAACGATTGAAGCGTGAATCGCGAGCACGTGGTATCATTAAGTCGAAAGAGCAAATCGCAGAGGAAGAAGATGCCGCACGTGAAAAGGCTCTCTCAACCTCAATGCTTGACGATGCCAAGGCGAAAAAGAGCAAAGGACTCGCTATGATGGCCAAGATGGGGTTCACAGGCGGTGGGCTGGGAAAGAAGACAGAAGATGGGGCTGCTCCTGGGCGCATAGAGCCTATCAAGGTCAGCGTGAAGGACGACCGTGGAGGTATTGGGTTGGATAATGAAAAGAAACGAAAAGTCAGAGAAGCAGCTGAAGAGAGGGACATCAAGGCTGTTAAGATGGACCCAGACGAGTATCGCGAGCGGGTGAGAAAAGAGCGCGAGGACGCAAGGCTCGAGAAGCAGTTCTTTGCAGCCCAGCGCACGGCAGAGAGGATGGACGATGAAAAGACAGAAGTTTATGGCCCTGATGCTTCCCTGCCAGATTCTAAAGAAGAAAAGGAAAAGTCAAGACGGATATCATCCCGCCTTCTCAAGTCAATACCGATCATTTATCGCGGTCTAGTCAGACACAGAGAAGAAGTAGAACGCGACCGGCGTATGCGCTACGATCTTGAGCAATCACTATCGCGACTACCAACATACGAAGACGATCAGGAAGATGCAGACGACAAGAGGGCACTAGGGAAGGGCCACACGGTGTATGTTACAGCTGAAGACCTCGACGAAGAAGACGAGGAGCTGGACCAGTTCAGTGGGCTAGAGATTGGAGAGCGGTTGAATAGCGTGTTGGAGTATCTGAGAGAGAAGCACCAGTATTGTTTCTGGTGCAAAATGGTCTATCCTGATGCTGAGATGGAGGGTTGTCCAGGTTTGACCGAGGAGGATCATGATTGACTGTGACAATGCCGTGCGTATCATAGCTATTTTATGAGCAACAGATAGACACTTGGTGTTGTTTTAACCGAAATTGACATAATAGGAAAGCTTTAAGATATAAATTTTCAATATAAGGGCTGTTTTCGCCTACGCGTTACTTGACTCAAGGCAACCTTTATTGTCTTCATCGTTGTATTATGCGACCACGTTAGATTCAGGTTGCCTAAGTGGCCTGGACTCAGTGAGTTGTCACCACAGAAACGCCTCAACAGAATTGCTCGATTCTTATCTCGCTCAACCGCAGCTTCTCAACCATTGTAATGGCGTCTCAACAGATAAGCAGATGATTAGTAGATATTTGGTGGGTCGTGATAGAAGGATGTGAGTACAAGACCAATGTATGCCGATATAGTCTACACCTCAACAGCTACTGATCCATCCTTACCTAGGCAAGCTCACAAGTTTCATGCAGTTGCACAAAATATTGTCAATGGGTTACTTATGGTCATAATCTTAAGGTAAAGCTTCTCAGCACAAGGCAAGAAAGGTTCAGATTGGATACTATGTTCCAACAACTATTCAACAAGTCCATAAAAATGCATGGAATATCACTATCTTGAACGCTTTGTATGATGCTGTAACCCCTTCTTCTCGTTACTCGTAAAGCCACTGCTTGAACCACCTTCCTTTCCATCTCAGTCTACCAACCCAGTGAGCCCATCTTTGAACCTCCTCCTCATCCAGCAACAGCTCAACAGTATAGTAGTCCCGTGCCAGCTCCTCGTGCGTTTTGAAGTGATGAACAAAGCGATGGCAGGCACCACACAGCCATGCCACATTCTGCAGATCTTCTTTACGGTGCCATCCTCGCTTGACGGCCTTTTCATGCACGAACCGTGGGATGAGGTGATGGTAGGACAGGGGAACCCATGATCGGGCACATAGCTCACACGCGTCAGCCCGAATTGAACGTGTAGCGGGAGGTGGCTCGATGAGAGGAGTTATGTACGAGGTGAGAATGGGAAGGAGGAACGACTCTGGGGAGGACGGGAGATGTGATTCGACATAGGGATCGGCAGAGATAAGGTTGTAAGTTGCGAGCGTCTCGATAACAGATGGTGGCAGGTTTAACAACAAAAGGCTGTCCTTTGCGAGTGGGAGAGAGTACTGCTCCTGCAACGCTTCGTCCTCTCGCCATGTCCGATACTCGAGACCTTGCAGCTCCTCTGGAAGATTGTAAAAGATCTCAGTAGAGAGATAGTCGACAAATTCAGCAAGTTCCTCGGCATCTTTTTCCGGGTCCGGGTCCGGGGCCGGGGTGGATGCAACAAGCGGAGCACCGGTGTTCTTACCACGCCGACGGCGCTTGGGCGGGTCCGGGGCCGAAGGGGCGGGTTGAAGGAGAGTGGTGGACAGACAGTCTCGAAAGAGGGCGTAGTTTTCAGGGTTGTTGTTGATGGTCGACATTGTAGTTTAGGTGTTGTACTGGCTGTAGTTGGGTGCCACAGTCGCAGAGAATAGGTATTTGGTTCCGTGACGTAATTGATTTCCGTCAGTATCTTTCACTGTGGGAGATCACATATTTACGTACTAATCCTTCTTGCTGTCCACTAGGTATTGGAATTTTACGGAATGATTTGGAAGCTGAAGGAGCTGTCTGAATATTGAAAGGTGTAGTCTTTCCTGATAGTATTGTGCCTAGTAAGGCCCCTGCCGGTTGAGTCATTCGGTGAAAGTGGCCAGCTTCGTCTTGTAGGGCTTCATAGGAACCTCATCGCACTCTGCATCCTCAAGGTATTGGAGTGATGAGCCGGCGTTGCTGCATAGACATTATTGCAGCCATGGCGCCGAGGTGTCTCATGTTGTCTGAACGGTTCCATCAGTAGAGACACCACTGCGGCGAATTCAAGTCCGAGCCGAGCCGAGTGACTGGCCGGTCAAGACTCTGAGCCACTGGGTGAAACGTTGAAGAGCGAGGCTTTTTTGGTGTTTCGAGTACAATAGTACACGTGGTCAAGCTTTGTTGTAAATACATTGCTGATCGTCGACAAATTTATCAGCTGAAGACCCTGACTTACAAACTGAAGGGCAACCTTGCAAAGTGAAGAGACCAACAATAGTAACACAGCATGCAGCGAACAAGCTTAAACTAAAACACCAAGTGAAGGAAAATTTGCGTTTCACTGATCTACGAGATCTTCAAACAGCCTGGAAACATTCTTTCTATGATCGTGTGTCAAGAGCCTAATAATAGAGGGTACGTACGATGTTGAACGACCCTTGCAAGAGCCAGGGCAATGGATGGCTAGGTAAGCAAAAATAGTATCGAATAACCAGGGGGCAGTGATGAAGTATAGCCCTGTATACCAGCATATTGTTCATCTATCCATAGCATCAAAACTTTGGAAACGAATAGAGATTACACTTGTGTATTTATAATTACCGCCTCTATTGTACTCATGGTTGAAACGGCCATGGACAATAGACCCGCTTCTTGAGCATGACAGAAAAGTAGGTACCCAGGCCTACCTGTAAGGTAGCCAGTAGTCAGGCAAGGCAAGCCAAGTCAAAGCCAAACATAGTGGGCTCTTATCAATAAAGACCCAATTATCGATAAATCGGCCCGCGGAGTCAGGATATTCTAGAAAGGAGAAAGAAAAGTCACAGCACTCGTATGTCATCCGACAACAAACCAAGAAGACGTCTGAGCGGAGATCCAGTGTTAGGGTATGGATGTCAGGAGATGCGAGGAGATGTTACAAACAGCTTCAGGGCTCAGCAAATCTGTAAAGGGCTAGTTAGTTTGGAATGTAACGCGCTGATACAATAGATTAGGCAGCCAATTCCAGAAAGGGCTAACATTGCTATTGCTTCAACTTGGATGAGAAAGGGCTGAATGAGAGTTGAGGCTCTGCGGCAGACGTAACATTCAGATCAACTATCAACATGCGATCTACACGAGATCTAATTTGCAATCTGAGTAACACCGAAAAGTATAGATTTCATCACCTGTTTTTTGCTCGCTATCCGGAAAAGGGCCGCAGTTGTCAGGAGACTTGTGGTGAGGGCATTCAGGGTTGGGTTTGATAACACAGATTGTCCAACCAATGACGATTCCATGAAACCGTACGTGACGAGAGACGCAGCATGACATAACGGAGCGTTGCATCCGACAGATGGAAAGGAAGACAAAGTCAGAGTCAGAGACAGATGAGATTGATATGGAAACGGCATAACGTGAGAGAGGGACGGGACCCGAACTGGTGAATTCGACCGAAGACTGCGCCGCAAGTCATGTTCGGTAGAGTCGGGAACACGTACGTACGTACATACATGTATGCATGCATGCATTGCATTGCATCTACAGTGCTTATCGAATAAGGCGGTTACACAAATGAATGAGAGGATCTGGAGGGCCGCGTAGCTTCACCAAACTCTCAATTCTAGGCTCAATGAGGAGGCCAGGCTAAGGCAAGTCACTGTAGAGGCTGATATGGAACTGCTTTACCCGCTCCGGTCACTAACCCGCAAAGCAGCATTGAGGGAGGACACAGAGCAGAAACATGAGTGGGGGTTCCAGAGCGAGCCTGATGGTTGTCGAAAAAACAATATTTTCTGGCCTGAAATGTTGGAAGCGCGTAAGCCGCGGGAAGGACGGGAGACGATCCCATAATGGAGGGACAGAAGAGGGAGTCAGCCAAGAAGGGATCAGAGGGAGTAAAAGGCCCGAGTGACGAGAAAAGAATGCCTACAAGTTGGACCTGAGACAGGATAGGACAAGCTCGGTTGATTTGATATCAACAAACTTGGAACAGCTCGAGTATGGGAATCTTGGGTGTACATACAGTATGATGACACGCAAAGCAGGGGACGTTCGTACATAGTACAACATCTTTGTTGAACCCTCTCACTCAACTGACATCACATACAAGAGATGCGTAGACAGCTTTTGCCATGTGAAAGTTGCACCCTCAACAAGTCTCACAGGCCAAAAATACACAAAACACAAGCAAGTTAGACGTGAATCAAAACCTCCACTACCTACCTACCCTACCTAGTACCTAAGCTTGTGCTTGTGCCGCCGCTAATCTTCAGGCGGCGACATGGGAAATGCGATGCGCTGTCTCCACCTACTGGCCATACCACTACAGCCAGCCACTGTCAGGACCAAGCTCAGTTGGGAATTACCCGATGCGTGGTTCCAGAGGCTCCTCTCGTGGGGGCCTGGAGCCCTGTCAATCGACCACCTTGCTATCATGAGTGACTTTATTGGGTAACCAACTACCTTGTCTTGAGGTAAGGTAAGGTAAGGTCTCCATGGACTAGGGTCTCGCTAAGAGTTCTCATCCACTTTGCTCTGCTGGGCTGCTTCTCACCTCAGGTCACTTACACACCACAGGTCAGGAAACGGAGCCAACGGAGATGGGATGGCGTCTCTAGAAGGGGGACAGGAGGGGGGAGTCGGCGCTTCTTTTGTTTTAACTCTCTCTAGTCGAATGGATCGTTGCCTTTCATTGAAATAGTCTGGCATGTCCTTCCAGAAGCTGGGTCCTTCGATATTTGGCCCATCATCTTTCACCCTACCTTACCTTGCCTTACCTACTACTCCGTAGGTAAACTATTATATACAACCACAGTCGACCTCGTCAACAACACCAACTCATATATATATACCTATTACCACACAGCAAAGTCGATATACCTACTATATACTATCGACGCAAGACTAAACCGACAACATGCATCCTTCCAAGTTGCTCACAAACCAGCCAAACAAGGCCATCTACATTGATAGCATTGCCACACTCTCCGACCCTCTCTCCTCCATGTCTTCTACATTCTCTCTTGTCTCTCTCCTCACCATGGCCTATCACATCCGGACACCACTGCCCTCGAACCAGGAACGTCTTCTCACTCTCTTGAACACCATGTCGCCAGCCTTAAGAACAGAGACAGAGTCCAAATACTCCCGCGAGGAGATCCTGAACTCCTTTGTCCACTTTCTCAGCCCCGTCCTCAACGGCATGGCAGGCATGCTTGAGCTTCTCACAAATGTTGACGCCTTCTCACGCCCAGAAGATTTCCGTCAATTCTGGAACCTTGAAAGGAGCAATTTGATCAGAGACTTTGTGGAGAGTGGGGGACCGTTGCGGGGGATGCAGGGCTACGACGTCCCCTTTCTCGAGACCTTTGTGAAGGACCCTTCTTGCAGAATTGCTCTTGGTAGCAATAATGGTATGCTTTTGTTGGTCCCAGGAGACGCCGAGGTCGGCGATGATGTTTGGTGGGACGAAGACGAACAGCGTCTCACCGTCTCCAGTAAAGGCGCTGAAGACCTCAACACCAATGCTGAAGCCTATCTGGACACTGGTTCCAGGATAACCGTTATGGCTATTTCTTCTGCCACTTGAAGATTGGCGATTTCGCACCTCATGACGACTTGACGATATATTTTGACTCTACTGATACGTACTCTTGGATTTTTGAATTTTTTTTTTGGGAGAGGAGATTTGATATCCACAGCGGGATTTTTAACATTTTTTGGGTTCTCTTGGGATTTGCAGGCAGCTAACTGCGCTTACTGGAGTGCTATGGCGGCGTATGAGCGATGATAAACCTACTACCTTACCTGCCCAAGTGAAAATAGAGGTAGCATGTATGGAGCAGATCCATTTCTGCCATTGAGTTTATCTTTGATATGACAGTTGGAAATTTATCAAAATTTTATCATAAATGGCATGTGCAAGCGCACGCATCCCACGTGCATGAGCCACAGTTCTATGCCCATCTCAGTTAGTGTCCCAGCCACGCACTGCATGGTCCACTTTTCTTCTTGCAGCTTGCAGATCTAGCCTACTAGCTCTCCCATCTCAGCTGCGTCATCTTGACTGGCCCTGCATCTTTTTTCAACTGTGTGTACCTTAGCACAATGGCGTCGGACGAAGAACGAGGAAGTAGGCCCAGCCGGAGGCGTTACGAGGACGAGGACAACGAAATCAGAGACGATCGTCGATCGAAATATACAGAACGTGACTCCGGACGCCGAGAACGTCGTCGATCACGCGACCGACGCGAGCGAAGACGGTCCCGGACACCAGAATCTTCAAGGCGGAGGTCACGAAGCCGAGACCGTCAAGGAGACACAAATCGTGAACATAGACGTCGAAGATCACGAGACGATAAAAGTTCGAGGCGAAAACGTGACGATGATGACGGAGAGGGTGACAGACGGGTCGCAAAGCGAAGCCCCGTGAGACGTACTGGTCCTTTACCATCTCAGGCAGACTCTTTCGCCGTTACCACCGGCGAGGCTCCCGAAAAGCCCAAGGAAAAGCCCAACTTCGGATCCACGGGCGTCTTGGCGGCGGCATCGAATTCAGTAGCACAGGCGGACGGCACGACAGTTACACTCAAATATCACGAGCCCTCCGAGGCGCGTAAACCGTCGCCACGCGATGTATGGAAGTTGTTCGTTTTCAAAGGCCAGGATATTGTCGACACGATAGAGCTCAGCTCGAGGAGCTGCTGGCTCATTGGGCGAGAAATGTCAGTTGTGGACTTGCCCGCCGAGCATCCTAGCATCAGCAAGCAACACGCCGTGATTCAATTTCGCTATGTTGAGAAGAGGAACGAGTTTGGAGACAAAATTGGGAAAGTCAAGCCGTACCTCATCGATCTGGAAAGCGCCAATGGAACGGTATTGAATGATAGCAAGATCCCAGATAGCCGATATTTGGAGCTCAGGGATAAGGATATGATCCAATTCGGGCACAGCACGAGAGAGTATGTGATAATGCTTGCTCCACGAGATTGATTTCCACGAAAATGGAGCGATGCTCATTTGAGTAAGTGGTGACCAGTTTCACTGGAGGTTCAAGGTTTTATTTCCAAGATGGAATCATACGGCAAGCGCATTCAGACTATATTCACACCGGCATTGAATGCAACCGGGCAAAGGAACATGTTCAATATAGCCATTCAAGGGTACACATACGATGTCTAGAGCCAAGCCAACAGCATTCAGAGGCGGAGGCGATGTTCCCATAGAGGAGAGGCCGATTCCTCCAATTTCCTGAAAATGAGGCCACGGATCATGGAGGCTCTCGGGTGCCTCCCGAGCTTTCAGTTACGGTATCAGGGGGGTGAGCGATGACTCAACTGCACAATGGCTTGGAAATCTCCTTGAGATTGGATGACTGTTGCGGCTGAAAGCAACTTGCCGGGGCCTGGATTCATATCGACTAGATCAATGAGATTTAGCCTTGAATGTGCCACATAAGAGAGGCTGCCCAAAAAAGCAGGCTCTGAGCCAAAGCTCATGCTATGAGTCTGGATAGGATTTTTCTCCGATCTGTATTCACAAATTGGGAGTGCAAACTCTTGCATTGGCGCAAGGACAATAACAGTTAAAGCTTTCACCTCAGATAGACCTAACAGAAGGCAAGAAAGGCGTTGATTCTTTATTTGTGTCTTGTTCTAGAGCAGTGCTATTTGCGTAGTGCTACTATGTGTCGTTTAACGCTTTTTATTTCTTATATTTCCTTAACATTAACAAACTTAACTACCCACACAAACTAACCCGCTAAAAGATAAATAGCAAGTAGTAACAGTACTGCTATTAAACTTAAAATAAAGTATTAATAAGATTCTTTTTTTCTTCTATTAGCTTTATAAGGCTATTAAGCTTTTAGCTTTTATATAAAGGCTTAAATAGTAAGGCCTTTATAGCAGGCCAGTGTCTTAAAACTTAATATTAGTAAAGGTTTATTTACCTTAATAGTATAATTACTGCCTTAATTAAGTAGTATAAATATTACCTATAGGTTTACCCCTTAGTAGCTATATTAAGTCCCTTCCTTTAACTACTTAAAAGACTAAAACATCTTTAATTAACCTTTATAATATACTATAGCTAGTATATTTATTACACTTAAGTACATTCCCTAACCTGACTTTTTTTTAATATATTAACTTTATTAGCAATTACCTGTATAACTTATATATTTATTAATTATAGTTACTAATATTAATTATAACTATTAATATAATACTTACTATATAAAATGGCCTATAGCTATATAATTAAGCCTACTATATAACTAGCTATAACCTTAATATAGCTATTAAGCCCTAAGTGTTAATTATCTATATTATTTCTTAACCTGTATTCTTTATATTATATTACCTTAGGGCCTAATTTAATCTATTACTAACCTACAAAGCTAGCTTTAGTTTACTAATATTTACAGTTTTTCCCTTAATATTAAAACCTTTATTTCTTAATTTACCTTTTTCCCTTTCTTTTTTCCCTTACTTTCCCTCCTTTATACTGCAATTACCTTTAATTCTTATAATATAATATTTATAGTAATAATTTAATTACTATAACT